>CAJSMF010000059.1:0-500000 GCA_907269125.1 Eristalis pertinax
CATCCGTTCAGTAGTTGTTAAGGTTTTCACGTTCAGACAGATAGATTTACAAGGAATGGATATATTTGTTTCCATATTTAATGATGATACCTCAATGAATTATGGAATAAAAATTTTCTCATGAACCACTCTGTCTATTGGTGCGAACCGATTCAACATCAGTTCAGTAGTTGTTGAGATTTTCACGTTCAGGCAGATAGACTTTCAAGGAAGGGATATATTTTTGTCCATATTTAATGATGATACCTCAACGGATTATGTAAATAAACCTTTCTCATGAACCACTCTGTCTATTGGTACGAACCGATTCAACATCCGTTCAGTAGTTGTTGAGATTTGCACGTTCAGACAGATAGACTTACAAGGAATGGATATATTTTTTTCCATATTTAATGATGATACCTAAATGAGTTATGGTATTAAACCTTTCTCATGAACCACTCTGTCTATTGGTGCGAACCGATTCAACATCCGTTCAGTAGTTGTTAAGGTTTTCACGTTCAGACAGATAGACTTACTAGAAAGGGATATATTTTTTCCATATTTAATAATGATATCACAATGAACAACGGAAATAAAGCTTCCTCATGCACCACTCTCTCCATTGGAGAAAACCGATTCAACACCCGCTCAGTAGTTGTTGAGATTTTCACGTTCAGACAGATAGACTTACAAGGAATGGAATTATTTTTCCCATCCGTTCTGTAGTTGTTGCGATTTTCACGTTCAGACATATAGACCTAAAAGGAATGGATATATTTTTTTCCATATTTAATGATGATACCTCAATGAATTATGGAATTAAACCTTTCTCATGAACCACTCTGTCTACTGGTATGAACCGATTCAACATCCGTTCAGTAGTTGTTGAGATTTTCGCGTTCAGACAGATAGACTTACAATTAAGGGATTTATTTTATCCATATTTAATGCTGATACCACAATGAACAACGCAAATAAAGCTTCCTCATGCACCACCCTCTCCATTGGAGAAAACCGATTCAACATCCGTTCAGTAGTTGTTGAGATTTTCACGTTCAGACAGATAGACTTTCAAGGAAGGGATATATTTTTTCCATATTTAATAATGATACCTCAATGAATTATGGAATTAAACCTTTCTCATGAACCACTCTGTCTATTGGTGCGAACGGATTCAACATCCGTTCAGTAGTTGTTGCGATTTTCACGTTCAGGCAGATAGACTTACAAGGAATGGATTTATTTTTTCCATATTTAATGCTGATACCACAATGAACAAAGCAAATAAAGCTTCATCATGCACCACTCTATCCATTGGAGATAACCGATTCAACACCCGCTCAGTAGTTGTTGAGATTTTCACGTTCAGACAGATGGACTTACAAGCAAGGGATTTATTTTTTCCATATTTAATGCTGATACCACAATGAACAAAGCAAATAAAGCTTCATCATGCACCACTCTATCCATTGGAGATAACCGATTCAACACCCGCTCAGTAGTTGTTGAGATTTTCACGTTCAGACAGATAGACTAACAAGGAATGGATATATTTTTTTCCATATTTAATGATGATACCTAAATGAGTTATGGAATTAAACCTTTCTCATGAACCGCTCTGTCTATTGGTGAGAACCGATTCAACATCTGTTCAGTAGTTCTTGCGATTTTCACGTTCAGACAGATAGACTTAAAAGGAATGGATATATTTTTGTCCATATTTAATGATGATACCTCAACGGATTATGTAAATAAAAATTTCTCATGAACCACTCTGTCTATTGGTGCGAAGCGATTCAACATCCGTTCAGTAGTTGTTGAGATTTTCACGTTCAGACAGATAGACTTACAAGGAATGGATATATTTTTTTCCATATTTAATGATGATATCTTAATGATTTATGGAATTAAATCTTTCTCATGAACCACTCTGCCTATTGGTGCGAACCGATTCAACATCCGTTCAGTAGTTGTTGAGATTTTCGCGTTCAGACAGATAGACTTACAAGGAATGGATATATTTTTTTCCATATTTAATGATGATACCTAAATGAGTTATGGAATTAAACTTTTCTCATGAACCACTCTGTCTATTGGTGCGAACCGATTCAACATCCGTTCAGTAGTTGTTGAGATTTTCACGTTCAGACAGATAGACTTACAAGGAATGGATATATTTTTTTCCATATTTAATGATGTTGTCTTAATGAGTTATGGAATTAAATCTTTCTCATGAACCACTCTGTCTATTGGTGCGAACCGATTCAACATCCGTTCAGTAGTTGTTGAGATTTTCACGCTCAGGCAGATAGACTTTCAAGGAAGGGATATATTTTTTCCATATTTAATGATGATACCTCAATGAATTATGGAATTAAACCTTTCTCATGAACCACTCTGTCTATTGGTGCGAACGGATTCAACATCCGTTCAGTAGTTGTTGCGATTTTCACGTTCAGGCAGATAGACTTACAAGGAAGGAATATATTTTTTCCATATTTAATGCTGGTACCACATTGAACAACGCAAATAAAGCTTCCTCATGCACCACTCTCTCCATTGGAGAAAACCGATTCAACATCCTTTCAGTAGTTGTTGAGATTTTCGCGTTCAGACAGATAGACTTACAAGGAATGGATATATTTTTTTCCATATTTAATGATGATACCTAAATGAGTTATGGAATTAAACTTTTCTCATGAACCACTCTGTCTATTGGTGCGAACCGATTCAACATCCGTTCAGTAGTTGTTGAGATTTTCACGTTCAGACAGGTAGACTTACAAGGAATGGATATATTTTTTTCCATATTTAATGATGATACCTTAATGAGTTATGGAATTAAATCTTTCTCATAAACCACTCCGTCTATTGGTTCGAACCGATTGAACATCCATTCAGTAGTTGTTGAGATTTTCGCGTTCAGACAGATTGACTTACAAGGAAGGGATTTATTTTTTCCATATTTAATGCTGATACCTCAATCAATTATAGAATTAAGCCTTTCTCATGAACCACTCTGTCTATTGGTGCGAACCGATTCAACAGCCGCTCAGTAGTTGTTGAGATTTTCACGTTCAGACAGATAGACTTACAAGGAATGGATATATTTGTTTCCATATTTAATGATGATACCTCAATGAATTATGGAATAAAACCGTTCTCATGAACCACTCTGTCTATTGGTGCGAACCGATTCAACATCCGTTCAGTAGTTGTTGCGATTTTCACGTTCAGACAGATAAACTTAAAATTAATGGATATATTTTGTTCCATATTTTATGATGATACCTCAATGGATTATGTAAATAAGCCTTTCTCATGAACCACTCTGTCTATTGGTGCGAACCGATTCAACATCCGTTCAGTAGTTGTTGCGATTTTCACGTTCAGACAGATAGACTTACAAGGAAGGGATATATTTTTTCCATATTTAATGACGATACCACAATGAACAATGGAAATAAAGATTCCTCATGCACCACTCTCTCCATTGGAGAAAACCGATTCAACACTCGCTCAGTAGTTGTTGAGATTTTCACGTTCAGACAGATAGATTTACAAGGAATGGATATATTTGTTTCCATATTTAATGATGATACCTCAATGAATTATGGAATAAAAATTTTCTCATGAACCACTCTGTCTATTGGTGCGAACCGATTCAACATCAGTTCAGTAGTTGTTGAGATTTTCACGTTCAGGCAGATAGACTTTCAAGGAAGGGATATATTTTTGTCCATATTTAATGATGATACCTCAACGGATTATGTAAATAAACCTTTCTCATGAACCACTCTGTCTATTGGTACGAACCGATTCAACATCCGTTCAGTAGTTGTTGAGATTTGCACGTTCAGACAGATAGACTTACAAGGAATGGATATATTTTTTTCCATATTTAATGATGATACCTAAATGAGTTATGGTATTAAACCTTTCTCATGAACCACTCTGTCTATTGGTGCGAACCGATTCAACATCCGTTCACTAGTTGTTAAGGTTTTCACGTTCAGACAGATAGACTTACTAGAAAGGGATATATTTTTTCCATATTTAATAATGATATCACAATGAACAACGGAAATAAAGCTTCCTCATGCACCACTCTCTCCATTGGAGAAAACCGATTCAACACCCGCTCAGTAGTTGTTGAGATTTTCACGTTCAGACAGATAGACTTACAAGGAATGGAATTATTTTTTCCATCCGTTCAGTAGTTGTTGCGATTTTCACGTTCAGACATATAGACCTAAAAGGAATGGATATATTTTTTTCCATATTTAATGATGATACCTCAATGAATTATGGAATTAAACCTTTCTCATGAACCACTCTGTCTACTGGTATGAACCGATTCAACATCCGTTCAGTAGTTGTTGAGATTTTCGCGTTCAGACAGATAGACTTACAATTAAGGGATTTATTTTATCCATATTTAATGCTGATACCACAATGAACAACGCAAATAAAGCTTCCTCATGCACCACCCTCTCCATTGGAGAAAACCGATTCAACACCCGCTCAGTAGTTGTTGAGATTTTCACTTTCAAACAGATAGACTTACAAGGAATGGATATACTTTTTTCCATATTTAATGATGATACCTAAATGAGTTATGGAATTAAACCTTTCTCATGAACCACTCTGTCTATTGGTGCGAACCGATTCAACATCCGTTCAGTAGTTGTTGAGATTTTCACGTTCAGACAGATAGACTTTCAAGGAAGGGATATATTTTTTCCATATTTAATAATGATACCTCAATGAATTATGGAATTAAACCTTTCTCATGAACCACTCTGTCTATTGGTGCGAACGGATTCAACATCCGTTCAGTAGTTGTTGCGATTTTCACGTTCAGGCAGATAGACTTACAAGGAATGGATTTATTTTTTCCATATTTAATGCTGATACCACAATGAACAAAGCAAATAAAGCTTCATCATGCACCACTCTATCCATTGGAGATAACCGATTCAACACCCGCTCAGTAGTTGTTGAGATTTTCACGTTCAGACAGATGGACTTACAAGCAAGGGATTTATTTTTTCCATATTTAATGCTGATACCACAATGAACAAAGCAAATAAAGCTTCATCATGCACCACTCTATCCATTGGAGATAACCGATTCAACACCCGCTCAGTAGTTGTTGAGATTTTCACGTTCAGACAGATAGACTAACAAGGAATGGATATATTTTTTTCCATATTTAATGATGATACCTAAATGAGTTATGGAATTAAACCTTTCTCATGAACCGCTCTGTCTATTGGTGAGAACCGATTCAACATCTGTTCAGTAGTTCTTGCGATTTTCACGTTCAGACAGATAGACTTAAAAGGAATGGATATATTTTTGTCCATATTTAATGATGATACCTCAACGGATTATGTAAATAAAAATTTCTCATGAACCACTCTGTCTATTGGTGCGAAGCGATTCAACATCCGTTCAGTAGTTGTTGAGATTTTCACGTTCAGACAGATAGACTTACAAGGAATGGATATATTTTTTTCCATATTTAATGATGATATCTTAATGAGTTATGGAATTAAATCTTTCTCATGAACCACTCTGTCTATTGGTGCGAACCGATTCAACATCCGTTCAGTAGTTGTTGAGATTTTCGCGTTCAGACAGATAGACTTACAAGGAATGGATATATTTTTTTCCATATTTAATGATGATACCTAAATGAGTTATGGAATTAAACTTTTCTCATGAACCACTCTGTCTATTGGTGCGAACCGATTCAACATCCGTTCAGTAGTTGTTGAGATTTTCACGTTCAGACAGATAGACTTACAAGGAATGGATATATTTTTTTCCATATTTAATGATGTTGTCTTAATGAGTTATGGAATTAAATCTTTCTCATGAACCACTCTGTCTATTGGTGCGAACCGATTCAACATCCGTTCAGTAGTTGTTGAGATTTTCACGCTCAGGCAGATAGACTTTCAAGGAAGGGATATATTTTTTCCATATTTAATGATGATACCTCAATGAATTATGGAATTAAACCTTTCTCATGAACCACTCTGTCTATTGGTGCGAACGGATTCAACATCCGTTCAGTAGTTGTTGCGATTTTCACGTTCAGGCAGATAGACTTACAAGGAAGGAATATATTTTTTCCATATTTAATGCTGGTACCACAATGAACAACGCAAATAAAGCTTCCTCATGCACCACTCTCTCCATTGGAGAAAACCGATTCAACATCCTTTCAGTAGTTGTTGAGATTTTCGCGTTCAGACAGATAGACTTACAAGGAATGGATATATTTTTTTCCATATTTAATGATGATACCTAAATGAGTTATGGAATTAAACTTTTCTCATGAACCACTCCGTCTATTGGTGCGAACCGATTCAACATCCGTTCAGTAGTTGTTGAGATTTTCGCGTTCAGACAGATAGACTTACAAGGAATGGATATATTTTTTTCCATATTTAATGATGATACCTAAATGAGTTATGGAATTAAACTTTTCTCATGAACCACTCTGTCTATTGGTGCGAACCGATTCAACATCCGTTCAGTAGTTGTTGAGATTTTCACGTTCAGACAGATAGACTTACAAGGAATGGATATATTTGTTTCCATATTTAATGATGATACCTCAATGAATTATGGAATAAAACCGTTCTCATGAACCACTCTGTCTATTGGTGCGAACCGATTCAACATCCGTTCAGTAGTTGTTGCGATTTTCACGTTCAGACAGATAAACTTAAAATTAATGGATATATTTTGTTCCATATTTTATGATGATACCTCAATGGATTATGTAAATAAGCCTTTCTCATGAACCACTCTGTCTATTGGTGCGAACCGATTCAACATCCGTTCAGTAGTTGTTGCGATTTTCACGTTCAGACAGATAGACTTACAAGGAAGGGATATATTTTTTCCATATTTAATGACGATACCACAATGAACAATGGAAATAAAGATTCCTCATGCACCACTCTCTCCATTGGAGAAAACCGATTCAACACTCGCTCAGTAGTTGTTGAGATTTTCACGTTCAGACAGATAGATTTACAAGGAATGGATATATTTGTTTCCATATTTAATGATGATACCTCAATGAATTATGGAATAAAAATTTTCTCATGAACCACTCTGTCTATTGGTGCGAACCGATTCAACATCAGTTCAGTAGTTGTTGAGATTTTCTCGTTCAGGCAGATAGACTTTCAAGGAAGGGATATATTTTTGTCCATATTTAATGATGATACCTCAACGGATTATGTAAATAAACCTTTCTCATGAACCACTCTGTCTATTGGTGCGAACCGATTCAACATCCGTTCAGTAGTTGTTAAGGTTTTCACGTTCAGACAGATAGACTTACTAGAAAGGGATATATTTTTTCCATATTTAATAATGATATCACAATGAACAACGGAAATAAAGCTTCCTCATGCACCACTCTCTCCATTGGAGAAAACCGATTCAACACCCGCTCAGTAGTTGTTGAGATTTTCACGTTCAGACAGATAGACTTACAAGGAATGGAATTATTTTTTCCATCCGTTCAGTAGTTGTTGCGATTTTCACGTTCAGACATATAGACCTAAAAGGAATGGATATATTTTTTTCCATATTTAATGATGATACCTCAATGAATTATGGAATTAAACCTTTCTCATGAACCACTCTGTCTACTGGTATGAACCGATTCAACATCCGTTCAGTAGTTGTTGAGATTTTCGCGTTCAGACAGATAGACTTACAATTAAGGGATTTATTTTATCCATATTTAATGCTGATACCACAATGAACAACGCAAATAAAGCTTCCTCATGCACCACCCTCTCCATTGGAGAAAACCGATTCAACACCCGCTCAGTAGTTGTTGAGATTTTCACTTTCAAACAGATAGACTTACAAGGAATGGATATACTTTTTTCCATATTTAATGAGGATACCTAAATGAGTTATGGAATTAAACCTTTCTCATGAACCACTCTGTCTATTGGTGCGAACCGATTCAACATCCGTTCAGTAGTTGTTGAGATTTTCACGTTCAGACAGATAGACTTTCAAGGAAGGGATATATTTTTTCCATATTTAATAATGATACCTCAATGAATTATGGAATTAAACCTTTCTCATGAACCACTCTGTCTATTGGTGCGAACGGATTCAACATCCGTTCAGTAGTCTTTGCGATTTTCACGTTCAGGCAGATAGACTTACAAGGAATGGATTTATTTTTTCCATATTTAATGCTGATACCACAATGAACAAAGCAAATAAAGCTTCATCATGCACCACTCTATCCATTGGAGATAACCGATTCAACACCCGCTCAGTAGTTGTTGAGATTTTCACGTTCAGACAGATGGACTTACAAGCAAGGGATTTATTTTTTCCATATTTAATGCTGATACCACAATGAACAAAGCAAATAAAGCTTCATCATGCACCACTCTATCCATTGGAGATAACCGATTCAACACCCGCTCAGTAGTTGTTGAGATTTTCACGTTCAGACAGATAGACTAACAAGGAATGGATATATTTTTTTCCATATTTAATGATGATACCTAAATGAGTTATGGAATTAAACCTTTCTCATGAACCGCTCTGTCTATTGGTGAGAACCGATTCAACATCTGTTCAGTAGTTCTTGCGATTTTCACGTTCAGACAGATAGACTTAAAAGGAATGGATATATTTTTGTCCATATTTAATGATGATACCTCAACGGATTATGTAAATAAAAATTTCTCATGAACCACTCTGTCTATTGGTGCGAAGCGATTCAACATCCGTTCAGTAGTTGTTGAGATTTTCACGTTCAGACAGATAGACTTACAAGGAATGGATATATTTTTTTCCATATTTAATGATGATATCTTAATGAGTTATGGAATTAAATCTTTCTCATGAACCACTCTGTCTATTGGTGCGAACCGATTCAACATCCGTTCAGTAGTTGTTGAGATTTTCGCGTTCAGACAGATAGACTTACAAGGAATGGATATATTTTTTTCCATATTTAATGATGATACCTAAATGAGTTATGGAATTAAACTTTTCTCATGAACCACTCTGTCTATTGGTGCGAACCGATTCAACATCCGTTCAGTAGTTGTTGAGATTTTCACGTTCAGACAGATAGACTTACAAGGAATGGATATATTTTTTTCCATATTTAATGATGTTGTCTTAATGAGTTATGGAATTAAATCTTTCTCATGAACCACTCTGTCTATTGGTGCGAACCGATTCAACATCCGTTCAGTAGTTGTTGAGATTTTCACGCTCAGGCAGATAGACTTTCAAGGAAGGGATATATTTTTTCCATATTTAAAGATGATACCTCAATGAATTATGGAATTAAACCTTTCTCATGAACCACTCTGTCTATTGGTGCGAACGGATTCAACATCCGTTCAGTAGTTGTTGCGATTTTCACGTTCAGGCAGATAGACTTACAAGGAAGGAATATATTTTTTCCATATTTAATGCTGGTACCACAATGAACAACGCAAATAAAGCTTCCTCATGCACCACTCTCTCCATTGGAGAAAACCGATTCAACATCCTTTCAGTAGTTGTTGAGATTTTCGCGTTCAGACAGATAGACTTACAAGGAATGGATATATTTTTTTCCATATTTAATGATGATACCTAAATGAGTTATGGAATTAAACTTTTCTCATGAACCACTCTGTCTATTGGTGCGAACCGATTCAACATCCGTTCAGTAGTTGTTGAGATTTTCACGTTCAGACAGGTAGACTTACAAGGAATGGATATATTTTTTTCCATATTTAATGATGATACCTTAATGAGTTATGGAATTAAATCTTTCTCATAAACCACTCCGTCTATTGGTGCGAACCGATTCAACATCCGTTCAGTAGTTGTTGAGATTTTCACGTTCAGGCAGATAGACTTTCAAGGAAGGGATATATTTTTTCCATATTTAATGATGATACCTCAATGAATTATGGAATTAAATCTTTCTCATGAACCACTCTGTCTATTGGTGCGAACCGATTCAACATCCGTTCAGTAGTTGTTGCGATTTTCACTTTCAGACAGATAGACTTACAAGGAAGGGATATATTTTTTCCATATTTAATGACGATACCACAATGAACAACGGAAATAAAGCTTCCTCATGCAGCATTCTCTCCATGGAAGAAAACCGATTCAACATCCGTTCAGTAGTTGTTGAGATTTTCGCGTTCAGACAGATAGACTTACAAGGAAGGGATTTATTTTTTCCATATTTAATGCTGATACCACAATGAACAACGCAAATAAAGCTTCCTCATGCACCACTCTCTCCATTGGAGAAAACCGACTCAGTAGTTGTTGAGATTTTCGCGTTCAGACAGATAGACTTACAAGGAATGGATATATTTTTTTCCATATTTAATGATTATATCTTAATGAGTTATGGAATTAAATCTTTCTCATGAACCACTCTGTCTATTGGTGCGAACCGATTCAACATCCGTTCAGTAGTTGTTGAGATATTCGCGTTCAGACAGATAGACTTACAAGGAAGGGATTTATTTTATCCATATTTAATGATGATACCTCAATGAATTATGGAATTAAACCTTTCTCATGAACCACTCTGTCTATTGGTGCGAACCGATTCAACATCCGTTCAGTAGTTGTTGAGATTTTCACGTTCAGGCAGATAGACTTTCAAGGAAGGGATATATTTTTTCCATATTTAATGATGATACCTCAATGAATTATGGAATTAAACCTTTCTCATGAACCACTCTGTCTATTGGTGCGAACCGATTCAACATCCGTTCAGTAGTTGTTGTGATTTTCACGTTCAGGCAGATAGACTTACAAGGAAGGAATATATTTTTTCCATATTTAATGCTGGTAACACAATGAACAACGCAAATAAAGCTTCCTCATGCACCACTCTCTCCATTGGAGAAAACCGATTCAACATCCGTTCAGTAGTTGTTGAGATTTTCGCGTTCAGACAGATAGACTTACAAGGAATGGATATATTTTTTTCCATATTTAATGATGTTGTCTTAATGAGTTATGGAATTAAATCTTTTTCATGAACCACTCTGTCTATTGGTGCGAACCGATTCAACATCCGTTCAGTAGTTGTTGAGATTTTCACGTTCAGACAGGTAGACTTACAATTAATGGATATATTTTTGTCCATATTTAATGATGATACCTCAACGGATTATGTAAATAAAAATTTCTCATGAACCACTCTGTCTATTGGTGCGAAGCGATTCAACATCCGTTCAGTAGTTGTTGAGATTTTCACGTTCAGACAGATAGACTTACAAGGAATGGATATATTTTTTTCCATATTTAATGATGATATCTTAATGAGTTATGGAATTAAATCTTTCTCATGAACCACTCTGTCTATTGGTGCGAACCGATTCAACATCCGTTCAGTAGTTGTTGAGATTTTCGCGTTCAGACAGATAGACTTACAAGGAATGGATATATTTTTTTCCATATTTAATGATGATACCTAAATGAGTTATGGAATTAAACTTTTCTC
Organism: Eristalis pertinax; assembly: GCA_907269125.1. NCBI lineage: Eukaryota > Metazoa > Arthropoda > Insecta > Diptera > Syrphidae > Eristalis > Eristalis pertinax. Next base: position 11,525 of record CAJSMF010000059.1, read on the forward strand.
ATGAACCACTCTGTCTATTGGTGCGAACCGATTCAACATCCGTTCAGTAGTTGTTGAGATTTTCACGTTCAGACAGATAGACTTACAAGGAATGGATATATTTTTTTCCATATTTAATGATGTTGTCTTAATGAGTTATGGAATTAAATCTTTCTCATGAACCACTCTGTCTATTGGTGCGAACCGATTCAACATCCGTTCAGTAGTTGTTGAGATTTTCACGCTCAGGCAGATAGACTTTCAAGGAAGGGATATATTTTTTCCATATTTAATGATGATACCTCAATGAATTATGGAATTAAACCTTTCTCATGAACCACTCTGTCTATTGGTGCGAACGGATTCAACATCCGTTCAGTAGTTGTTGCGATTTTCACGTTCAGGCAGATAGACTTACAAGGAAGGAATATATTTTTTCCATATTTAATGCTGGTACCACAATGAACAACGCAAATAAAGCTTCCTCATGCACCACTCTCTCCGTTGGAGAAAACCGATTCAACATCCTTTCAGTAGTTGTTGAGATTTTCGCGTTAAGACAGATAGACTTACAAGGAATGGATATATTTTTTTCCATATTTAATGATGATACCTAAATGAGTTATGGAATTAAACTTTTCTCATGAACCACTCTGTCTATTGGTGCGAACCGATTCAACATCCGTTCAGTAGTTGTTGAGATTTTCACGTTCAGACAGGTAGACTTACAAGGAATGGATATATTTTTTTCCATATTTAATGATGATACCTTAATGAGTTATGGAATTAAATCTTTCTCATAAACCACTCCGTCTATTGGTGCGAACCGATTCAACATCCGTTCAGTAGTTGTTGAGATTTTCACGTTCAGGCAGATAGACTTTCAAGGAAGGGATATATTTTTTCCATATTTAATGATGATACCTCAATGAATTATGGAATTAAATCTTTCTCATGAACCACTCTGTCTATTGGTGCGAACCGATTCAACATCCGTTCATTAGTTGTTGCGATTTTCATTTTCAGACAGATAGACTTACAAGGAAGGGATATATTTTTTCCATATTTAATGACGATACCACAATGAACAACGGAAATAAAGCTTCCTCATGCAGCATTCTCCCCATGGAAGAAAACCGATTCAACATCCGTTCAGTAGTTGTTGAGATTTTCGCGTTCAGACAGATAGACTTACAAGGAAGGGATTTATTTTTTGCATATTTAATGCTGATACCACAATGAACAACGCAAATAAAGCTTCCTCATGCACCACTCTCTCCATTGGAGAAAACCGATTCAACACCCGCTCAGTAGTTGTTGAGATTTTCACGTTCAGACAGATAGACTTACAAGAAATGGATATACTTTTTTCCATATTTAATGATGATACCTCCATCAATTATGGAATTAAGCCTTTCTCATGAACCACTCTGTCTATTGGTGCGAACCGATTCAACATCCGTTCAGTAGTTGTTGAGATTTTCGCGTTCAGACAGATAGACTTACAAGGAAGGGATTTATTTTATCCATATTTAATGATGATACCTCAATGAATTATGGAATTAAACCTTTCTCATGAACCACTCTGTTTATTGGTGCGAACCGATTCAACATCCGTTCAGTAGTTGTTGAGATTTTCACGTTCAGGCAGATAGACTTTCAATGAAGGGATATATTTTTTCCATATTTAATGATGATACCTCAATGAATTATGGAATTAAACCTTTCTCATGAACCACTCTGTCTATTGGTGCGAACCGATTCAACATCCGTTCAGTAGTTGTTGCGATTTTCACGTTCAGGCAGATAGACTTACAAGGAAGGAATATATTTTTTCCATATTTAATGCTGGTACCACAATGAACAACGCAAATAAAGCTTCCTCATGCACCACTCTCTCCATTGGAGAAAACCGATTCAACATCCGTTCAGTAGTTGTTGAGATTTTCGCGTTCAGACAGATAGACTTACAAGGAATGGATGTATTTTTTTCCATATTTAATGATGATACATAAATGAGTTATGGAATTAAACTTTTCTCATTAACCACTCCGTCTATTGGTGCGAACCGATTCAACATCCGTTCAGTAGTTGTTGAGATTTTCACGTTCAGACAGGTAGACTTACAAGGAATGGATATATTTTTTTCCATATTTAATGATGATACCTTAATGAGTTATGGAATTAAATCTTTCTCATAAACCACTCCGTCTATTGGTGCGAACCGATTCAACATCCGTTCAGTAGTTGTTGAGATTTTCACGTTCAGGCAGATAGACTTTCAAGGAAGGGATATATTTTTTCCATATTTAATGATGATACCTCAATGAATTATGGAATTAAATCTTTCTCATGAACCACTCTGTCTATTGGTGCGAACCGATTCAACATCCGTTCAGTAGTTGTTGCGATTTTCACTTTCAGACAGATAGACTTACAAGGAAGGGATATATTTTTTCCATATTTAATGACGATACCACAATGAACAACGAAAATAAAGCTTCCTCGTGCACCATTCTCTCCATGGAAGAAAACCGATTCAACATCCGTTCAGTAGTTGTTGAGATTTTCGCGTTCAGACAGATAGACTTACAAGGAAGGGATTTATTTTTTCCATATTTAATGCTGATACCACAATGAACAACGCAAATAAAGCTTCCCCATGCACCACTCTCTCCATTGGAGAAAACCGATTCAACACCCGCTCAGTAGTTGTTGAGATTTTCACGTTCAGACAGATAGACTTACAAGGAATGGATATATTTTTTTCCATATTTAATGATGATATCTTAATGAGTTATGGAATTAAATCTTTCTCATGAACCACTCTGTCTATTGGTGAGAACCGATTCAACATCCTTTCAGTAGTTGTTGAGATTTTCACGTTCAGGCAGATAGACTTTCAAGGAAGGGATATATTTTTTCCATATTTAATGATGATACCTCAATGAATTATGGAATTAAACCTTTCTCATGAACCACTCTGTCTATTGGTGCGAACCGATTCAACATCCGTTCAGTAGTTGTTGCGATTTTCACGTTCAGGCAGATAGACTTACAAGGAAGGAATATATTTTTTCCATATTTAATGCTGGTACCACAATGAACAACGCAAATAAAGCTTCCTCATGCACCACTCTCTCCATTGGAGAAAACCGATTCAACATCCGTTCAGTAGTTGTTGAGATTTTCGCGTTCAGACAGATAGACTTACAAGGAATGGATATATTTTTTTCCATATTTAATGATGATACCTAAATGAGTTATGGAATTAAACTTTTCTCATGAACCACTCCGTCTATTGGTGCGAACCGATTCAACATCCGTTCAGTAGTTGTTGAGATTTTCACGTTCAGACAGGTAGACTTACAGGGAATGGATATATTTTTTTCCATATTTAATGATGATACCTTAATGAGTTATGGAATTAAATCTTTCTCATAAACCACTCCGTCTATTGGTGCGACCCGATTCAACATCCGTTCAGTAGTTGTTGAGATTTTCACGTTCAGGCAGATAGACTTTCAAGGAAGGGATATATTTTTCCATATTTAATGATGATACCTCAATGAATTATGGAATTAAATCTTTCTCATGAACCACTCTGCCTATTGGTGCGAACCGATTCAACATCCGTTCAGTAGTTGTTGCGATTTTCACTTTCAGACAGATAGACTTACAAGGAAGGGATTTATTTTATCCATATTTAATGCTGATACCACAATGAACAACGCAAATAAAGCTTCCTCATGCACCACTCTCTCCATTGGAGAAAACCGATTGAACACCCTCTCAGTAGTTGTTGAGATTTTCACGTTCAGACAGATATACTTACAAGCAAGGGATTTATTTTTTCCATATTTAATGCTGATACCACAATGAACAACGCAAATAAAGCTTCCTCATGCACCACTCTCTCCATTGGAGAAAACCGATTCAACACCCGCTCAGCAGTTGTTGAGATTTTCGCGTTCAGACAGATAGACTTACAAGGAATGGAATTATTTTTTCCTTATTTAATGATGATACCTCGATCAATTATGGAATTAAGCCTTTCTCATGAACCACTCTGTCTATTGGTGAGAGCCGATTCAACATCCGTTCAGTAGTTGTTGAGATTTTCGCGTTCAGACAGATAGACTTACAAGGAAGGGATTTATTTTATCCATATTTAATGATGATACCTCAACGGATTATGTAAATAAAAATTTCTCATGAACCACTCTGTCTATTGGTGCGAAGCGATTCAACATCCGTTCAGTAGTTTTTGAGATTTTCACGTTCAGACAGATAGACTTACAAATAATGGATATATTTTTTTCCATATTTAATGATGATATCTTAATGAGTTATGGAATTAAATCTTTCTCATGAACCACTCTGTCTATTGGTGCGAACCGATTCAACATCCGTTCAGTAGTTGTTGAGATTTTCACGTTCAGGCAGATAGACTTTCAAGGAAGGGATATATTTTTTCCATATTTAATGATGATACCTCAATGAATTATGGAATTAAACCTTTCTCATGAACCACTCTGTCTATTGGTGCGAACCGATTCAACATCCGTTCAGTAGTTGTTGCGATTTTCACGTTCAGGCAGATAGACTTACAAGGAAGGAATATATTTTTTCCATATTTAATGCTGGTACCACAATGAACAACGCAAATAAAGCTTCCTCATGCACCACTCTCTCCATTGCAGAAAACCGATTCAACATCCGTTCAGTAGTTGTTGAGATTTTCGCGTTCAGACGGATAGACTTACAAGGAATGGATATATTTTTTTCCATATTTAATGATGATACCTAAATGAGTTATGGAATTAAACTTTTCTCATGAACCACTCCGTCTATTGGTGCGAACCGATTCAACATCCGTTCAGTAGTTGTTGACATTTTCACGTTCAGACAGGTAGACTTACAAGGAATGGATATATTTTTTTCCATATTTAATGATGATACCTTAATGAGTTATGGAATTAAATCTTTCTCATAAACCACTCCGTCTATTGGTGCGAACCGATTCAACATCCGTTCAGTAGTTGTTGAGATTTTCACGTTCAGGCAGATAGACTTTCAAGGAAGGCATATATTTTTTCCATATTTAATGATGATACCTCAATGAATTATGGAATTAAATCTTTCTCATGAACCAGTCTGTCTATTGGTGCGAACCGATTCAACATCCGTTCAGTAGTTGTTGCGATTTTCACTTTCAGACAGATAGACTTACAAGGAAGGGATATACTTTTTTCCATATTTAATGATGATACCTCCATCAATTATGGAATTAAGCCTTTCTCATGAACCACTCTGTCTATTGGTTCGAACCGATTCAACATCCGTTCAGTAGTTGTTGCGATTTTCACGTTCAAACATATAGACCTAAAAGGAATGGATATATTTTTTTCCATATTTAATGATGAAACCTCAATGAATTATGGAATTAAACCTTTCTCATGAACCACTCTGTCTACTGGTACGAACCGATTCAACATCCGTTCAGTAGTTGTTGAGATTTTCGCGTTCAGACAGATAGACTTACAAGGAAGGGATTTATTTTTTCCATACTTAATGCTGATACCACAATGAACAACACAAATAAAGCTTCCTCATGCACCACTCTCTCCATTGGAGAAAACCGATTCAACACCCGCTCAGTAGTTGTTGAGATTTTCACGTTCAGACAGATAGACTTACAAGAAATGGATATACTTTTTTCCATATTTAATGATGATACCTCCATCAATTATGGAATTAAGCCTTTCTCATGAACCACTCTGTGTATTGGTGCGAACCGATTCAACATCCGTTCAGTAGTTGTTGCGATTTTCACGTTCAAGCATATAGACCTAAAAGGAATAGATATATTTTTTTCCATATTTAATGATGATACCTCAATGAATTATGGAATTAAACCTTTCTCATGAACCACTCTGTCTATTTTTGCGAACCGATTAGAAATCCGTTCAGTAGTTGCTGAGATTTTTACGTTCAGGCAGATAGACTTTCAAGGAAGGGATATATTTTTTCCATATTTAATGATGATACCTCAATGAATTATGGAATTAAACCTTTCTCATGAACCACTCTGTCTACTGGTACGAACCAATTCAACATCCGTTCAGTAGTTGTTGAGATTTTCGCGTTCAGACAGATAGACTTACAAGGAAGGGATTTATTTTTTCCATATTTAATGCTGATACCACAATGAACAACGCAAATAAAGCTTCCTCATGCACCACTCTCTCCATTGGAGAAAACCGATTCAACACCCGCTCAGTAGTTGTTGAGATTTTAACGTTCAGACAGATAGACTTACAAGGAATGGATATATTTTTTTTCCATATTTAATGATGATACCTAAATGAGTTATGGAATTAAACCTTTCTCATGAACCACTCTGTCTATTGGTGCGAACCGATTCAACATCCGTTCAGTAGTTGTAGAGATTTTCACGTTCAGACAGATATACTTACAAGGAATGGATATATTTTTTTCCATATTTAATTATGGCACCTAAATGAGTTATGAAATTAAACCTTTCTCATGAACCACTCTGTCTATTGGTGAGAACCGATTCAACATCTGTTCAGTAGTTGTTGCGATTTTCACTTTCAGACCGATAGACTTAAAAGGAATGGATATATTTTTGTCCATATTTAATGATGATACCTCAACGGATTATGTAAATAAACCTTTCTCATGAACCACTCTGTCTATTTTTGCGAACCGATTAGAAATCCGTTCAGTAGTTGCTGAGATTTTCACGTTCAGACAGATAGACTTATAAGGAAGGGATATATTTTTTCCATATTTAATAATGATACCACAATGAACAACGCAAATAAAGCTTCCTCATGCACCACTCTCTCCATTGGACAAAACCGATTGAACACTCTCTCAGTAGTTGTTGAGATTTTCACGTTCAGACAGATAGACTTACAAGCAAGGGATTTATTTTTTCCATATTTAATGCTGATACCACAATGAACAACGCAAATAAAGCTTCCTCATGCACCACTCTTTCCATTGGAGAAAACCGATTCAACACCCGCTCAGCAGTTGTTGAGATTTTCACGTTCAGACAGATAGACTTACAAGGAATGGAATTATTTTTTCCTTATTTTATGATGATACCTCAATCAATTATGGAATTAAGCCTTTCTCATGAACCACTCTGTCTATTGGTGCGAGCCGATTCAACAGCCGCTCAGTAGTTGTTGAGATTTTCACGTTCAGGCAGATAGACTTACAAGGAATGGATATATTTTTTTCCATATTTAATTATGGCACCTAAATGAGTTATGTAAATAAACCTTTCTCTGGATCACTCTGTCTATTGGTGTGAACCGATTCAACACCCGCTCAGTAGTTGTTGAGATTTTCACGTTCAGACAGATAGACTTACAAGGAAGATATTTATTTTTTCCATATTTAATGCTGATACCACAATGAACAACGCAAATAAAGCTTCCTCATGCACCATTCTCTCCATTGGAGAAAACCGATTCAACACCCGCTCAGTAGTTGTTGAGATTTTCACGTTCAGACAGATAGACTTACAAGGAATGGATACATTTTTTTCCATATTTATTGATGATACCTCAATGAATTGAATTATGGAATTAAACCTTTCTCATGAACCACTCTGTCTACTGGTGCGAACCGATTCAACATCCGTTCAGTAGTTGTTGAGATTTTCGCATTCAGACAGATAGACTTACAAGGAAGGGATTTATTTTTTCCATACTTAATGCTGATACCACAATGAACAACACAAATAAAGCTTCCTCATGCACCACTCTCTCCATTGGAGAAAACCTATTCAACACCCGCTCAGTAGTTGTTGAGATTTTCACGTTCAGACAGATAGACTTACAAGGAATGGATATATTTTTTTCCATATTTAATGATGATACCTAAATGAGTTATGGAATTAAACCTTTCTCATGAACCACTCTATCTATAGGTGCGAACCGATTCAACATCCGTTCAGTAGTTGTAGAGATTTTTACGTTCAGACAGATATACTTACAAGGAATGGATATATTTTTTTCCATATTTAATTATGGCACCTAAATGAGTTATGAAATTAAAACTTTCTCATGAACCACTCTGTCTATTGGTGAGAACCGATTCAACATCTGTTCAGTAGTTGTTGCGATTTTCACTTTCAGACCGATAGACTTAAAAGGAATGGATATATTTTTGTCCATATTTAATGATGATACCTCAACGGATTATGTAAATATACCTTTCTCATGAACCACTTTGTCTATTTTTGCGAACCGATTAGAAATCCGTTCAGTAGTTGCTGAGATTTTTACGTTCAGGCAGATAGACTTTCAAGGAAGGGATATATTTTTTCCATATTTAATGATGATACCTCAATGAATTATGGAATTAAACCTTTCTCATGAACCACTCTGTCTACTGGTGCGAACCGATTCAACATCCGTTCAGTAGTTGTTGAGATTTTCGCATTCAGACAGATAGACTTACAAGGAAGGGATTTATTTTTTCCATACTTAATGCTGATACCACAATGAACAACACAAATAAAGCTTCCTCATGCACCACTCTCTCCATTGGAGAAAATCGATTCAACACCCGCTCAGTAGTTGTTGAGATTTTCACGTTCAGACAGATAGACTTACAAGGAATGGATATATTTTTTTTCCATATTTAATGATGATACCTAAATGAGTTATGGAATTAAACCTTCCTCATGCACCACTCTCTCCATTGGAGAAAACCGATTCAACACCCGCTCAGTAGTTGTTGAGATTTTCACGTTCAGACAGATAGACTTACAAGGAATGGATATATTTTTTTTCCATATTTAATGATGATACCTAAATGAGTTATGGAATTAAACCTTTCTCATGAACCACTCTGTCTATTGGTGCGAACCGATTCAACATCCGTTCAGTAGTTGTAGAGATTTTCACGTTCAGACAGATATACTTACAAGGAATGGATATATTTTTTTCAATATTTAATTATGGCACCTAAATGAGTTATGAAATTAAACCTTTCTCATGAACCACTCTGTCTATTGGTGAGAACCGATTCAACATCTGTTCAGTAGTTGTTGCGATTTTCACTTTCAGACCGATAGATTTAAAAGGAATGGATATATTTTTGTCCATATTTAATGATGATACCTCAACGGATTATGTAAATAAACCTTTCTCATGAACCACTCTGTCTATTTTTGCGAACCGATTAGAAGTCCGTTCAGTAGTTGCTGAGATTTTCACGTTCAGGCAGATAGACTTACAAGCAACGGATTTATTTTTTCCATATTTAATGCTGATACCACAATGAACAACGCAAATAAAGCTTCCTCATGCACCACTCTCTCCATTGGAGAAAACCGATTGAACACCCTCTCAGTAGTTGTTGAGATTTTCACGTTCAGACAGATAGACTTACAAGCAAGGGATTTATTTTTTCCATATTTAATGCTGATACCACAATGAACAACGCAAATAAAGCTTCCTCATGCACCACTCTCTCCATTGGAGAAAACCGATTGAACACCCTCTCAGTAGTTGTTGAGATTTTCACGTTCAGACAGATAGACTTACAAGCAAGGGATTTATTTTTTCCATATTTAATGCTGATACCACAATGAACAACGCAAATAAAGCTTCCTCATGCACCACTCTCTCCATTGGAGAAAACCGATTCAACACCCGCTCAGCAGTTGTTGAGATTTTCACGTTCAGACAGATAGACTTACAAGGAATGGAATTATTTTTTCCTTATTTAATGATGATACCTCGATCAATTATGGAATTAAGCCTTTCTCATGAACCACTCTGTCTATTGGTGAGAGCCGATTCAACATCCGTTCAGTAGTTGTTGAGATTTTCGCGTTCAGACAGATAGACTTACAAGGAAGGGATTTATTTTATCCATATTTAATGATGATACCTCAACGGATTATGCAAATAAAAATTTCTCATGAACTACTCTGTCTATTGGTGCGAAGCGATTCAACATCCGTTCAGTAGTTGTTGAGATTTTCACGTTCAGACAGATAGACTTACAAATAATGGATATATTTTTTTCCATATTTAATGATGATATCTTAATGAGTTATGGAATTAAATCTTTCTCATGAACCACTCTGTCTATTGGTGCGAACCGATTCAACATCCGTTCAGTAGTTGTTGAGATTTTCACGTTCAGGCAGATAGACTTTCAAGGAAGGGATATATTTTTTCCATATTTAATGATGATACCTCAATGAATTATGGAATTAAACCTTTCTCATGAACCACTCTGTCTATTGGTGCGAACCGATTCAACATCCGTTCAGTAGTTGTTGCGATTTTCACGTTCAGGCAGATAGACTTACAAGGAAGGAATATATTTTTTCCATATTTAATGCGGGTACCACAATGAACAACGCAAATAAAGCTTCCTCATGCACCACTCTCTCCATTGCAGAAAACCGATTCAACATCCGTTCAGTAGTTGTTGAGATTTTCGCGTTCAGACGGATAGACTTACAAGGAATGGATATATTTTTTTCCATATTTAATGATGATACCTAAATGAGTTATGGAATTAAACTTTTCTCATGAACCACTCCGTCTATTGGTGCGAACCGATTCAACATCCGTTCAGTAGTTGTTGAGATTTTCACGTTCAGACAGGTAGACTTACAAGGAATGGATATATTTTTTTCCATATTTAATGATGATACCTTAATGAGTTATGGAATTAAATCTTTCTCATAAACCACTCCGTCTATTGGTGCGAACCGATTCAACATCCGTTCAGTAGTTGTTGAGATTTTCACGTTCAGGCAGATAGACTTTCAAGGAAGGCATATATTTTTTCCATATTCAATGATGATACCTCAATGAATTATGGAATTAAATCTTTCTCATGAACCAGTCTGTCTATTGGTGCGAACCGATTCAACATCCGTTCAGTAGTTGTTGCGATTTTCACTTTCAGACAGATAGACTTACAAGGAAGGGATATATTTTTTCCATATTTAATGCGGGTACCACAATGAACAACGCAAATAAAGCTTCCTCATGCACCACTCTCTCCATTGCAGAAAACCGATTCAACATCCGTTCAGTAGTTGTTGAGATTTTCGCGTTCAGACGGATAGACTTACAAGGAATGGATATATTTTTTTCCATATTTAATGATGATACCTAAATGAGTTATGGAATTAAACTTTTCTCATGAACCACTCCGTCTATTGGTGCGAACCGATTCAACATCCGTTCAGTAGTTGTTGAGATTTTCACGTTCAGACAGGTAGACTTACAAGGAATGGATATATTTTTTTCCATATTTAATGATGATACCTTAATGAGTTATGGAATTAAATCTTTCTCATAAACCACTCCGTCTATTGGTGCGAACCGATTCAACATCCGTTCAGTAGTTGTTGAGATTTTCACGTTCAGGCAGATAGACTTTCAAGGAAGGCATATATTTTTTCCATATTTAATGATGATACCTCAATTAATTATGGAATTAAATCTTTCTCATGAACCAGTCTGTCTATTGGTGCGAACCGATTCAACATCCGTTCAGTAGTTGTTGCGATTTTCACTTTCAGACAGATAGACTTACAAGGAAGGGATATATTTTTTCCATATTTAATGACGATACCACAATGAACAACGGAAATAAAGCTTCCTCATGCACCATTCTCTCCATGGAAGAAAACCGATTCAACATCCGTTCAGTAGTTGTTGAGATTTTCGCGTTCAGACAGATAGACTTACAAGGAAGGGATTTATTTTTTCCATATTTAATGCTGATACCACAATGAACAACGCAAATAAAGCTTCCTCATGCACCACTCTCTCCATTGGAGAAAACCGATTCAACACCCGCTCAGTAGTTGTTGAGATTTTCACGTTCAGACAGATAGACTTACAAGAAATGGATATACTTTTTTCCATATTTAATGATGATACCTCCGATTGCCATATCTAAACTGAAATCCAACAAGGCTGCGGGAGCTGACGGCCTACCCGCCGAGCTTTTTAAAGCCGCAGGCGATGATTTGGTAAGGCGCATGCACCAACTCATCTGTAAAATATGGTCGGAGGAAAACATGCCCGATGAATGGAACCTCAGCATTGTTTGCCCGATCCATAAAAAAGGAGACCCTTTGAACTGCGCCAACTACAGAGGCATCAGTCTCCTAAGTATCGCATATAAAATCTTATCTGCCATACTGTGTGAACGCCTAAAGCCATTCGTCAACAACCTGGTCGGTCCATACCAGTGTGGTTTTAGGACAGGAAAATCCACCATCGACCAAATATTCACACTACGGCAGATTTTGGAGAAAACCCAGGAGCAACAAATCGATACCCACCACCTTTTCATCGATTTTAAGGCCGCGTATGATAGCATCTATAGAGACGAGCTATACAGAGCAATGTCTAGTTTTGGCATCCCTACCAAACTCGTCCGTTTGTGTAGGATGACGATGGAGAATGCACGCTGCTCCATCAAGGTCGGTAAAGACCTAACCGAGACCTTTGATGTCAAAAAAGGATTCAGACAAGGCGACGCGCTGTCATGCGACTTTTTCAACATCGTTCTTGAAAGAATTGTTCAAAACTCGAACGCCAACACCAGAGGAACAATCTTTCAGAAGTCCGTCCAACTACTCGCATATGCCGACGATATTGACATTATTGGAAGAACGCAGCGTGATGTCAATGGCGCTTTTGTGGGTATTGCAACGGAGGCCGCGAAGATGGGTTTAGCGGTAAACGAGGGTAAGACCAAGTATATGCTGTCAACGAGAAAGGACACCCAACACCGACGTCTCGGTCAGAACGTCACAGCAGACAGATATAACTTTGAGGTAGTCAAAAACTTTGTCTACCTAGGCACCGCTATAAACTCAGACAATGACACCAGCGCTGAAATCAAACGAAGAATAACCCTTGCCAATCGCTGCTTCTTTGGGCTAAGAAAGCCACTGGTAAACAAAGCCCTCTCTCGAACAACCAAGATAACGCTCTACAAGACCTTAATCGTCCCAGTCCTGCTATATGGCGCGGAGGCATGGACTTTGTCAAAAGCGGATGAAGCTGCCCTTGGTTGCTTCGAGAGGAAAATTCTTCGTGTGATTTTCGGTCCCGTCTGCATAGACGGTGAGTGGAGGAGGAGATATAATGACGAACTATACGGGCTGTTCAGCGACATCGACTTAGCCAGAAGAGTGAAGATCCAAAGACTGAGATGGCTAGGTCATGTAGAGCGGATGGAAACCAATACTCCGGCCCGAAAAGTCTTCGAATCCACCCCCGAGGGACGGCGCAGTAGAGGAAGACCGCGACTCAGGTGGCGCACGCAAGTGGAAAGGGACCTCAACCAACTATGCGTGCGAAACTGGAGACAGCAAGCTAAAGATCGAGCTGGCTGGAGACGCTTGTTGGTTGAGGCCCAGGTCCACCCCGGACTGTAGCGCCACCTTAAGTAAGTAAGTATGATGATACCTCCATCAATTATGGAATTAAGCCTTTCTCATGAACCACTCTGTCTATTGGTTCGAACCGATTCAACATCCGTTCAGTAGTTGTTGCGATTTTCACGTTCAAGCATATAGACCTAAAAGGAATAGATATATTTTTTTCCATATTTAATGATGATACCTCAATGAATTATGGAATTAAACCTTTCTCATGAACCACTCTGTCTATTTTTGCGAACCGATTAGAAATCCGTTCAGTAGTTGCTGAGATTTTTACGTTCAGGCAGATAGACTTTCAAGGAAGGGATTTATTTTTTCCATACTTAATGCTGATACCACAATGAACAACACAAATAAAGCTTCCTCATGCACCACTCTCTCCATTGGAGAAAACCGATTCAACACCCGCTCAGTAGTTGTTGAGATTTTCACGTTCAGACAGATAGACTTACAAGAAATGGATATACTTTTTTCCATATTTAATGATGATACCTCCATCAATTATGGAATTAAGCCTTTCTCATGAACCACTCTGTCTATTGGTACGAACCGATTCAACATCCGTTCAGTAGTTGTTGAGATTTTCGCGTTCAGACAGATAGACTTACAAGGAAGGGATTTATTTTTTCCATACTTAATGCTGATACCACAATGAACAACACAAATAAAGCTTCCTCATGCACCACTCTCTCCATTGGAGAAAACCGATTCAACACCCGCTCAGTAGTTGTTGAGATTTTCACGTTCAGACAGATAGACTTACAAGAAATGGATATACTTTTTTCCATATTTAATGATGATACCTCCATCAATTATGGAATTAAGCCTTTCTCATGAACCACTCTGTCTACTGGTGCGAACCGATTCAACATCCGTTCAGTAGTTGTTGCGATTTTCACGTTCAAGCATATAGACCTAAAAGGAATAGATATATTTTTTTCCATATTTAATGATGATACCTCAATGAATTATGGAATTAAACCTTTCTCATGAACCACTCTGTCTATTTTTGCGAACCGATTAGAAATCCGTTCAGTAGTTGCTGAGATTTTTACGTTCAGGCAGATAGACTTTCAAGGAAGGGATATATTTTTTCCATATTTAATGATGATACCTCAATGAATTATGGAATTAAACCTTTCTCATGAACCACTCTGTCTACTGGTACGAACCAATTCAACATCCGTTCAGTAGTTGTTGAGATTTTCGCGTTCAGACAGATAGACTTACAAGGAAGGGATTTATTTTTTCCATATTTAATGCTGATACCACAATGAACAACGCAAATAAAGCTTCCTCATGCACCACTCTCTCCATTGGAGAAAACCGATTCAACACCCGCTCAGTAGTTGTTGAGATTTTCACGTTCAGACAGATAGACTTACAAGGAATGGATATATTTTTTTCCATATTTAATGATGATACCTAAATGAGTTATGGAATTAAACCTTTCTCATGAACCACTCTGTCTATTGGTGCGAACCGATTCAACATCCGTTCAGTAGTTGTAGAGATTTTCACGTTCAGACAGATATACTTACAAGGAATGGATATATTTTTTTCCATATTTAATTATGGCACCTAAATGAGTTATGAAATTAAACCTTTCTCATGAACCACTCTGTCTATTGGTGAGAACCGATTCAACATCTGTTCAGTAGTTGTTGCGATTTTCACTTTCAGACCGATAGACTTAAAAGGAATGGATATATTTTTGTCCATATTTAATGATGATACCTCAACGGATTATGTAAATAAACCTTTCTCATGAACCACTCTGTCTATTTTTGCGAACCGATTAGAAATCCGTTCAGTAGTTGCTGAGATTTTCACGTTCAGACAGATAGACTTATAAGGAAGGGATATATTTTTTCCATATTTAATAATGATACCACAATGAACAACGCAAATAAAGCTTCCTCATGCACCACTCTCTCCATTGGACAAAACCGATTGAACACCCTCTCAGTAGTTGTTGAGATTTTCACGTTCAGACAGATAGACTTACAAGCAAGGGATTTATTTTTTCCATATTTAATGCTGATACCACAATGAACAACGCAAATAAAGCTTCCTCATGCACCACTCTTTCCATTGGAGAAAACCGATTCAACACCCGCTCAGCAGTTGTTGAGATTTTCACGTTCAGACAGATAGACTTACAAGGAATGGAATTATTTTTTCCTTATTTAATGATGATACCTCAATCAATTATGGAATTAAGCCTTTCTCATGAACCACTCTGTCTATTGGTGCGAGCCGATTCAACAGCCGCTCAGTAGTTGTTGAGATTTTCACGTTCAGGCAGATAGACTTACAAGGAATGGATATATTTTTTTCCATATTTAATTATGGCACCTAAATGAGTTATGTAAATAAACCTTTCTCTGGATCACTCTGTCTATTGGTGTGAACCGATTCAACACCCGCTCAGTAGTTGTTGAGATTTTCACGTTCAGACAGATAGACTTACAAGGAAGATATTTATTTTTTCCATATTTAATGCTGATACCACAATGAACAACGCAAATAAAGCTTCCTCATGCACCATTCTCTCCATTGGAGAAAACCGATTCAACACCCGCTCATTATGTGTTGAGATTTTCACGTTCAGACAGATAGACTTACAAGGAATGGATACATTTTTTTCCATATTTATTGATGATACCTCAATGAATTGTAGTTGTTGAGATTTTCGCATTCAGACAGATAGACTTACAAGGAAGGGATTTATTTTTTCCATACTTAATGCTGATACCACAATGAACAACACAAATAAAGCTTCCTCATGCACCACTCTCTCCATTGGAGAAAACCTATTCAACACCCGCTCAGTAGTTGTTGAGATTTTCACGTTCAGACAGATAGACTTACAAGGAATGGATATATTTTTTTCCATATTTAATGATGATACCTAAATGAGTTATGGAATTAAACCTTTCTCATGAACCACTCTATCTATAGGTGCGAACCGATTCAACATCCGTTCAGTAGTTGTAGAGATTTTTACGTTCAGACAGATATACTTACAAGGAATGGATATATTTTTTTCCATATTTAATTATGGCACCTAAATGAGTTATGAAATTAAAACTTTCTCATGAACCACTCTGTCTATTGGTGAGAACCGATTCAACATCTGTTCAGTAGTTGTTGCGATTTTCACTTTCAGACCGATAGACTTAAAAGGAATGGATATATTTTTGTCCATATTTAATGATGATACCTCAACGGATTATGTAAATATACCTTTCTCATGAACCACTTTGTCTATTTTTGCGAACCGATTAGAAATCCGTTCAGTAGTTGCTGAGATTTTTACGTTCAGGCTGATAGACTTTCAAGGAAGGGATATATTTTTTCCATATGTAATGATGATACCTCAATGAATTATGGAATTAAACCTTTCTCATGAACCACTCTGTCGAACCGATTCAACATCCGTTCAGTAGTTGTTGAGATTTTCGCATTCAGACAGATAGACTTACAAGGAAGGGATTTATTTTTTCCATACTTAATGCTGATACCACAATGAACAACACAAATAAAGCTTCCTCATGCACCACTCTCTCCATTGGAGAAAATCGATTCAACACCCGCTCAGTAGTTGTTGAGATTTTCACTTTCAGACAGATAGACTTACAAGGAATGGATATATTTTTTTTCCATATTTAATGATGATACCTAAATGAGTTATGGAATTAAACCTTCCTCATGCACCACTCTCTCCATTGGAGAAAACCGATTCAACACCCGCTCAGTGGTTGTTGAGATTTTCACGTTCAGACAGATAGACTTACAAGGAATGGATATATTTTTTTTCCATATTTAATGATGATACCTAAATGAGTTATGGAATTAAAACTTTCTCATGAACCACTCTGTCTATTGGTGCGAACCGATTCAACATCCGTTCAGTAGTTGTAGAGATTTTCACGTTCAGACAGATATACTTACAAGGAATGGATATATTTTTTTCCATATTTAATTATGGCACCTAAATGAGTTATGAAATTAAACCTTTCTCATGAACCACTCTGTCTATTGGTGAGAACCGATTCAACATCTGTTCAGTAGTTGTTGCGATTTTCACTTTCAGACCGATAGATTTAAAAGGAATGGATATATTTTTGTCCATATTTAATGATGATACCTCAACGGATTATGTAAATAAACCTTTCTCATGAACCACTCTGTCTATTTTTGCGAACCGATTAGAAATCCGTTCAGTAGTTGCTGAGATTTTCACGTTCAGGCAGATAGACTTACAAGCAAGGGATTTATTTTTTCCATATTTAATGCTGATACCACAATGAACAACGCAAATAAAGCTTCCTCATACACCACTCTCTCCATTGGAGAAAACCGATTCAACATCCGTTCAGTAGTTGTTGAGATTTTCGCGTTCAGACAGATAGACTTACAAGGAATGGAATTATTTTTTCCTTATTTAATGATGATACCTCAATCAATTATGGAATTAAGCCTTTCTCATGAACCACTCTGTCTATTGGTGCGAGCCGATTCAACAGCCGCTCAGTAGTTGTTGAGATTTTCACGTTCAGACAGATAGACTAACAAGGAATCGATATATTTGTTTCCATATTTAATGATGATACCTCAATGAATTATGGAATAAAACCTTTCTCATGAACCACTCTGTCTATTGGTGCGAACCGATTCAACATCCGTTCAGTAGTTGTTGTGATTTTCACGTTCAGACAGATAAACTTAAAAGGAATGGATATATTTTGTTCCATATTTAGTGATGATACCTCAATGGATTATGTAAATAAAAATTTCTCTGGATCACTCTGTCTATTGGTGTGAACCGATTCAACATCCGTTCAGTAGTTGTTGAGATTTTCACGTTCAGACAGATAGACTTACAAGGAAGGGATATATTTTTTCCATATTTAATAACGATACCACAATGAACAACGGAAATAAAGCTTCCTCATGCACCACTCTCTCCATTGGAGAAAACCGATTCAACACCCGCTCAGTAGTTGTTGAGATTTTCACGTTCAGACAGATAGACTTACAAGGAAGATATTTATTTTTTCCATATTTAATGCTGATACCACAATGAACAACGCAAATAAAGCTTCCTCATGCACCATTCTCTCCATTGGAGAAAACCGATTCAACACCCGCTCATTATTTGTTGAGATTTTCACGTTCAGACAGACAGACTTACAAGGAATGGATACATTTTTTTCCATATTTATTGATGATACCTCATTGAATTATGGAATTAAACCTTTCTCATGAACCACTCTGTCTACTGGTGCGAACCGATTCAACATCCGTTCAGTAGTTGTTGAGATTTTCGCATTCAGACAGATAGACTTACAAGGAAGGGATTTATTTTTTCCATACTTAATGCTGATACCACAATGAACAACACAAATAAAGCTTCCTCATGCACCACTCTCTTCATTGGAGAAAATCGATTCAACACCCGCTCAGTAGTTGTTGAGATTTTCACGTTCAGACAGATAGACTTACAAGGAATGGATATATTTTTTTTCCATATTTAATGATGATACCTAAATGAGTTATGGAATTAAACCTTTCTCATGAACCACTCTGTCTATTGGTGCGAACCGATTCAACATCCGTTCAGTAGTTGTAGAGATTTTCACGTTCAGACAGATATACTTACAAGGAATGGATATATTTTTTTCCATATTTAATTATGGCACCTAAATGAGTTATGAAATTAAAACTTTCTCATGAACCACTCTGTCTATTGGTGAGAACCGATTCAACATCTGTTCAGTAGTTGTTGCGATTTTCACTTTCAGGCCGATAGACTTAAAAGGAATGGATATATTTTTGTCCATATTTAATGATGATACCTCAACGGATTATGTAAATATACCTTTCTCATGAACCACTCTGTCTATTTTTGCGAACCGATTAGAAATCCGTTCAGTAGTTGCTGAGATTTTTACGTTCAGGCAGATAGACTTTCAAGGAAGGGATATATTTTTTCCATATTTAATGATGATACGTCAATGAATTATGGAATTAAACCTTTCTCATGAACCACTCTGTCTACTGGTGCGAACCGATTCAACATCCGTTCAGTAGTTGTTGAGATTTTCGCATTCAGACAGATAGACTTACAAGGAAGGGATTTATTTTTTCCATACTTAATGCTGATACCACAATGAACAACACAAATAAAGCTTCCTCATGCACCACTCTCTCCATTGGAGAAAATCGATTCAACACCCGCTCAGTAGTTGTTGAGATTTTCACGTTCAGACAGATAGACTTACAAGGAATGGATATATTTTTTTTCCATATTTAATGATGATACCTAAATGAGTTATGGAATTAAACCTTCCTCATGCACCACTCTCTCCATTGGAGAAAACCGATTCAACACCCGCTCAGTAGTTGTTGAGATTTTCACGTTCAGACAGATAGACTTACAACTAATGGATATTTTTTTTTTTCCATATTTAATGATGATACCTAAATGAGTTATGGAATTAAACCTTTCTAATGAACCACTCTGTCTATTGGTGCGAACCGATTCAACATCCGTTCAGTAGTTGTAGATATTTTCACGTTCAGACAGATATACTTACAAGGAATGGATATATTTTTTTCCATATTTAATTATGGCACCTAAATGAGTTATGAAATTAAACCTTTCTCATGAACCACTCTGTCTATTTTTGCGAACCGATTAGAAATCCGTTCAGTAGTTGCTGAGATTTTCACGTTCAGGCAGATAGACTTTCAAGGAAGGGATATATTTTTTCCATATTTAATGATGATACGTCAATGAATTATGGAATTAAACCTTTCTCATGAACCACTCTGTCTATTGGTGCGAACCGATTCAACATCCGTTCAGTAGTTGTTGAGATTTTCACGTTCAGGCAGATAGACTTTCAAGGAAGGGATATATTTTTTCCATATTTAATGATGATACCTCAATGAATTATGGAATTAAACCTTTCTCATGAACCACTCCGTCTATTGGTGCGAACCGATTCAACATCCGTTCAGTAGTTGTTGAGATTTTCACGTTCAGACAGATAGACTTATAAGGAAGGGATATATTTTTTCCATATTTAATAATGATACCACAATGAACAACGCAAATAAAGCTTCCTCATGCACCACTCTCTCCATTGGAGAAAACCCATTCAACATCCGTTCAGTAGTTGTTGAGATTTTCGCGTTCAGATAGATAGACTTACAAGGAAGGGATTTATTTTTTCCATATTTAATGCTGATATCACAATGAACAACGCAAATAAAGCTTCCTCATGCACCACTCTCTCCATTGGAGAAAACCGATTCAACACCCGCTCAGCAGTTGTTGAGATTTTCACGTTCAGACAGATAGACTTACAAGGAATGGAATTATTTTTTCCATATTTAATGATGATACCTCAATCAATTATGGAATTAAGCCTTTCTCATGAACCACTCTGTCTATTGGTGCGAGCCGATTCAACAGCCGCTCAGTAGTTGTTGAGATTTTCACGTTCAGACAGATAGACTAACAAGGAATCGATATATTTGTTTCCATATTTAATAATGATACCTCAATGAATTATGGAATAAAACCTTTCTCATGAACCACTCTGTCTATTGGTGCGAACCGATTCAACATCCTTTCAGTAGTTGTTGCGATTTTCACGTTCAGACAGATAAACTTAAAAGGAATGGATATATTTTGTTCCATATTTAATGATGATACCTCAATAGATTATGTAAATAAGCCTTTCTCATGAACCACTCTGTCTATTGGTGCGAACCGATTCAACATCCGTTCAGTAGTTGTTGAGATTTTCACCTTCAGACAGATCGACTTACAAGGAATGGATATATTTGTTTCCATATTTAATGACGATACCACAATGAACAACGGAAATAAAGCTTCCTCATGCACCACTCTCTCCATTGGAGAAAACCGATTCAACACCCGCTCAGTAGTTGTTGAGATTTTCACGTTCAGACAGATAGACTTACAAGGAATGGATATATATTTTTCCATATTTAATGATGATACCTCAATGAATTATAGAATTAAACCTTTCTCATGAACCACTCTGTCTACTGGTGCGAACCGATTCAACATCCAATCAGTAGTTGAGATTTTCACGTTCAGACATTAGACTAACAAGGAATCGATATATTTGTTTCCATATTTAATGATGATACCTCAATGAGTTATGGAATAAAACCTTTCTCATGCACCACTCTGTCTATTGGTGCGAACCGATTCAACATCCGTTAAGTAGTTGTTGTGATTTTCACGTTCAGACAGATAAACTTAAAAGGAATGGATATATTTTGTTCCATATTTAATGATGATACCTCAATGGATTATGTAAATAAACCTTTCTCTGCAGCACTCTGTCTATTGGTGCGAACCGATTCAACATCCGTTCAGTAGTTGTTGAGATTTTCACGTTCAGACAGATAGATTTACAAGGAAGGGATATATTTTTTCCATATTTAATAACGATACCACAATGAACAACACAAATAAAGCTTCCTCATGCACCACTCTCTCCATTGGAGAAAACCGATTCAACACCCGCTCAGTAGTTGTTGAGATTTTCACGTTCAGACAGATAGACTTACAAGGAAGATATTTATTTTTTCCATATTTAATGCTGATACCACAATGAACAACGCAAATAAAGCTTCCTCATGCACCACTCTCTCCATTGGAGAAAACCGATTCAACACCCGCTCATTATTTGTTGAGATTTTCACGTTCAGACTGATAGACTTACAAGGAATGGATACATTTTTTCCATATTTATTGATGATACCTCAATGAATTATGGAATTAAACCTTTCTCATGAACCACTCTGTCTACTGGTGCGAACCGATTCAACATCCGTTCAGTAGTTGTTGACAGATAGACTTACAAGGAATGGATATGTTTTTTTCCATATTTAATAATGGTACCTAAATGAGTTATGGAATTAAACCTTTCTCATGAACCACTCTGTCTATTGGTGAGAACCGATTCAACATCTGGTCAGTAGTTGTTGCGATTTTCACTTTCAGACCGATAGACTTAAAAGGAATGGATATATTTTTGTCCATATTTAATAATGATACCTCAATGAATTATGGACTTAAACCTTTCTCATGAACCACTCTGTCTATTGGTGCGAACCGATTCAACATCCGTTCAGTAGTTGTTGAGATTTTCACGTTCAGGCAGATAGACTTTCAAGGAAGGGATATATTTTTTTCCATATTTAATGATGATACCACAATGAACAACGCAAATAAAGCTTCCTCATGCACCACTCTCTCCATTGGAGAAAACCGATTCAACATCCGTTCAGTAGTTGTTGAGATTTTCGCGTTCAGACAGATAGACTTACAAGGAAGGGATTTATTTTTTCCATATTTAATGCTGATATCACAATGAACAACGCAAATAAAGCTTCCTCATGCACCACTCTCTCCATTGGCGAAAACCGATTCAACACACGCTCAGCAGTTGTTTAGATTTTCACGTTCAGACAGATAGACTTACAAGGAATGGAATTATTTTTTCCATATTTAATGATGATACCTCAATCAATTATGGAATTAAGACTTTCTCATGAACCACTCTGTCTATTATTGCGAGCCGATTCAACAGCCGCTCAGTCGTTGTTGAGATTTTCACGTTCAGACAGATAGACTAACAAGGAATCGATATATTTGCTTCCATATTTAATGATGATACCTAAATGAGTTATGGAATAAAACCTTTCTCATGAACCACTCTGTCTATTGGTGCGAACCGATTCAACATCCGTTCAGTAGTTGTTGTGATTTTCACGATCAGACAGATAAACTTAAAAGGAATGGATACATTTTGTTCCATATTTAATGATGATAGCTCAATGGATTATGTAAATAAACCTTTCTCTGGATCACTCTGTCTATTGGTGCGAACCGATTCAACATCCGTTCAGTAGTTGTTGAGATTTTCACGTTCAGACAGATAGACTTACAAGGAAGGGATATATTTTTTCCATATTTAATAACGATACCACAATGAACAACGGAAATATAGCTTCCTCAGGCACCACTCTCTCCATTGGAGAAAACCGATTCAATACCCGCTCAGTAGTTGTTGAGATTTTCACGTTCAGACAGATAGACTTACAAGGAAGATATTTATTTTTTCCATATTTAATGCTGATACCACAATGAACAACGCAAATAAAGCTTCCTCATGCACCACTCTCTCCATTGGAGAAAACCGATTCAACACCCGCTCATTATTTGTTGAGATTTTCACGTTCAGACAGATAGACTTACAAGGAATGGATACATTTTTTTCCATATTTATTGATGATACCTCAATGAATTATGGAATTAAACCTTTCTCATGAACCACTCTGTCTACTGGTGCGAACCGAGTCAACATCCGTTCAGTAGTTGTTGAGATTTTCGCATTCAGACAGATAGACTTACAAGGAAGGGACTTATTTTTTCCATACTTAATGCTGATACCACAATGAACAACACAAATAAAGCTTCCTCATGCACCACTCTCTCCATTGGAGAAAACCGATTCAACACCCGCTCAGTAGTTGTTGAGATTTTCACGTTCAGACAGATAGACTTACAAGGAATGGATATATTTTTTTTCCATATTTAATGATGATACCTAAATGAGTTATGGAACTAAACCTTTCTCATGAACCACTCTGTCTATTGGTGCGAACCGATTCAACATCCGTTCAGTAGTTGTTGAGATTTTCACGTTCAGACAGATAGACTTACAAGGAAGATATTTATTTTTTCCATATTTAATGCTGATACCACAATGAACAACGCAAATAAAGCTTCCTCATGCACCACTCTCTCCATTGGAGAAAACCGATTCAACACCCGCTCATTATTTGTTGAGATTTTCACGTTCAGACAGATAGACTTACAAGGAATGGATACATTTTTTTCCATATTTATTGATGATACCTCAATGAATTATGGAATTAAACCTTTCTCATGAACCACTCTGTCTACTGGTGCGAACCGATTCAACATCCGTTCAGTAGTTGTTGAGATTTTCGCATTCAGACAGATAGACTTACAAGGAAGGGACTTATTTTTTCCATACTTAATGCTGATACCACAATGAACAACACAAATAAAGCTTCCTCATGCACCACTCTCTCCATTGGAGAAAACCGATTCAACACCCGCTCAGTAGTTGTTGAGATTTTCACGTTCAGACAGATAGACTTACAAGGAATGGATATATTTTTTTTCCATATTTAATGATGATACCTAAATGAGTTATGGAACTAAACCTTTCTCATGAACCACTCTGTCTATTGGTGCGAACCGATTCAACATCCGTTCAGTAGTTGTTGAGATTTTCACGTTCAGACAGATAGACTTACAAGGAAGGGATATATTTTTTCCATATTTAATAACGATACCACAATGAACAACGGAAATATAGCTTCCTCATGCACCACTCTCTCCATTGGAGAAAACCGATTCAATACCCGCTCAGTAGTTGTTGAGATTTTCACGTTCAGACAGATAGACTTACAAGGAATATATTTATTTTTTCCATATTTAATGCTGATACCACAATGAACAACGCAAATAAAGCTTCCTCATGCACCACTCTCTCCATTGGAGAAAACCGATTCAACACCCGCTCATTATTTGTTGAGATTTTCACGTTCAGACAGATAGACTTACAAGGAATGGATACATTTTTTTCCATATTTATTGATGATACCTCAATGAATTATGGAATTAAACCTTTCTCATGAACCACTCTGTCTACTGGTGCGAACCGATTCAACATCCGTTCAGTAGTTGTTGAGATTTTCGCATTCAGACAGATAGACTTACAAGGAAGGGACTTATTTTTTCCATACTTAATGCTGATACCACAATGAACAACACAAATAAAGCTTCCTCATGCACCACTCTCTCCATTGGAGAAAACCGATTCAACACCCGCTCAGTAGTTGTTGAGATTTTCACGTTCAGACAGATAGACTTACAAGGAATGGATATATTTTTTTTCCATATTTAATGATGATACCTAAATGAGTTATGGAACTAAACCTTTCTCATGAACCATTTTGTCTATTGGTGCGAACCGATTCAACATCCGTTCAGTAGTTGTTGAGATTTTCACGTTCAGACAGATAGACTTACAAGGAAGGGATATATTTTTTCCATATTTAATAACGATACCACAATGAACAACGGAAATATAGCTTCCTCATGCACCACTCTCTCCATTGGAGAAAACCGATTCAATACCCGCTCAGTAGTTGTTGAGATTTTCACGTTCAGACAGATAGACTAACAAGGAAGATATTTATTTTTTCCATATTTAATGCTGATACCACAATGAACAACGCAAATAAAGCTTCCTCATGCACCACTCTCTCCATTGGAGAAAACCGATTCAACACCCGCTCATTATTTGTTGAGATTTTCACGTTCAGACAGATAGACTTACAAGGAATGGATACATTTTTTTCCATATTTATTGATGATACCTCAATGAATTATGGAATTAAACCTTTCTCATGAACCACTCTGTCTACTGGTGCGAACCGATTCAACATCCGTTCAGTAGTTGTTGAGATTTTCGCATTCAGACAGATAGACTTACAAGGAAGGGACTTATTTTTTCCATACTTAATGCTGATACCAAATGAACAACACAAATAAAGCTTCCTCATGCACCACTCTCTCCATTGGAGAAAACCGATTCAACACCCGCTCAGTAGTTGTTGAGATTTTCACGTTCAGACAGATAGACTTACAAGGAATGGATATATTTTTTTTCCATATTTAATGATGATACCTAAATGAGTTATGGAACTAAACCTTTCTCATGAACCACTCTGTCTATTGGTGCGAACCGATTCAACATCCGTTCAGTAGTTGTTGAGATTTTAACGTTCAGGCAGATAGACTTTCAAGGAAGGGATATATTTTTTCCATATTTAATGATGATACCTCAATGAATTATTTAATTTAACCTTTCTCATGAATCACTCCGTCTATTGGTGCGAATCGATTCAACATCCGTTCAGTAGTTGTTGAGATTTTCACGTTCAGACAGATAGACTTATAAGGAAGGGATATATTTTTTCCATATTTAATAATGATACCACAATGAACAACGCAAATAAAGCTTCCTCATGCACCACTCTCTCCATTGGAGAAAACCGATTCAACATCCGTTCAGTAGTTGTTGAGATTTTCGCGTTCAGACAGATAGACTTACAAGGAAGGGATTTATTTTTTCCATATTTAATGCTGATATCACAATGAACAACGCAAATAAAGCTTCCTCATGCACCACTCTCTCCATTGGAGAAAACCGATTCAACACCCGCTCAGCAGTTGTTGAGATTTTCACGTTCAGACAGATAGACTTACAAGGAATGGAATTATTTTTTCCATATTTAATGATGATACCTCAATCAATTATGGAATTAAGCCTTTCTCATGAACCACTCTGTCTATTGGTGCGAGCCGATTCAACAGCCGCTCAGTAGTTGTTGAGATTTTCACGTTCAGACAGATAGACTAACAAGGAATCGATATATTTGTTTCCATATTTAATAATGATACCTCAATGAATTATGGAATAAAACCTTTCTCATGAACCACTCTGTCTATTGGTGCGAACCGATTCAACATCCGTTCAGTAGTTGTTGAGATTTTCACGTTCAGGCAGATAGACTTTCAAGGAAGGGATATATTTTTTCCATATTTAATGATGATACCTCAATGAATTATGGAATTTAACCTTTCTGATGAACCACTCTGTCTATTGGTGCGAACCGATTCAACATCCGTTCAGTAGTTGTTGAGATTTTCACGTTCAGACAGACAGACTTATGAGGAAGGGATATATTTTTTTCATATTTAATAACGATACCACAATGAACAACGGAAATAAAGCTTCCTCATGCACCACTCTCTCCATTGGAGGAAACCGATTCAACACCCGCTCAGTAGTTGTTGAGTTTTTCACGTTCAGACAGATAGACTTACAAGGAAGGGATTTATTTTTCCATATTTAATGCTGATACCACAATGAACAACGCAAATAAAGCTTCCTCATGCACCACTCTCACCATTGGAGAAAACCGACTCAACACCCGCTAAGTAGTTGTTGAGATTTTCACGTTCAGACAGATAGACTTACAAGGAATGGAATTATTTTGTCCATATTTAATGATGATACCTCAATCAATTATGGAATTAAGCCTTTCTCATGAACCACTCTGTCTATTGGTGCGAGCCGTTTCAACAGCCGCTCAGTAGTTGTTGAGATTTTCACTTTCAGACAGATAGACTTACAAGGAATGGATATATTTGTTTCCATATTTAATGATGATACCTCAACGGATTATGTAAATAAACCTTTCTCATGAACCACTCTGTCTATTGGTGCGAACCGATTCAAAATCCGTTCAGTAGTTGTTGAGATTTTCACGTTCAGGCAGATAGACTTTCAAGGAAGGGATATATTTTTTCCATATTTAATGATGATACCTCAATGAATTATGGAATTAAACCTTTCTCATGAACCACTTTGTCTATTGGTGCGAACCGATTCAACATCCGTTCAGTAGTTGTTGCGATTTTCACGTTCAGACAGATAGACTTACAAGGAAGGGATATATTTTTTCCATATTTAATAACGATACCACAATGAACAACGGAAATAAAGCTTCCTCATGCACCACTCTCTCCATTGGAGGAAACCGATTCAACACCCGCTCAGTAGTTGTTGAGATTTTCACGTTCAGACAGATAGACTTACAAGGAAGGGATTTATTTTTTCCATATTTAATGCTGATACCACAATGAACAACGCAAATAAAGCTTCCTCATGCACCACTCTCACCATTGGAGAAAACCGATTCAACACCCGCTCAGTAGTTGTTGAGATTTTCACGTTCAGGCAGATAGACTTTCAAGGAATGGATATATTTTTTTCCATATTTAATTATGGTACCTAAATGAGTTATGGAATTAAACCTTTCTCATGAACCACTCTGTCTATTGGTGAGAACCGATTCAACATCTGTTCTGTAGTTGTTGCGATTTTCACTTTCAGATAGATAGACTTAAAAGGAATTTATATATTTTGTTCCATATTTAATGATGATACCTCAATGGATTATGTTAATAAAAATTTCTCATGAACCACTCTGTCTATTGGTGCGAACCGATTGAACATCCGTTCAGTAGTTGTTGAAATTTTCGCATTCAGACAGACAGACTTACAAGGAAGGGATTTATTGTTTCCATATTTAATGCTGATACCACAATGAACAACACAAATAAAGCTTCCTCATGCACCACTCTCTCCATTGGAGAAAACACATTCAACACCCGCTCAGTAGTTGTTGAGATTTTCACGTTCAGACAGATAGACTTACAAGGAATGGATATATTTTTTTCCATATTTAATGATGATACCTAAATGAGTTATGGAATTAAACCTTTCTCATGAACCACTCTGTCTATTGGTGCGAACCGATTCAACATCCGTTCAGTAGTTGTTGAGATTTTCACGTTCAGACAGATATACTTACAAGGAATGGATATATTTTTTTCCATATTTAATTATGGTACCTAAATGAGTAATGGAATTAAACCTTTCTCATGAACCACTCTGTCTACTGGTGAGAACCGATTCAACATCTGTTCTGTAGTTGTTGCGATTTTCACTTTCAGACAGATAGACTTAAAAGGAATGGATATATTTTTGTCCATATTTAATGATGATACCTCAATGAGTTATGGAATAAAACCTTTCTCATGAACCACTCTGTCTATTGGTGCGAACCAATTCAACATCCGTTCAGTAGTTGTTGAGATTTTCACGTTCAGGCAGATAGACTTTCAAGGAAGGGATATATTTTTTTTTTATTTAATGATGATACCTCAATGAATTATGGAATTAAACCTTTCTCATGAACCACTCTGTCTATTGGTGCGAACCGATTCAACATCCGTTCAGTAGTTGTTGAGATTTTCACGTTCAGACAGATAGACTTATAAGGAAGGGATCTATTTTTTCCATATTTAATAATGATACCACAATGAACAACGGAAATAAAGCTTCCTCATGAACCACTCTCTCCATTGGAGAAAACCGATTCAACACCCGCTCAGTAGGTGTTGAGATTTTCACGTTCAGACAGATAGACTTACAAGGAAGGGATTTATTTTTCCATATTTAATGCTGATACCACAATGAACAACGCAAATAAAGCTTCCTCATGCACCACTCTCACCATTGGAGAAAACCGATTCAACACCCGCTAAGTAGTTGTTGAGATTTTCACGTTCAGACAGATAGACTTACAAGGAATGGAATTATTTTGTCCATATTTAATGATGATACCTCAATCAATTATGGAATTAAGCCTTTCTCATAAACCACTCTGTCTATTGGTGCGAACCGTTTCAACAGCCGCTCAGTAGTTGTTGAGATTTTCACGTTCAGACAGATAGACTTACAAGGAATGGATATATTTGTTTCCATATTTAATGATGATACCTCAATGAATTATGGAATAAAACCTTTCTCATAAACCACTCTGTCTATTGGTGCGAACCGATTCAACATCCGTTCAGTAGTTGTTGCGATTTTCACGGTCAGACAGAAAAACTTAAAAGGAATGGATATTTTTTGTTCCATATTTAATGATGATACCTCAATAGATTATGTAAATAAACCTTTCTCATGAACCACTCTGTCTATTGGTGCGAACCGATTCAACATCCGTTCAGTAGTTGTTGCGATTTTCACGTTCAGACAGATAGACTTACAAGGAAGGGATATATTTTTTCCATATTTAATAACGATACCACAATGAACAACGGAAATAAAGCTTCCTCATGCACCACTCTCTCCATTGGAGGAAACCGATTCAACACCCGCTCAGTAGTTGTTGAGATTTTCACGTTCAGACAGATAGACTTACAAGGAATGGAATTATTTTGTCCATATTTAATGATGATACCTCAATCAATTATGGAATTAAGCCTTTCTCATGAACCACTCTGTCTATTGGTGCGAACCGTTTCAACAGCCGCTCAGTAGTTGTTGAGATTTTCACTTTCAGACAGATAGACTTACAAGGAATGGATATATTTGTTTCCATATTTAATGATGATACCTCAACGGATTATGTAAATAAACCTTTCTCATGAACCACTCTGTCTATTGGTGCGAACCGATTCAACAGCCGCTCAGTAGTTGTTGAGATTTTCACGTTCAGACAGATAGACTTACAAGGAAGGGATATATTTTTTCCATATTTAATGACGATAGCACAATGAACAACGGAAATAAAGCTTCCTCATGCACCACTCTCTCCATTGGAGAAAACCTATTCAACACCCGCTCAGTAGTTGTTGAGATTTTCATGTTCAGACAGATAGACTTACAAGGAAGATATTTATTTTTTCCATATTTAATGCTGATACCACAATGAACAACGCAAATAAAGCTTCCTCATGCACCTTTCTCTCCATTGGAGAAAACCGATTCAACGCCCGCTCATTATTTGTTGAGATTTTCACGTTCAGACAGATAGACTTACAAGGAATGGATATATTTTTTTCCATATTTAATGATGATACCTCAATGAATTATGGAATTAAACCTTTCTCATGAACCACTCTGTCTACTGGTGCGAACCGATTCAACATCTGTTCAGTAGTTGTTGAGATTTTCGCATTCAGACAGATAGACTTACAAGGAAGGGATTTATTTTTTCCATATTTAATGCTGATACCACAATGAACAACACAAATAAAGCTTCCTCATGCACCACTCTCTCCATTGGAGAAAACCGATTCAACACCCGCTCAGTAGTTGTTGAGATTTTCACGTTCAGACAGATAGACTTACAAGGAATGGATATATTTTTTTCCATATTTAATGATGATACCTAAATGAGTTATGGAATTAAATCTTTCTCATGAAACACTCTGTCTATTGGTGCGAACCGATTCAAAATCCGTTCAGTAGTTGTTGAGATTTTCACGTTCAGACAGATATACTTACAAGGAATGGATATATTTTTTTCCATATTTAATTATGGTATCTAAAGGAGTTATGGAATTAAACCTTTCTCATGAACCACTCTGTCTATTGGTGAGAACCGATTCAACATCTGTTCAGTAGTTGTTGCGATTTTCACGTTCAGACAGATAGACTTACAAGGACTGGATATATTTGTTTCCATATTTAATGATGATACCTCAATGAATTATGGAATAAAACCTTTCTCGTGAACCACTCTGTCTATTGGTGCGAACCGATTCAACATCCGTTCAGTAGTTGTTGCGATTTTCACGGTCAGACAGAAAAACTTAAAAGGAATGGATATTTTTTGTTCCATATTTAATGATGATACCTCAATGGATTATGTAAATAAACCTTTCTTATGAACCACTCTGTCTATTTATGCGAACCGATTCAACATCCGTTCAGTAGTTGTTGCGATTTTCACGTTCAGACAGATAGACTTACAAGGAATGGAATTATTTTTTCCATATTTAATGATGATACCTCAATCAATTATGGAATTAAGCCTTTCTCGTGAACACCCTGTCTACTGGTGCGAACCGATTCAACATCCGTTCAGTAGTTGTTGAGATTTTCACGTTCAGGCAGATAGACTTTCAAGGAAGGGATATATTTTTTCCATATTTAATGACGATACCACAATGAAAAACGGAAATAAAGCTTCCTCATGCACCACTCTCTCCATTGGAGAAAACCGATTCAACACCCGCTCAGTAGTTGTTGAGATTTTCATGTTCAGACAGATAGACTTACAAGGAAGATATTTATTTTTTCCATATTTAATGCTGATACCACAATGAACAACGCAAATAAAGCTTCCTCATCCACCACTCTCTCCATTGGAGAAAACCGATTCAACACCCGCTCACTATTTGTTGAGATTTTCACGTTCAGACAGATAGACTTACAAGGAATGGATATATTTTTTTCCATATTTAATGATGATACCTCAATGAATTATGGAATTAAACCTTTCTCATGAACCACTCTGTCTACTGGTGCGAACCGATTCAACATCTGTTCAGTAGTTGTTGAGATTTTCGCATTCAGCCAGATAGACTTACAAGGAAGGGATTTATTTTTTCCATATTTAATGCTGATACCACAATGAACAACACAAATAAAGCTTCCTCATGCACCACTCTCTCCATTGGAGAAAACCGATTCAACACCCGCTCAGTAGTTGTTGAGATTTTCACGTTCAGACAGATAGACTTACAAGGAATGGATATATTTTTTTCCATATTTAATGATGATACCTAAATGAGTTATGGAATTAAACCTTTCTCATGAACCACTCTTCTCTATTGGTGCGAACCGATTCAACATCCGTTCAGTAGTTGTTGAGATTTTCACGTTCAGACAGATATACTTACAAGGAATGGATATATTTTTTTCCATATTTAATTATGGTACCTAAATGAGTTATGGAATTAAACCTTTCTCATGAACCACTCTGTCTATTGGTGAGAACCGATTCAACATCTGTTCAGTAGTTGTTGCGATTTTCACTTTCAGACAGATGGACTTAAAAGGAATGGATATATTTTTGTCCATATTTAATGATGATACCTCAACGGATTATGGAATTAAACCTTTCTCATGAACCACTCTGTCTATTGGTGCGAAGCGATTCAACATCCGTTCAGTAGTTGTTCAGATTTTCACGTTCAGACAGATAGACTTATAAGGAAGGGATATATTCTTTCCATATTTAATAATGATACCACAATGAACAAGGGAAATAAAGCTTCCTCATGAACCACTCTCTCCATTGGAGAAAACCGATTCAACACCCGCTCAGTAGTTGTTGAGATTTTCACGTTCAGACAGATAGACTTACAAGGAAGGGATTTATTTTTCCATATTTAATGCTGATACCACAATGAACAACGCAAATAAAGCTTCCTCATGCACCACTCTCACCATTGGAGAAAACCGATTCAACACCCGCTCAGTAGTTGTTGAGATTTTCACAGACAGATAGACTTACAAGGAATGGAATTATTTTTTCCATATTTAATGATGATACCTCAATCAATTATGGAATTAAGCCTTTCTCATGAACCACTCTGTCTATTGGTGCGAACCGTTTCAACAGCCGTTCAGTAGTTGTTGCGATTTTCACGGTCAGACAGAAAAACTTAAAAGGAATGGATATATTTTGTTCCATATTTAATGATGATACCTCAATGGATTATGTAAATAAATCTTTCTCATGAACCACTCTGTCTATTGGTGCGAACCGATTCAACATCCGTTCAGTAGTTGTTGCGATTTTCACGTTCAGACAGATAGACTTACAAGGAAGGGATATATTTTTTCCATATTTAATAAAGATACCACAATGAACAACGGAAATAAAGCTTCCCCATGCACCACTCTCTCCATTGAAGGAAACCGATTCAACACCCGCTCAGTAGTTGTTGAGATTTTCACGTTCAGACAGATAGACTTACAAGGAAGGGATTTATTTTTTCCATATTTAATGCTGATACCACTATGAACAACGCAAATAAAGCTTCCTCATGCACCACTCTCACCATTGGAGAAAACCGATTCAACACCCGCTCAGTAGTTGTTGAGATTTTCACGTTCAGGCAGATAGACTTTTAAGGAAGGGATATATTTTTTCCATATTTAATGATGATACCTCAATGAATTATGGAAATAAACCTTTCTCATGAACCACTCTGTCTATTGGTGCGAACCGATTCAACATCCGTTCAGTAGTTGTTGAGATTTTCACGTTCAGACAGATAGACTTACAAGGAAGGGATTTATTTTTCCATATTTAATGCTGATACCACAATGAACAACGCAAATAAAGCTTCCTCATGCACCACTCTCACCATTGGAGAAAACCGATTCAACACCCGCTCAGTAGTTGTTGAGATTTTCACGTTCAGGCAGATAGACTATCAAGGAAGGGATATATTTTTTCCATATTTAATGATGATACCTCAATGAATTATGGAATTAAACCTTCTCATGAACCACTCTGTCTATTGGTGCGAACCGATTCAACATCCGTTCAGTAGTTGTTGAGACTTTCCCGTTCAGACAGATAGACCTAAAAGGAATGGATATATTTTTTTCCATATTTAATGATGATACCTCAATGAATTTTGGAATTAAAACTTTCTCATGAACCACTCTGTCTAATGGTGCGAACCGATTCAACATCCGTTCAGTAGTTGTTGAGATTTTCGCGTTCAGACAGGTAGACTTACAAAGAAGGGATATATTTGTTCCATATTTAATGACGATACCACAATGAACAACGGAAATAAAACTTCCTCATGCACCACTCTCTCCATTGGAGAAAACCGATTCAACACCCGCTCAGTAGTTGTTGAGATTTTCACGATAGACTTACAAGGAAGGGATTTATTTTTTCCATATTTAATGCTGATACCACAATGAACAACGCAAATAAAGCTTCCTCATGCACCACTCTCTCCATTGGAGAAAACCGATTCAACATCCGTTCAGTAGTTGTTGAGATTTTCACGTTCAGGCAGATAGACTTTCAAGGAAGGGATATATTTTTTCCATATTTAATGATGATACCTCAATGAATTATGGAATTAAACCTTTCTCATGAACCACTCTGTCTATTGGTGCGAATCGAATCAACACCCGTTCAGTAGTTGTTGATATTTTCACGTTCAGACAGATAGACTTACAAAGAAGGGATATATTTTTTCCATATTTCATGATGATACCACAATGAACAACGGAAATAAAGCTTCCTCACGCACCACTTTCTCCATTGGAGAAAACCGATACAACACCCGCTCAGCAGTTGTTGAGATTTTCACGTTCAGACAGACAGATTTAAAAGGAATGGAATTATTTTTTCCATATTAATGATGATATTAGGCCTTTCTCATGAACCCTCTGTCTATTGGTGCGAACCGATTCAACATCCGTTCAGTAGTTGTTGAGATTTTCACGTTCAGGCAGATAGACTTTCAAGGAAGGGATATATTTTTTCCATATTTAATTATGATACCTTAATGCATTATGGAATTAAACCTTTCTCATGAACCACTCTGTCTATTGGTGCGAACCGATTCAACATCCGTTCAGTAGTTGTTGAGATTTTCACGTTCAGGCAGATAGACTTTCAAGGAAGGGATATATTTTTTCCATATTTCATGACGATACCACAATGAACAACGGAAATAAAAATTCCTCATGCACCACTCTCTCCATTGGAGAAAACCGATTCAACACTCGCTCAGTAGTTGTTGAGATTTTCACGTTCAGACAGATAGACTTACAAGGAAGGGATTTATTTTTTCCATATTTAGTGATGATACCACAATGAACAACGCAAATAAAGCTTCCTCATGCACCACTCTCTCCATTGGAGAAAACCGATTCAACACCCGCCCAGTAGTTGTTGACATTTTCACGTTCAGACAGATAGACTTACAAGGAATGGAATTATTTTTTCCATATTTAAAGATGATACCTCAATCAATTATGGAATTAAGCCTTTCTCATGAACCACTCTGTCTATTGGTGCGAACCGATTCAACATCCGTTCAGTAGTTGTTGAGATTTTCACGT
Source organism: Eristalis pertinax (assembly GCA_907269125.1). NCBI lineage: Eukaryota > Metazoa > Arthropoda > Insecta > Diptera > Syrphidae > Eristalis > Eristalis pertinax. Next base: position 47,678 of record CAJSMF010000059.1, read on the forward strand.
TCAGGCAGATAGACTTTCAAGGAAGGGACATATTATTTCCATATTTAATGATGATACCTCAATGCATTATGGAATTAAACCTTTCTCATGAACCACTCTGTCTATTGGTGCGAACCGATTCAACATCCGTTCAGTAGTTGTTGCGATTTTCACGTTCAGACAGATAGACCTAAAAGGAATTGGTCTTTTCCATATTTAATGATGATACCTCAATGAATTATGGAATTAAACCTTTCTCATGAACCACTCTGTCTACTGGTGCGAACCGATTCAACATCCGTTCAGTAGTTGTTGACATTTTCGTGTTCAGACAGATAGACTTACAAGGAAGGAATTTACTTTTTCCATATTTAATGCTGATACCACAATGAACAACGCAAATAAAGCTTCCTCATGCACCACTCTCTCCATTGGAGAAAACCGATTCAACACCCGCTCAGTAGTTGTTGAGATTCTCACGTTCAGAGAGATAGACTTACAAGGAATGGATATATTTTTTTCCATATTTAATGATGGTACCTAAATGAGTTATGGAATTAAACCTTTCTCATGAATCACTCTCTCTATTGGTGCGAACCGATTCAACATCCGTTCAGTAGTTGTTGAGATTTTCACGTTCAGACAGATATACTTACAAGGAATGGATATATTTTTTTCCATATTTAATTATGGTACCTAAATGAGGTATGGAATTAAGCCTTTCTCATGAACCACTCTGTCTATTGGTGAGAACCGATTCAACATCTGTTCAGTAGTTGTTGCGATTTTCACTTTCAGACAGATGGACTTAAAAGGAATGGATATATTTTTGTCCATATTTAATGATGATACCTCAACGGATTATGGAATTAAACCTTTCTCATGAACCACTCTGTCTATTGGTGCGAAGCGATTCAACATCCGTTCAGTAGTTGTTCAGATTTTCACGTTCAGACAGATAGACTTATAAGGAAGGGATATATTCTTTCCATATTTAATAATGATACCACAATGAACAAGGGAAATAAAGCTTCCTCATGAACCACTCTCTCCATTGGAGAAAACCGATTCAACACCCGCTCAATAGGTGTTGAGATTTTCACGTTCAGACAGATAGACTTACAAGGAAGGGATTTATTTTTCCATATTTAATGCTGATACCACAATGAACAACGCAAATAAAGCTTCCTCATGCACCACTCTCACCATTGGAGAAAACCGATTCAACACCCGCTAAGTAGTTGTTGAGATTTTCACGTTCAGACAGATAGACTTTCAAGGAATGGAATTATTTTGTCCATATTTAATGATGATACCTCAATCAATTATGGAATTAAGCCTTTTTCATGAACCACTCTGTCTACTGGTGCGAACCGTTTTAACAGCCGCTCAGTAGTTGTTGAGATTTTCACGTTCAGACAGATAGACTTACAAGGAATGGATATATTTGTTTCCATATTTAATGATGATACCTCAATGAATTATGGAATAAAACCTTTCTCATGACCCACTCTGTCTATTGGTGCGAACCGATTCAACATCCGTTCAGTAGTTGTTGCGATTTTCACGGTCAGACAGAAAAACTTAAAAGGAATGGATATTTTTTGTTCCATATTTAATGATGATACCTCAATGGATTATGTAAATAAACCTTTCTCATGAACCACTCTGTCTATTGGTGCGAACCGATTCAACATCCGTTCAGTAGTTGTTGCGATTTTCACGTTCAGACAGATAGACTTACAAGGAAGGGATATATTTTTTCCATATTTAATAACGATACCACAATGAACAACGGAAATAAACCTTGCTCATGCACCACTCTCTCCATTGGAGGAAACCGATTCAACACCCGCTCAGTAGTTGTTGAGATTTTCACGTTCAGACAGATAGACTTACAAGGAATGGAATTATTTTTTCCATATTTAATGATGATACCTCAATCAATTATGGAATTAAGCCTTTCTCATGAACACCCTGTCTACTGGTGCGAACCGATTCAACATCCGTTCAGTAGTTGTTGAGATTTTCACGTTCAGGCAGATAGACTTTCAATTAAGGGATATATTTTTTCCATACTTAATGACGATACCACAATGAAAAACGGAAATAAAGCTTCCTCGTGCACCACTCTCTCCATTGGAGAAAACCGATTCAACACCCGCTCAGTAGTTGTTGAGATTTTCATGTTCAGACAGATAGACTTACAAGGAAGATATTAATTTTTTCCATATTTAATGCTGATACCACAATGAACAACGCAAATAAAGCTTCCTCATGCACCACTCTCTCCATTGGAGAAAACCGATTCAACACCCGCTCACTATTTGTTGAGATTTTCACGTTCAGACAGATAGACTTACAAGGAATGGATATATTTTTTTCCATATTTAATGATGATACCTCAATGAATTATGGAATTAAACCTTTCTCATGAACCACTCTGTCTACTGGTGCGAACCGATTCAACATCTGTTCAGTAGTTGTTGAGATTTTCGCTTTCAGCCAGACAGACTTACAAGGAAGGGATTTATTTTTTCCATGTTTAATGCTGATACCACAATGAACAATACAAATAAAGCTTCCTCATGCACCACTCTCTCCATTGGAGAAAACCGATTCAACACCCGCTCAGTAGTTGTTGAGATTTTCACGTTCAGACAGATAGATTTACAAGGAATGGATATATTTTTTTCCATATTTAATGATGATACCTAAATGAGTTATGGAATTAAACCTTTCTCATGAACCACTCTTCTCTATTGGTGCGAACCGATTCAACATCCGTTCAGTAGTTGTTGAGATTTTCACGTTCAGACAGATATACTTACAAGGAATGGATATATTTTTTTCCATATTTAACTATGGTACCTAAATGAGTTATGGAATTAAACCTTTCTCATGAACCACTCTGTCTATTGGTGAGAACCGATTCAACATCTGTTCAGTAGTTGTTGCGATTTTCACTTTCAGACAGATGGACTTAAAAGGAATGGATATATTTTTGTCCATATTTAATGATAATACCTCAACGGATTATGGAATTAAACCTTTCTCATGAACCACTCTGTCTATTGGTGCGAAGCGATTCAACATCCGTTCAGTAGTTGTTCAGATTTTCACGTTCAGACAGATAGACTTATAAGGAAGGGATATATTCTTTCCATATTTAATAATGATACCACAATGAACAAGGGAAATAAAGCTTCCTCATGAACCAGTCTCTCCATTGGAGAAAACCGATTCAACACCCGCTCAGTAGTTGTTGAGATTTTCACGTTCAGACAGATAGACTTACAAGGAAGGGATTTATTTTTCCATATTTAACGCTGATACCACAATGAACAACGCAAATAAAGCTTCCTCATGCACCACGCTCACCATTGGAGAAAACCGATTCAACACCCGCTCAGTAGTTGTTGAGATTTTCACAGACAGATAGACTTACAAGGAATGGAATTATTTTTTCCATATTTAATGATGATACCTCAATCAATTATGGAATTAAGCCTTTCTCATGAACCACTCTGTCTATTGGTGCGAACCGTTTCAACAGCCGTTCAGTAGTTGTTGCGATTTTCACGGTCAGACAGATAGACTTACAAGGAAGGGATTTATTTTTCCATATTTAATAAAGATACCACAATGAACAACGGAAATAAAGCTTCCCCATGCACCACTCTATCCATTGGTTGAAACCGATTCAACACCCGCTCAGTAGTTGTTGAGATTTTCACGTTCAGACAGATAGACTTACAAGGAAGGGATTTATTTTTCCATATTTAATGCTGATACCACAATGAACAACGCAAATAAAGCTTCCTCATGCACCACTCTCACCATTGGAGAAAACCGATTCAACACCCGCTCAGTAGTTGTTGAGATTTTCACGTTCAGGCAGATAGACTTTCAAGGAAGGGATATATTTTTTCCATATTTAATGATGATACCTCAATGAATTATGGAATTAAACCTTCTCATGAACCACTCTGTCTATTGGTGCGAACCGATTCAACATCCGTTCAGTAGTTGTTGAGACTTTCCCGTTCAGACAGATAGACCTAAAAGGAATGGATGTATTTTTTTCCATATTTAATGATGATACCTCAATGAATTCTGGAATTAAAACTTTCTCATGAACCACTCTGTCTAATGGTGCGAACCGATTCAACATCCGTTCAGTAGTTGTTGAGATTTCCACGTTCAGGCAGATAGACTTACAAGGCAGGGATATATTTTTTCCATATTTAATGATGATACCTCAATGAATTATGGAATTCAACCTTTCTCATGAACCACTCTGTCTATTGGTGCGAATCGAATCAACACCCGTTCAGTAGTTTTTGATATTTTCACGTTTAGACAGATAGACTTACAAAGAAGGGATATATTTTTTCCATATTTCATGATGATACCACAATGAACAACGGAAATAAAGCTTCCTCACGCACCACTTTCTGCATTGGAGAAAACCGATACAACACCCGCTCAGCAGTTGTTGAGATTTTCACGTTCAGACAGACAGATTTAAAAGGAATGGAATTATTTTTTCCATATTAATGATGATATTAGGCCTTTCTCATGAACCCTCTGTCTATTGGTGCGAACCGATTCAACATCCGTTCAGTAGTTGTTGAGATTTTCACGTTCAGGCAGATAGACTTTCAAGGAAGGGATATATTTTTTCCATATTTAATTATGATACCTCAATGAATTATGGAATTAAAACTTTCTCATGAACCACTCTGTCTACTGGTGCGAACCGATTCAACATCCGTTCAGTAGTTGTTGAGATTTTCGAGTTCAGGCAGATAGACTTACAAGGAAGGGATATATTTTTTCCATATTTCATGACGATACCACAATGAACAACGGAAATAAAAATTCCTCATGCACCACTCTCTCCATTGGAGAAAACCGATTCAACACCCGCTCAGTAGTTGTTGAGATTTTCACGTTCAGACAGATAGACTTACAAGGAAGGGATTTATTTTTTCCATATTTAGTGCTGATACCACAATGAACAACGCAAATAAAGCTTCCTCATGCACCACTCTCTCCATTGGAGAAAACCGATTCAACACCCGCCCAGTAGTTGTTGACATTTTCACGTTCAGACAGATAGACTTACAAGGAATGGAATTATTTTTTCCATATTTAAAGATGATACCTCAATCAATTATGGAATTAAGCCTTTCTCATGAACCACTCTGTCTATTGGTGCGAACCGATTCAACATCCGTTCAGTAGTTGTTGAGATTTTCACGTTCAGGCAGATAGACTTTCAAGGAAGGGACATATTATTTCCATATTTAATGATGATACCTCAATGCATTATGGAATTAAACCTTTCTCATGAACCACTCTGTCTATTGGTGCGAACCGATTCAACATCCGTTCAGTAGTTGTTGCGATTTTCACGTTCAGACAGATAGACCTAAAAGGAATTGGTCTTTTCCATATTTAATGATGATACCTCAATGAATTATGGAATTAAACCTTTCTCATGAACCACTCTGTCTACTGGTGCGAACCGATTCAACATCCGTTCAGTAGTTGTTGAGATTTTCGCGTTCAGACAGATAGACTTACAAGGAAGGAATTTACTTTTTCCATATTTAATGCTAATACCACAATGAACAACGCAAATAAAGCTTCCTCATACACCACTCTCTCCATTGGAGAAAACCGATTCAACACCCGCTCAGTAGTTGTTGAGATTTTCACGTTCAGAGAGATAGACTTACAAGGAATGGATATATTTTTTTCCATATTTAATGATGGTACCTAAATGAGTTATGGAATTAAACCTTTCTCATGAACCACTCTGTCTATTGGTGCGAACCGATTCAACATCCGTTCAGTAGTTGTTGAGATTTTCACGTTCAGGCAGATAGACTTTCAAGGAAGGGATATATTTTTTCCATTTTTAATGATGATACCTCAATGAATTATGGAATTAAACCTTTCTCATGAACCACTCTCTCTATTGGTGCGAACCGATTCAACATCCGTTCAGTAGTTGTTGAGATTTTCACGTTCAGACAGATAGACTTACAAGGAATGGATATATTTGTTTCCATATTTAATGATGATACCTCAATCAATTATGGAATTAAGCCTTTCTCATGAACCACTCTGTCTATTGGTGCGAACCGATTCAACATCCGTTCAGTAGTTGTTGATATTTTCACGTTCAGGCAGATAGACTTACAAGGAATGGATATATTTTTTTCCATATTTAATGGTGATACCTAAATGAGTTATGGAATTAAACCTTTCTCATGAACCACTCTTCTCTATTGGTGCGAACCGATTCAACATCCGTTCAGTAGTTGTTGAGATTTTCACGTTCAGACAGATATACTTACAAGGAATGGATATATTTTTTTCCATATTTAATTATGGTACCTAAATGAGTTATGGAATTAAACCTTTCTCATGAACCACTCTGTCTATTGGTGAGAACCGATTCAACATCCGTTCAATAGTTGTTGAGATTTTCACGTTCAGGCAGATAGACTTTCAAGGAATACCTCAATGAATTATGGAATTAAACCTTTCTCATGAACCACTCTGTCTATTGGTGCTAACCGATTCAACATCCGTTCAGTAGTTGTTGAGATTTTCACGTTCCGACAGATAGACTTACAAGGAATGGATATATTTGTTTCCATATTTAATGATGATACCTCAATCAATTATGGAATTAAGCCTTTCTCATGAACCACTCTGTCTATTGGTGCGAACCGATTCAACATCCGTTCAGTAGTTGTTGATATTTTCACGTTCAGGCAGATAGACTTACAAAGAATGGATATATTTTTTTCCATATTTAATGATGATACCTAAATGAGTTATGGAATTAAACCTTTCTCATGAACCACTCTGTCTATTGGTGCGAACCGATTCAACATCCGTTCAGTAGTTGTTGAGATTTTCACGTTCAGACAGATAGACTTATAAGGAAGGGATATATTTTTTCCATATTTAATAATAATACCACAATGAACAACGGAAATAAAGCTTCCTCATGCACCACTCTCTCCATTGGAGAAAACCGATTCAACATCCGTTCAGTAGTTGTTGAGATTTTCACGTTCAGAACGATAGACTTAGAAGGAATGGATATATTTTTTTCCACATTTAATGATGATACCTAAATGAGTTATGGAATTAAACCTTTCTCATGAACCACTCTGTCTATTGGTGCCAACCGATTCAACATCCATTCAGTAGTTGTTGAGATTTTCAAGTTCAGAGAGATAGACTTACAAGGAATGGATATATTTTTTTCCATATTTAATGATGATACCTAATTGAGTTATTGAATTAAACCTTTCTCATGAACCACTCTGTCTATTGGTGCGAACCGATTCAACATCCGTTCAGTAGTTGTTGAGATTTTCACGTACAGGCAGATAGACTTTCAAGGAAGGGATATATTTTTTCCATATTTAATGATGATACCTCAATCAATTATGGAATTAAACCTTTCTCATGAACCACTCTGTCTATTGGTGCCAACCGATTCAACATCCATTCAGTAGTTGTTGAGATTTTCACGTTCAGGCAGATAGACTTTCAAGGAAGGGATATATTTGTTTCCATATTTAATGATGATACCTCAATCAATTATGGAATTAAGCCTTTCTCATGAACCACTCTGTCTATTGGTGCGAACCGATTCAACATCCGTTCAGTAGTTGTTGATATTTTCACGTTCAGGCAGATAGACTTACAAGGAATGGATATATTTTTTTCCATATTTAATGATGATACCTAAATGAGTTATGAAATTAAACCCTTCCCATGAACCACTCTGTCTATTGGTGCCAACCGATTCAACATCCATTCAGTAGTTGTTGAGATTTTCACGTTCAGGCAGATAGACTTTCAAGGAAGGGATATATTTGTTTCCATATTTAATGATGATACCTAAATGAGTTGTGGAATTAAACCTTTCTCATGAACCACTCTGTCTATTGGTGCCAACCGATTCAACATCCGTTCAGTAGTTGTTGAGATTTTCACGTTCAGACAGATAGACTTACAAGGAATGGATATATTTGTTTCCATATTTAATGATGATACCTCAATCAATTATGGAATTAAGCCTTTCTCATGAACCACTCTGTCTATTGGTGCGAACCGATTCAACATCCGTTCAGTAGTTGTTGATATTTTCACGTTCAGGCAGATAGACTTACAAGGAATGGATATATTTTTTTCCATATTTAATGATGATACCTAAATGAGTTATGAAATTAAACCCTTCCCATGAACCATTCTGTCTATTGGTGCCAACCGATTCAACATCCATTCAGTAGTTGTTGAGATTTTCACGTTCAGGCAGATAGACTTTCAAGGAAGGGATATATTTGTTTCCATATTTAATGATGATACCTCAATCAATTATGGAATTAAGCCTTTCTCATGAACCACTCTGTCTATTGGTGCGAACCGATTCAACATCCGTTCAGTAGTTGTTGAGATTTTCACGTTCAGGCAGATAGACTTTCAAGGAAGGGATATATTTTTTCCATATTTAATTATGATACCTCAATGAATTATGGAATTAAAACTTTCTCATGAACCACTCTGTCTACTGGTGCGAACCGATTCAACATCCGTTCAGTAGTTGTTGAGATTTTCGCGTTCACGCAGATAGACTTACGAAGAAGGGATATATTTTTTCCATATTTCATGACGATACCACAATGAACAACGGAAATAAAGCTTCCTCATGCACCACTCTCTCCATTGGAGAAAACCGATTCAACATCCGTTCAGTAGTTGTTGAGATTTTCACGTTCAGAACGATAGACTTAGAAGGAATGGATATATTTTTTTCCACATTTAATGATGATACCTAAATGAGTTATGGAATTAAACCTTTCTCATGAACCACTCTGTCTATTGGTGCCAACCGATTCAACATCCATTCAGTAGTTGTTGAGATTTTCAAGTTCAGAGAGATAGACTTACAAGGAATGGATATATTTTTTTCCATATTTAATGATGATACCTAATTGAGTTATTGAATTAAACCTTTCCCATGAACCACTCTCTCCATTGGAGAAAACCGATTCAACACCCGCTCAGTAGTTGTTGAGATTTTCACGTTCAGACATATAGACTTACAAGGAAGGGATTTATTTTTTCCATATTTAGTGCTGATACCACAATGAACAACGCAAATAAAGCTTCCTCATGCACCACTCTCTCCATTGGAGAAAACCGATTCAATACCCGCCCAGTAGTTGTTGACATTTTCACGTTCAGACAGATAGACTTACAAGGAATGGAATTATTTTTTCCATATTTAATGATGATACCTAAATGAGTTATGGAATTAAACCTTTCTCATGAACCACTCTTCTCTATTGGTGCGAACCGATTCAACATCCGTTCAGTAGTTGTTGAGATTTTCACGTTCAGACAGATATACTTACAAGGAATGGATATATTTTTTTCCATATTTAATTATGGTACCTAAATGAGTTATGGAATTAAACCTTTCTCATGAACCACTCTGTCTATTGGTGAGAACCGATTCAACATCCGTTCAATAGTTGTTGAGATTTTCACGTTCAGGCAGATAGACTTTCAAGGAATACCTCAATGAATTATGGAATTAAACCTTTCTCATGAACCACTCTGTCTATTGGTGCGAACCGATTCAACATCCGTTCAGTAGTTGTTGAGATTTTCACGTTCCGACAGATAGACTTACAAGGAATGGATATATTTGTTTCCATATTTAATGATGATACCTCAATCAATTATGGAATTAAGCCTTTCTCATGAACCACTCTGTCTATTGGTGCGAACCGATTCAACATCCGTTCAGTAGTTGTTGATATTTTCACGTTCAGGCAGATAGACTTACAAAGAATGGATATATTTTTTTCCATATTTAATGATGATACCTAAATGAGTTATGGAATTAAACCTTTCTCATGAACCACTCTGTCTATTGGTGCGAACCGATTCAACATCCGTTCAGTAGTTGTTGAGATTTTCACGTTCAGACAGATAGACTTATAAGGAAGGGATATATTTTTTCCATATTTAATAATAATATCACAATGAACAACGGAAATAAAGCTTCCTCATGCAGCACTCTCTCCATTGGAGAAAACCGATTCAACATCCGTTCAGTAGTTGTTGAGATTTTCACGTTCAGAACGATAGACTTAGAAGGAATGGATATATTTTTTTCCATATTTAATGATGATACCTAATTGAGTTATTGAATTAAACCTTTCTCATGAACCACTCTGTCTATTGGTGCGAACCGATGCAACATCCGTTCAGTAGTTGTTGAGATTTTAACGTTCAGGCAGATAGACTTTCAAGGAAGGGATATATTTTTTCCATATTTAATGATGATACCTCAATCAATTATGGAATTAAACCTTTCTCATGAACCACTCTGTCTATTGCTGCGAACCGATTCAACATCCGTTCAGTAGTTGTTGAGATTTTCACGTTCAGACAGATAGACTTACAAGGAATGGATATATTTGTTTCCATATTTAATGATGATACCTCAATCAATTATGGAATTAAGCCTTTCTCATGAACCACTCTGTCTATTGGTGCGAACCGATTCAACATCCGTTCAGTAGTTGTTGATATTTTCACGTTCAGGCAGATAGACTTACAAGGAATGGATATATTTTTTTCCATATTTAATGATGATACCTAAATGAGTTATGAAATTAAACCTTTCTCATGAACCACTCTGTCTATTGGTGCCAACCGATTCAACATCCATTCAGTAGTTGTTGAGATTTTCACGTTCAGGCAGATAGACTTTCAAGGAAGGGATATATTTTTTCCATATTTAATGATGATACCTCAATCAATTATGGAATTAAACCTTTCTCATGAACCACTCTGTCTATTGCTGCGAACCGATTCAACATCCGTTCAGTAGTTGTTGAGATTTTCACGTTCAGACAGATAGACTTACAAGGAATGGATATATTTGTTTCCATATTTAATGATGATACCTCAATCAATTATGGAATTAAGCCTTTCTCATGAACCACTCTGTCTATTGGTGCGAACCGATTCAACATCCGTTCAGTAGTTGTTGATATTTTCACGTTCAGGCAGATAGACTTACAAAGAATGGATATATTTTTTTCCATATTTAATGATGATACCTAAATGAGTTATGGAATTAAACCTTTCTCATGAACCACTCTGTCTATTGGTGCCAACCGATTCAACATCCATTCAGTAGTTGTTGAGATTTTCAAGTTCAGAGAGATAGACTTACAAGGAATGGATATATTTTTTTCCATATTTAATGATGATACCTAATTGAGTTATTGAATTAAACCTTTCTCATGAACCACTCTGTCTATTGGTGCGAACCGATTCAACATCCGTTCAGTAGTTGTTGAGATTTTAACGTTCAGGCAGATAGACTTTCAAGGAAGGGATATATTTTTTCCATATTTAATGATGATACCTCAATCAATTATGGAATTAAACCTTTCTCATGAACCACTCTGTCTATTGCTGCGAACCGATTCAACATCCGTTCAGTAGTTGTTGAGATTTTCACGTTCAGACAGATAGACTTACAAGGAATGGATATATTTGTTTCCATATTTAATGATGATACCTCAATCAATTATGGAATTAAGCCTTTCTCATGAACCACTCTGTCTATTGGTGCGAACCGATTCAACATCCGTTCAGTAGTTGTTGATATTTTCACGTTCAGGCAGATAGACTTACAAGGAATGGATATATTTTTTTCCATATTTAATGATGATACCTAAATGAGTTATGAAATTAAACCTTTCTCATGAACCACTCTGTCTATTGGTGCCAACCGATTCAACATCCATTCAGTAGTTGTTGAGATTTTCACGTTCAGGCAGATAGACTTTCAAGGAAGGGATATATTTTTTCCATATTTAATGATGATACCTCAATGAATTATGGAATTAAACCTTTCTCATGAACCACTCTGTCTATTGGTGCGAACCGATTCAACATCCGTTCAGTAGTTGTTGAGATTTTCACGTTCAGACAGATAGACTTACAAGGAATGGATATATTTGTTTCCATATTTAATGATGATACCTCAATCAATTATGGAATTAAGCCTTTCTCATGAACCACTCTGTCAGATAGATAGACTTATAAGGAAGGGATATATTTTTTCCATATTTAATAATAATACCACAATGAACAACGGAAATAAAGCTTCCTCATGCACCACTCTCTCCATTGGAGAAAACCGATTCAACATCCGTTCAGTAGTTGTTGAGATTTTCACGTTCAGAACGATAGACTTAGACGGAATGGATATATTTTTTTCCATATTTAATTATGGTACCTCAATGTATTATGGAATTAAACCGTTCTCATGAACCACTCTGTCTATTGGTGCCAACCGATTCAACATCCATTCAGTAGTTGTTGAGATTTTCACGTTCAGGCAGATAGACTTATAAGGAAGGGATATATTTTTCCCATATTTAATAATGATACCACAATGAACAACGGAAATAAAGCTTCCTCATGCACCACTCTCTCCATTGGAGAAAGCCGATTCAACACCCGCTCAGTAGTTGTTGAGATTTTCACGTTCAGACAGATAGACTTACAAGGAATGGATATATTTTTTTCCATATTTAATGATGATACCTAAATGAGTTATGGAATTAAACCTTTCTCATGAACCACTCTGTCTATTGGTGCGAACCGATTCAACATCTGTTCAGTAGTTGTTGAGATTTTCACGTTCAGGCAGATAGACTTACAAGGAAGGGGTATATTTTTTCCATATTTAATGACGATACCACAATGAACAACGGAAATAAAGCTTCCTCTTGCACCACTCTCTCCATTGGAGAAAACCGATTCAACACCCGCTCAGTAGTTGTTGAGATTTTCACGTTCAGGCAGATATACTTACAAGGAATGGGTATATTTTTTTCCATATATAATGATGATACCTAAATGAGTTATGGAATTAAACCTTTCTCATGAACCACTCTGTCTACTGGTGCGAACCGATTCAACATCCGTTCAGTAGTTGTTGAGATTTTCACGTTCAGACAGATAGACTTTCAAGGAAGGGATACATTTTGTTCCTTATTTAATGATGATACCACAATGAACAACGCCAATAAAGCTTTCTCATGCACCACTCTCTCCATTGGAGAAAACCGATTCAACACCCGCTCAGTAGTTGTTGCGATTTTCACGTTCAGAGAGATAGACTTGAAAGGAATAGATATATTTTTGTTCCATATTTAATGATGATACCTAAATGAGTTATGGAATTAAAAATTTCTCATGAACCACTCCGTCTATTGGTGCGAACCGATTCAACATCCGTTCAGTAGTTGTTGAGATTTTCACGTTCAGGCAGATAGACTTACAAGGAAGGGATATATTTTTTCCATATTTAATGACGATACCACTATGAACAACGGAAATAAAGCTTCCTCATGCACCACTCTCTCCATTGGAGAAAACCGATTCAACACCCGCTCAGTAGTTGTTGAGATTTTCACGTTCAGACAGATATACTTACAAGAAATGGATATATTTTTTCCATATTTAATGACGATACCACTATGAACAACGGAAATAAAGCTTTCTCATGCACCACTCTCTCCATTGGAGAAAACCGATTCAACACCCGCTCAGTAGTTGTTGCGATTTTCACGTTCAGAGAGATAGACTTGAAAGGAATAGATATATTTTTGTTCCATATTTAATGATGATATCTTAATGAGTTATGGAATTAAATCTTTCTCATGAACCACTCTGTCTATTTGTGCGAACCGATTCAACATCTGTTCAGTAGTTGTTGCGATTTTTGCGTTCAGACAGATAGACTTATAAGGAAGGGATATATTTTTTCCATATTTAATGCTGATACTACAATGAACAACGCAAATAAAGCTTCCTCATGCACCACTCTCTCCATTGGGGAAAACCGATTCAACACCCGTTCAGTAGTTGTTGAGATTTTCGCGTTCAGACAGATAGACTTACAAGGAAGAGATTTTTTTTTTCCATATTTAATGCTGATACCACAATGAACAACGCAAATAAAGCTTCCTCATGCACCACTCTCTCCATTGGAGAAAACCGATTCAACACCCGCTCAGTAGTTGTTGCGATTTTCACGTTCAGACAGATAAACTTAAAAGGAATGGATATATTTTGTTCCATATTTAATGATGATACCTCAATGGATTATGTAAATAAACCTTTCTCATGAACCATTCTGTCTATTGGTGCGAACCGATTCAACATCCGTTCAGTAGTTGTTGAGATTTTCACGTTCAGACAGATAGACTTATAAGGAAGGGATATATTTTTTCCATATTTAATAATGATACCTAAATGAGTCATGGAATTAAACCTTTCTCATGAACCACTCTGTCTATTGGGGCGAACCGATTCAACATCCGTTCAGTAGTTGTTAAGATTTTCGCGCTCAGACAGATAGACATATAAGGAAGGGATTTATTTTTTCCATACTTAATGCTGATACCACAATGAACAACGCAAATAAAGCTTCCTCATGCACAACTCTCTCCATTGGAGAAACCCGCTCAGTAGTTGTTGAGATTTTCACGTTCAGGCAGATATACTTACAAGGAATGGCTATATTTTTTTCCATATTTAATGATGATACCTCAATGGATTATATAAATAAACCTTTCTCATGAACCACTCTGTCTACTGGTGCGAACCGATTCAACATCCGTTCAGTAGTTGTTGAGATTTTCACGTTCAGACAGATAGACTTTCAAGGAAGGGATATATTTTGTTCCATATTTAATGCTGATACCACAATGAAGAACGCAAATAAAGCTTCCTCGTGCACTACTCTCTCCATTGGAGAAAACCGATTCAACACCCGCTCAGTAGTTGTTGAGATTTTCACGTTCAGACAGATAGACTTATAAGGAAGGGATATATTTTTTCCATATTTAATAATGATACCACAATGAACAACGGAAATAAAGCTTCCTCATGCACCACTCTCTCCATTGGAGAAAACCGATTCAACACCCGCTCAGTAGTTGTTGAGGTTTTCACGTTCAGGCAGATATACTTACAAGGAATGGGTATATTTTTTTTCATATTTAATGATGATACCTCAATGGATTATATAAATAAACCTTTCTCATGAACCACTCTGTCTACTGGTGCGAACCGATTCAACATCTGTTCAGTAGTTGTTGCGATTTTCACGTTCAGACAGATAGACTTTCAAGCAAGGGATATATTTTGTTCCTTATTTAATGATGATACCACAATGAACAACGCCAATAAAGCTTTCTCATGCACCACTCTCTCCCTTGGAGAAAACCGATTCAACACCCGCTCAGTAGTTGTTGCGATTTTCACGTTCAGACAGATAGACTTAAAAGGAATAGATATATTTTTTCCATATTTAATGATGATACCTAAATGAGTTATGGAATTAAACCTTTCTCATGAACCACTCCGTCTATTGGTGCGAACCGATTCAACATCCGTTCAGTAGTTGTTGAGATTTTCACGTTCAGGCAAATAGACTTACAAGGAAGGGATATATTTTTTCCATATTTAATGACGATACCACAATGAACAACGGAAATAAAGCTTCCTCATGCACCACTCTCTCCATTGGAGAAAACTGATTCAACACCCGTTCAGTAGTTGTTGTGATTTTCACGTTCAGAGAGATAGACTTACAAGGAAGAGATTTATTTTTTCCATATTTAATGCTGATACCACAATGAACAACGCAAATAAGGCTTCCTCATGCACCACTCTCTCCATTGGAGAAAACCGATTCAACACCCGCTCAGTAGTTGTTGCGATTTTCACGTTCAGACAGATAAACTTAAAATGAATGGATATATTTTGTTCCATATTTAATGATGATACCTCAATGGATTATGTAAATAAACCTTTCTCATGAACCACTCTGTCTATTGGTGCGAACCGATTCAACATCCGTTCAGTAGTTGTTGAGATTTTCACGTTCCGACAGATAGACTTTCAAGGAAGGGATATATTTTTTCCATATTTAATGACGATACCACTATGAACAACGGAAATAAAGCTTCCTCATGCACCACTCTCTCCATTGGAGAAAACCGATTCAACACCCGCTCAGTAGTTGTTGAGATTTTCACGTTCAGGCAGATATACTTACAAGGAATGGGTATATTTTTTTCCGCAAATAACGCTTCCTCATGCACCACTCTCTCCATTGGGGAAAACCGATTCAACACCCGTTCAGTAGTTGTTGAGATTTTCGCGTTCAGACAGATAGACTTACAAGGAAGAGATTTTTTTTTTCCATATTTAATGCTGATACCACAATGAACAACGCAAATAAAGCTTCCTCATGCACCACTCTCTCCATTGGAGAAAACCGATTCAACACCCGCTCAGTAGTTGTTGCGATTTTCACGTTCAGACAGATAAACTTAAAAGGAATGGATATATTTTGTTCCATATTTAATGATGATACCTCAATGGATTATGTAAATAAACCTTTCTCATGAACCATTCTGTCTATTGGTGCGAACCGATTCAACATCCGTTCAGTAGTTGTTGAGATTTTCACGTTCAGACAGATAGACTTATAAGGAAGGGATATATTTTTTCCATATTTAATAATGATACCTAAATGAGTCATGGAATTAAACCTTTCTCATGAACCACTCTGTCTATTGGGGCGAACCGATTCAACATCCGTTCAGTAGTTGTTAAGATTTTCGCGCTCAGACAGATAGACATATAAGGAAGGGATTTATTTTTTCCATACTTAATGCTGATACCACAATGAACAACGCAAATAAAGCTTCCTCATGCACAACTCTCTCCATTGGAGAAACCCGCTCAGTAGTTGTTGAGATTTTCACGTTCAGGCAGATATACTTACAAGGAATGGCTATATTTTTTTCCATATTTAATGATGATACCTCAATGGATTATATAAATAAACCTTTCTCATGAACCACTCTGTCTACTGGTGCGAACCGATTCAACATCCGTTCAGTAGTTGTTGAGATTTTCACGTTCAGACAGATAGACTTTCAAGGAAGGGATATATTTTGTTCCATATTTAATGCTGATACCACAATGAAGAACGCAAATAAAGCTTCCTCATGCACTACTCTCTCCATTGGAGAAAACCGATTCAACACCCGCTCAGTAGTTGTTGAGATTTTCACGTTCAGACAGATAGACTTATAAGGAAGGGATATATTTTTTCCATATTTAATAATGATACCACAATGAACAACGGAAATAAAGCTTCCTCATGCACCACTCTCTCCATTGGAGAAAACCGATTCAACACCCGCTCAGTAGTTGTTGAGGTTTTCACGTTCAGGCAGATATACTTACAAGGAATGGGTATATTTTTTTTCATATTTAATGATGATACCTCAATGGATTATATAAATAAACCTTTCTCATGAACCACTCTGTCTACTGGTGCGAACCGATTCAACATCTGTTCAGTAGTTGTTGCGATTTTCACGTTCAGACAGATAGACTTTCAAGCAAGGGATATATTTTGTTCCTTATTTAATGATGATACCACAATGAACAACGCCAATAAAGCTTTCTCATGCACCACTCTCTCCCTTGGAGAAAACCGATTCAACACCCGCTCAGTAGTTGTTGCGATTTTCACGTTCAGACAGATAGACTTAAAAGGAATAGATATATTTTTTCCATATTTAATGATGATACCTAAATGAGTTATGGAATTAAACCTTTCTCATGAACCACTCCGTCTATTGGTGCGAACCGATTCAACATCCGTTCAGTAGTTGTTGAGATTTTCACGTTCAGGCAAATAGACTTACAAGGAAGGGATATATTTTTTCCATATTTAATGACGATACCACAATGAACAACGGAAATAAAGCTTCCTCATGCACCACTCTCTCCATTGGAGAAAACTGATTCAACACCCGTTCAGTAGTTGTTGTGATTTTCACGTTCAGAGAGATAGACTTACAAGGAAGAGATTTATTTTTTCCATATTTAATGCTGATACCACAATGAACAACGCAAATAAGGCTTCCTCATGCACCACTCTCTCCATTGGAGAAAACCGATTCAACACCCGCTCAGTAGTTGTTGCGATTTTCACGTTCAGACAGATAAACTTAAAATGAATGGATATATTTTGTTCCATATTTAATGATGATACCTCAATGGATTATGTAAATAAACCTTTCTCATGAACCACTCTGTCTATTGGTGCGAACCGATTCAACATCCGTTCAGTAGTTGTTGAGATTTTCACGTTCCGACAGATAGACTTTCAAGGAAGGGATATATTTTTTCCATATTAAATAATGATACCTAAATGAGTCATAGAATTAAACCTTTCTCATGAACCACTCTGTCTATTGGGGCGAACCGATTCAACATCCGTTCAATAGTTGTTCAGATTTTCGCGTTCAGACAGATAGACATATAAGGAAAGGCTTTAATTTTCCATACTTAATGCTGATACCACAATGAACAACGCAAATAAAGCTTCCTCATGCACCACTCTCTAAATTGGAGAAAACTGATTCAACATCCGTTCAGTAGTTGTTGAGATTTTCGTGTTCAGACAGATAGACTTACAAGGAATGGATATATTTTTTCCATATTTAATAATGATACCACAATGAACAACGGAAATAAAGCTTCCTCATGCACCACTCTCTCCATTGGAGAAAACCGATTCAACACCCGCTCAGTAGTTGTTGAGATTTTCACGTTCAGACAGATAAACTTAAAAGGAATGGATATATTTTGTTCCATATTTAATGATGATACCTCAATGGATTATGTAAATAAACCTTTCTCATGAACCACTCTGTCTATTGGTGCGAACCGATTCAACATCCGTTCAGTAGTTGTTGAGATTTTCACGTTCAGACAGATAGACTTATAAGGAAGGGATATATTTTTTCCATATTTAATAATGATACCACAATGAACAACGGAAATAAAGCTTCCTCATGCACCACTCTCTCCATTGGAGAAAACCGATTCAACACCCGCTCAGTAGTTGTTGAGTTTTTCACGTTCAGACAGATAAACTTAAAAGGAATGGATATATTTCGTTCCATATTTAATGATGATACCTCAATGGATAATGTAAATAAATCTTTCTCATGAACCACTCTGTCTATTGGTGCGAACCGATTCAAAACCCGCTCAGTAGTTGTTGAGATTTTCACGTTCAGACAGATAGACATACAAGAAAGGGATTTATTTTTTCCATATTTAATGCTGATACCACAATGAACAACGCAAATAAAGCTTCCTCATGCACCACTCTCTCCATTGGAGAAAACCGATTCAACATCCGTTCAGTAGTTGTTGAGATTTTCGCGTTCAGACAGATAGACTTACAAGGAAGGGATTTATTTTTTCCATATTTAATGCTGATACCACAATGAACAACGCAAATAAAGCTTCCTCATGCACCACTCTCTCCATTGGAGAAAACCGATTCAACACCCGCTCAGTAGTTGTTGAGATTTTCACGTTCAGACAGATAGACTTACAAGGAATGGATATATTTTTTTTCATACTTAATGATGATACCTAAATGAGTTATGGAATTAAACCTTTCTCATGAACCACTCTGTCTATTGGTGTGAACCGATTCAACATCCGTTCAGTAGTTGTTGAGATTTTCACGTTCAGACAGATAGACTTATGAGGAAGGGATATATTTTTTCCATATTTAATAATGATAACACAATGAACAACGGAAATAAAGCTTCCTCATGCACCACTCTCTCCATTGGAGAAAACCGATTCAACATCCGCTCAGTAGTTGTTGAGATTTTCATGTTCAGACAGATAAACTTAAAAGGAATGGATATACTTTGTTCCATATTTAATGATGATACCTCAATGGATTATGTAAATAAACCTTTCTCATGAACCACTCTGTCTATTGGTGCGAACCGATTCAACATCCGTTCAGTAATTGTTGAGATTTTCACGTTCAGACAGATAGACTTTCAAGGAAGGGATATATTTTGTTCCTTGTTTAATGATGATACCACAATGAACAACGCCAATAAAGCTTTCTCATGCACCACTCTTTCCCTTGGAGAAAACCGATTCAACACCCGCTCAGTAGTTGTTGCGATTTTCACGTTCAGACAGATAGACTTAAAAGGAATAGATATATTTTTGTCATATTTAATGATGATACCTAAATGAGTTATGGAATTAAACCTTTCTCATGAACCACTCCGTCTATTGGTGCGAACCGATTCAGCATCCGCTCAGTAGTTGTTGAGATTTTTACGTGCAGGCAGATAGACTTACAAGGAAGGGATATATTTTTTCCATATTTAATGACGATACCACAATGAACAACGGAAATAAAGCTTCCTCATGCACCACTCTCTCCATTGGAGAAAACCGATTCAACACCCGTTCAGTAGTTGTTGTGATTTTCGCGTTCAGACAGATAGACTTACAAGGAAGAGATTTATTTTTTCCATATTTAATGCTGATACCACAATGAACAACGCAAATAAAGCTTCCTCATGCACCACTCTCTCCATTGGAGAAAACCGATTCAACACCCGCTCAGTAGTTGTTGCGATTTTCACGTTCAGACAGATAAACTTGAAAGGAATGGATATATTTTGTTCCATATTTAATGATGATACCTCAATGGATTATGTAAATAAACTTTTCTCATGAACCACTCTGTCTATTGGTGCGAACCGATTCAACATCCGTTCAGTAGTTGTTGAGATTTTCACGTTCAGACAGATAGACTTTCAAGGAAGGGATATATTTTTTCCATATTTAATAATGATACCTAAATGAGTTATGGAATTAAACCTTTCTCATGAACCACTCTGTCTATTGGGGCGAACCGATTCAACATCCGTTCAGTAGTTGTTCAGATTTTCGCGTTCAGACAGATAGACATATAAGGAAAGGATTTAATTTTCCATACTTAATGCTGATACCACAATGAACAACGCAAATGAAGCTTCCTCATGCACCACTCTCTCCATTGGAGAAAACCGATTCAACACCCGCTCAGTAGTTGTTGAGATTTTCACGTTCAGGCAGATAGACTTACAAGGAATATGTATATTTTTTCCATATTTAATGATGATACCTCAATGGATTATATAAATAAACCTTTCTCATGAACCACTCTGTCTACTAGTGCGAACCGATTCAACATCCGTTCAGTAGTTGTTGAGATTTTCACGTTCAGACAGATAGACTTTCAAGGAAGGGATATATTTTGTTCCATATTTTATGCTGATACCACAATGAAGAACGCAAATAAGGCTTCCTCATGCACCACTCTCTCCATTGAAGAAAACTGATTCAACATCCGTTCAGTAGTTGTTGAGATTTTCGTGTTCAGACAGATAGACTTACAAGGAATGGATATATTTTTTCCATATTTAATAATGATACCACAATGAACAACGGAAATAAAGCTTCCTCATGCACCACTCTCTCCATTGGAGAAAACCGATTCAACACCCGCTCAGTAGTTGTTGAGATTTTCACGTTCAGACAGATAGACTTACAAGGAATGGATATATTTTTTTTCATATTTAATGATGATACCTAAATGAGTTATGGAATTAAACCTTTCTCATGAACCACTCTGTCTATTGGTGTGAACCGATTCAACATCCGTTCAGTAGTTGTTGAGATTTTCACGTTCAGACAGATAGACTTATGAGGAAGGGATATATTTTTTCCATATTTAATAATGATAACACAATGAACAACGGAAATAAAGCTTCCTCATGCACCACTCTCTCCATTGGAGAAAACCGATTCAACACCCGCTCAGTAGTTGTTGCGATTTTCACGTTCAGACAGATAAACTTGAAAGGAATGGATATATTTTGTTCCATATTTAATGATGATACCTCAATGGATTATGTAAATAAACTTTTCTCATGAACCACTCTGTCTATTGGTGCGAACCGATTCAACATCCGTTCAGTAGTTGTTGAGATTTTCACGTTCAGACAGATAGACTTTCAAGGAAGGGATATATTTTTTCCATATTTAATAATGATACCTAAATGAGTTATGGAATTAAACCTTTCTCATGAACCACTCTGTCTATTGGGGCGAACCGATTCAACATCCGTTCAGTAGTTGTTCAGATTTTCGCGTTCAGACAGATAGACATATAAGGAAAGGATTTAATTTTCCATACTTAATGCTGATACCACAATGAACAACGCAAATGAAGCTTCCTCATGCACCACTCTCTCCATTGGAGAAAACCGATTCAACACCCGCTCAGTAGTTGTTGAGATTTTCACGTTCAGGCAGATATACTTACAAGGAATATGTATATTTTTTCCATATTTAATGATGATACCTCAATGGATTATATAAATAAACCTTTCTCATGAACCACTCTGTCTACTAGTGCGAACCGATTCAACATCCGTTCAGTAGTTGTTGAGATTTTCACGTTCAGACAGATAGACTTTCAAGGAAGGGATATATTTTGTTCCATATTTTATGCTGATACCACAATGAAGAACGCAAATAAGGCTTCCTCATGCACCACTCTCTCCATTGAAGAAAACTGATTCAACATCCGTTCAGTAGTTGTTGAGATTTTCGTGTTCAGACAGATAGACTTACAAGGAATGGATATATTTTTTCCATATTTAATAATGATACCACAATGAACAACGGAAATAAAGCTTCCTCATGCACCACTCTCTCCATTGGAGAAAACCGATTCAACACCCGCTCAGTAGTTGTTGAGATTTTCACGTTCAGACAGATAGACTTACAAGGAATGGATATATTTTTTTTCATATTTAATGATGATACCTAAATGAGTTATGGAATTAAACCTTTCTCATGAACCACTCTGTCTATTGGTGTGAACCGATTCAACATCCGTTCAGTAGTTGTTGAGATTTTCACGTTCAGACAGATAGACTTATGAGGAAGGGATATATTTTTTCCATATTTAATAATGATAACACAATGAACAACGGAAATAAAGCTTCCTCATGCACCACTCTCTCCATTGGAGAAAACCGATTCAACATCCGCTCAGTAGTTGTTGAGATTTTCATGTTCAGACAGATAAACTTAAAAGGAATGGATATACTTTGTTCCATATTTAATGATGATACCTCAATGGATTATGTAAATAAACTTTTCTCATGAACCACTCTGTCTATTGGTGCGAACCGATTCAACATCCGTTCAGTAGTTGTTGAGATTTTCACGTTCAGACAGATAGACTTTCAAGGAAGGGATATATTTTGTTCCTTATTTAATGATGATACCATGCACCACTCTCTCCATTGGAGAAAACCGATTCAACACCCGCTCAGTAGTTGTTGCGATTTTCACGTTCAGACAGATAAACTTGAAAGGAATGGATATATTTTGTTCCATATTTAATGATGATACCTCAATGGATTATGTAAATAAACTTTTCTCATGAACCACTCTGTCTATTGGTGCGAACCGATTCAACATCCGTTCAGTAGTTGTTGAGATTTTCACGTTCAGACAGATAGACTTTCAAGGAAGGGATATATTTTTTCCATATTTAATAATGATACCTAAATGAGTTATGGAATTAAACCTTTCTCATGAACCACTCTGTCTATTGGGGCGAACCGATTCAACATCCGTTCAGTAGTTGTTCAGATTTTCGCGTTCAGACAGATAGACATATAAGGAAAGGATTTAATTTTCCATACTTAATGCTGATACCACAATGAACAACGCAAATGAAGCTTCCTCATGCACCACTCTCTCCATTGGAGAAAACCGATTCAACACCCGCTCAGTAGTTGTTGAGATTTTCACGTTCAGGCAGATATACTTACAAGGAATATGTATATTTTTTTCCATATTTAATGATGATACCTCAATGGATTATATAAATAAACCTTTCTCATGAACCACTCTGTCTACTAGTGCGAACCGATTCAACATCCGTTCAGTAGTTGTTGAGATTTTCACGTTCAGACAGATAGACTTTCAAGGAAGGGATATATTTTGTTCCATATTTTATGCTGATACCACAATGAAGAACGCAAATAAGGCTTCCTCATGCACCACTCTCTCCATTGAAGAAAACTGATTCAACATCCGTTCAGTAGTTGTTGAGATTTTCGTGTTCAGACAGATAGACTTACAAGGAATGGATATATTTTTTCCATATTTAATAATGATACCACAATGAACAACGGAAATAAAGCTTCCTCATGCACAACTCTCTCCATTGGAGAAAACCGATTCA
Source organism: Eristalis pertinax (assembly GCA_907269125.1). NCBI lineage: Eukaryota > Metazoa > Arthropoda > Insecta > Diptera > Syrphidae > Eristalis > Eristalis pertinax. The sequence goes on from CAJSMF010000059.1 coordinate 71,973, forward strand.
CCATCCGCTCAGTAGTTGTTGAGATTTTCACGTTCAGACAGATAAACTTAAAAGGAATAGATATATTTTGTTCCATATTTAATGATGATATCTCAATGGATTATGTAAATAAACCTTTCTCATGAACCACTCTGTCTATTGGTGCTAACCGATTCAACATCCGTTCAGTAGTTGTTGAGATTTTCACGTTCAGACAGATACACTTATAAGGAATGGATATATTTTTTCCATATTTAATAATGATACCACAATGAACAACGGAAATAAAGCTTCCTCATGCACCACTCTCTCCATTGGAGAAAACCGATTCAACACCCGCTCAGTAGTTGTTGAGATTTTCACGTTCAGACAGATAAACTTAAAAGGAATGGATATATTTTGTTCCATATTTAATGATGATACCTCAATGGATAATGTAAATAAATCTTTCTCATGAACCACTCTGTCTATTGGTGCGAACCGATTCAACACCCGCTCAGTAGTTGTTGAGATTTTCACGTTCAGACAGATAGACATACAAGGAAGGGATTTATTTTTTCCATATTTAATGCTGATACCACAATGAACAATGCAAATAAAGCTTCCTCATGCACCACTCTCTCCATTGGAGAAAACCGATTCAACATCCGTTCAGTAGTTGTTGAGACTTTTGCGTTCAGACAGATAGACTTACAAGGAAGGGATTTATTTTTTCCATATTTAATGCTGATACCACAATGAACAACGCAAATAAAGCTTCCTCATGCACCACTCTCTCCATTGGAGAAAACCGATTCAACACCCGCTCAGTAGTTATGGAGATTTTCACGTTCAGACAGATAGACTTACAAGGAAGGGATTTATTTTTTCCATATTTAATGCTGATACCACAATGAACAACGCAAATAAAGCTTCCTCATGCACCACTCTCTCCATTGGAGAAAACCGATTCAACACCCGCTCAGTAGTTGTTGAGGTTTTCACGTTCAGACAGATAGACTTACAAGGAATGGATATATTTTTTTTCATATTTAATGATGATACCTAAATGAGTTATGGAATTAAAACTTCCTCATGCACCACTCTCTCCATTGGAGAAAGCCGATTCAACATCCGCTCAGTAGTTGTTGAGATTTTCACGTTCAGACAGATAAACTTAAAAGGAATGGATATACTTTGTTCCATATTTAATGATGATACCTCAATGGATTATGTAAATAAACCTTTCTCATGAACCACTCTGTCTATTGGTGCGAACCGATTCAACATCCGTTCAGTAGTTGTTGAGATTTTCACGTTCAGACAGATAGACTTTCAATTAAGGGATATATTTTGTTCCTTATTTAATGATGATACCACAATGAACAACGGAAATAAAGCTTCCTCAAGCACCACTCTCTCCATTGGAGAAAACCGATTCAACACCTGTTCAGTAGTTGTTGTGATTTTCGCGTTCAGACAGATAGACTTACAAGGAAGAGATTTATTTTTTCCATATTTAATGCTGATACCACAATGAACAACGCAAATAAAGCTTCCTCATGCAGCACTCTCTCCATTGGAGAAAACCGATTCAACACCCGCTCAGTAGTTGTTGCGATTTTCACGTTCAGACAGATAAACTTGAAAGGAATGGATATATTTTGTTCCATATTTAATGATGATACCTCAATGGATTATGTAAATAAACCTTTCTCATGAACCACTCTGTCTATTGGTGCGAACCGATTCAACATCCGTTCAGTAGTTGTTGAGATTTTCACGTTCAGACAGATAGACTTTCAAGGAAGGGATATATTTTTTTCATATTTAATAATGATACCTAAATGAGTCATGGAATTAAACCTTTCTCATGAACCACTCTGTCTATTGGGGCGAACCGATTCAACATCCGTGCAGTAGTTGTTCAGATTTTCGCGTTCAGACAGATAGACATATAAGGAAAGGATTTAATTTTCCATACTTAATGCTGATACCACAATGAACAACGCAAATGAAGCTTCCTCATGCACCACTCTCTCCATTGGAGAAAACCGATTCAACACCCGCTCAGTAGTTGTTGAGATTTTCACGTTCAGACACATATACTTACAAGGAATGGATATATTTTTTTCCATATTTAATTATGGTACCTCAATGTATTATGGAATTAAACCGTTCTCATGAACCACTCTGTCTATTTGTGCGAACCGATTCAACATCTGTTCAGTAGTTGTTGCGATTTTCACGTTCAGACAGATAGACTTATAAGGAAGGGATATATTTTGTTCCATATTTGATGATGATACCTCAATGGATTATGTAAATAAACCTTTCTCATGAACCACTCTGTCTATTGGTGCGAACCGATTCAACATCCGTTCAGTAGTTGTTGAGATTTTCACGTTCAGACAGATAGACTTATAAGGAAGGGATATATTTTTTCCATATTTAATAATGATACCACAATGAACAACAGAAATAAAGCTTCCTCATGCACCACTCTCTCCATTGGAGAAAACCGATTCAACATCCGCTCAGTAGTTGTTCAGATTTTCACGTTCAGACAGATAAACTTAAAAGGAATGGATATATTTTGTTCCATATTTAATGATGATACCTCAATGGATTATGTAAATAAACCTTTCTCATGAACCACTCTGTCTATTGGTGTGAACCGATTCAACATCCGTTCAGCAGTTGTTGAGATTTTCACGTTCAGACAGATAGACTTATAAGGAAGGGATATATTTTTTCCATATTTAATAATGATACCACAATGAACAACGGAAATAAAGCTTCCTCATGCACCACTCTCTCCATTGGAGAAAACCGATTCAACACCCGCTCAGTAGTTGTTGCGATTTTCACGTTCAGACAGATAAACTTAAAAGGAATGGATATATTTTGTTCCATATTTAATGATGATACCTCAATGGATAATGTAAATAAATCTTTCTCATGAACCACTCTGTCTATTGGTGCGAACCGATTCAACACCCGCTCAGTAGTTGTTGAGATTTTCACGTTCAGACAGATAGACATACAAGAAAGGGATTTATTTTTTCCATATTTAATGCTGATACCACAATGAACAACGCAAATAAAGCTTCCTCATGCACCACTCTCTCCATTGGAGAAAACCGATTCAACATCCGTTCAGTAGTTGTTGAGATTTTCGCGTTCAGACAGATAGACTTACAAAGAAGGGATTTATTTTTTCCATATTTAATGCTGATACCACAATGAACAACGCAAATAAAGCTTCCTCATGCACCACTCTCTCCATTGGAGAAAACCGATTCAACACCCGCTCAGTAGTTGTTGAGATTTTCACGTTCAGACAGATAGACTTACAAGGAATGGATATATTTTTTTTCATATTTAATGATGATACCTAAATGAGTTATGGAATTAAACCATTCTCATGAACCACTCTGTCTATTTTTGCGAACCGATTCAACATCCGTTCAGTAGTTGTTGAGATTTTCACGTTCAGACAGATAGACTTACAAGGAAGGGATTTATTTTTTCCATATTTAATGACGATACCACAATGAACAACGGAAATAAAGCTTCCTCATGCACCACTCTCTCCATTGGAGAAAACCGATTAAACACCCGCTCAGTAGTTGTTGAGATTTTCACGTTCAGGCAAATATACTTACTAGGAATGGGTATATTTTTTTCCATATTTAATGATGATACCTCAATGGATTATATAAATAAACCTTTCTCATGAACCACTCTGTCTACTGGTGCGAACCGATTCAACATCCGTTCAGTAGTTGTTGAGATTTTCACGTTCAGACAGATAGACTTTCAAGGAAGGGATATATTTTGTTCCTTATTTAATGATGATACCACAATGAACAACGCAAATAAAGCTTTCTCATGCACCACTCTCTCCATTGGAGAAAACCGATTCAACACCCGCTCAGTAGTTGTTGAGATTTTCATGTTCAGGCAGATATACTTACAAGGAATGGGTATATTTTTTTCCATATTTAATGATGATACCTCAATGGATTATATAAATAAACCTTTCTCATGAACCACTCTGTCTACTGGTGCGAACCGATTCAACATCCGTTCAGTAGTTGTTGAGATTTTCACGTTCAGACAGATAGACTTACAAGGAAGGGATATATTTTTTCCATATTTAATGACGATACCACAATGAACAACGGAAATAAAGCTTCCTCATGCACCACTCTCTCCATTGGAGAAAACCGATTCAACACCCGCTCAGTAGTTGTTGAGATTTTCACGTTCAGACAGATATACTTACAAGGAATGGATATATTTTTTTCCATATTTAATTATGGTACCTCAATGTATTATGGAATTAAACCGTTCTCATGAACGACTCTGTCTATTTGTGCGAACCGATTCAACACCCGCTCAGTAGTTCTTGCGATTTTCACGTTCAGACAGATAGACTTATAAGGAAGGGATATATTTTGTTCCTTATTTAATGATGATACCACAATGAACAACGCAAATAAAGCTTTCTCATGCACCACTCTCTCCATTGCAGAAAACCGATTCAACACCCGCTCTGTAGTTGTTGCGATTTTCACGTTCAGACAGATAGACTTAAAAGGAATAGATATATTTTTTTCCATATTTAATGATGATACCTAAATGAGTTATGGAATTAAACCTTTCTCATGAACCACTCCGTCTATTGGTCCGAACCGATTCAACATCCGTTCAGTAGTTGTTGAGATTTTCACGTTCAGGCAGATAGACTTACAAGGAAGGGATATATTTTTTCCATATTTAATAACGATACCACAATGAACAACGGAAATAAAGCTTCCTCATGCACCACTCTCTCCATTGGAGAAAACCGATTCAACACCCGCTCAGTAGTTGTTGAGATTTTTACGTTCAGACAGATAGACTTATAAGGAAGGGATATATTTTGTTCCTTATTTAATGACGATACCACAATGAACAACGGAAATAAAGCTTCCTCATGCACGACTCTCTCCATTGGAGAAAACCGATTCAACACCCGCTCAGTAGTTGTTGAGATTTTTACGTTCAGACAGATATACTTACAAGGAATGAATATATCTTTTTCCATATTTAATTATGGTACCTCAATGTATTATGGAATTAAACCGTTCTCATGAACGACTCTGTCTATTTGTGCGAACCGATTCAACACCCGCTCAGTAGTTGTTGCGATTTTCACGTTCAGACAGATAAACTTAAAAGGAATGGATATATTTTGTTCCATATTTAATGATGATACCTCAATGGATTATGTAAATAAACCTTTCTCATGAACCACTCTGTCTCTTGGTGCGAACCGATTCAACATCCGTTCAGTAGTTGTTGAGATTTTCACGTTCAGACAGATAGACTTACAAGGAAGGGATTTATTTTTTCCATATTTAATGACGATACCACAATGAACAACGGAAATAAAGCTTCCTCATGCACCACTCTCTCCATTGGAGAAAACCGATTCAACACCCGCTCAGTAGTTGTTGAGATTTTCACGTTCAGGCAAATATACTTACAAGGAATGGGTATATTTTTTTCCATATTTAATGATGATACCTCAATGGATTATATAAATAAACCTTTCTCATGAACCACTCTGTCTACTGGTGCGAACCGATTGAACATCCGTTCAGTAGTTGTTGAGATTTTCACGTTCAGACAGATAGACTTTCAAGGAAGGGATATATTTTGTTCCTTATTTAATGATGATACCACAATGAACAACGCAAATAAAGCTTTCTCATGCACCACTCTCTCCATTGGAGAAAACCGATTCAACACCCGCTCAGTAGTTGTTGAGATTTTCACGTTCAGGCAGATATACTTACAAGGAATGGGTATATTTTTTTCCATATTTAATGATGATACCTCAATGGATTATATAAATAAACCTTTCTCATGAACCACTCTGTCTACTGGTGCGAACCGATTCAACATCCGTACAGTAGTTGTTGAGATTTTCACGTTCAGACAGATAGACTTATAAGGAAGGGATATATTTTGTTCCTTATTTAATGATGATACCACAATGAACAACGCAAATAAAGCTTTCTCATGCACCACTCTCTCCATTGGAGAAAACCGATTCAACACCCGCTCTGTAGTTGTTGCGATTTTCACGTTCAGACAGATAGACTTAAAAGGAATAGATATATTTTTTTCCATATTTAATGATGATACCTAAATGAGTTATGGAATTAAACCTTTCTCATGAACCACTCCGTCTATTGGTCCGAACCGATTCAACATCCGTTCAGTAGTTGTTGAGATTTTCACGTTCAGGCAGATAGACTTACAAGGAAGGGATATATTTTTTCCATATTTAATGACGATACCACAATGAACAACGGAAATAAAGCTTCCTCATGCACCACTCTCTCCATTGGAGAAAACCGATTCAACACCCGCTCAGTAGTTGTTGAGATTTTCACGTTCAGACAGATATACTTACAAGAAATGGATATATTTTTTTCCATATTCAATTATGGTACCTCAATGTATTATGGAATAAAACCGTTCTTTAAACCGATTCAACACCCGCTCAGTAGTTGTTGCGATTTTCACGTTCAGACAGATAAACTTAAAAGGAATGGATATATTTTGTTCCATATTTAATGATGATACCTCAATGGATTATGTAAATAAACCTTTCTCATGAACCACTCTGTCTCTTGGTGCGAACCGATTCAACATCCGTTCAGTAGTTGTTGAGATTTTCACGTTCAGACAGATAGACTTTCAAGGAAGGGACATATTTTTTCCATATTTAATAATGATACCTAAATGAGTCATTTAAATAAACCTTTCTCATGAACCACTCTGTCTATTGGGGCGAACCGATTCAACATCCGTTCTGTAGTTGTTCAGATTTTCGTGTTCAGACAGATAGACTTACAAGGAATGGATATATTTTTTCCATATTTAATAATTATACCACAATGAACAACGGAAATAAAGCTTCCTCATGCACCACTGTCTCCATTGGAGAAAACCGATTCAACATCCGCTCAGTAGTTGTTGAGATTTTCACGTTCAGGCAGATATACTTACAAGGAATGGGTATATTTTTTTCCATATTTAATGATGATACCTCAATGGATTATATAAATAAACCTTTCTCATGAAACACTCTGTCTACTGGTGCGAACCGATTCAACATCCGTTCAGTAGTTGTTGAGATTTTCACGTTCAGACAGATAGACTTTCAAGGAAGGGATATATTTTGTTGCTTATTTAATGATGATACCACAATGAACAACGCAAATAAAGCTTTCTCATGCACCACTCTCTCCATTGGAGAAAACCGATTCAACACCCGCTCTGTAGTTGTTGCGATTTTCACGTTCAGACAGATAGACTTAAAAGGAATAGATATATTTTTTTCCATATTTAATGATGATACCTAAATGAGTTATGGAATTAAACCTTTCTGATGAACCACTCCGTCTATTGGTGCGAACCGATTCAACATCCGTTCAGTAGTTGTTGAGATTTTCACGTTCAGGCAGATAGACTTACAAGGAAGGGATATATTTTTTCCATATTTAATGACGATACCACAATGAACAACGGAAATAAAGCTTCCTCATGCACCACTCTCTCCATTGGAGAAAACCGATTCAACACTCGCTCAGTAGTTGTTGAGATTTTCACGTTCAGACAGATATACTTACAAGGAATGGATATATTTTTTCCCTTATTTAATTATGGTACCTCAATGTATTATGGAATTAAACCGTTCTCATGAACGACTCTGTCTATTTGTGCGAACCGATTCAACACCCGCTCAGTAGTTGTTGCGATTTTCACGTTCAGACAGATAAACTTAAAAGGAATGGATATATTTTGTTCCATATTTAATGATGATACCTCAATGGATTATGTAAATAAACCTTTCTCATGAACCACTCCGTCTATTGGTGCGAACCGATTCAACATCCGTTCAGTAGTTGTTGAGATTTTCACGTTCAGACAGATAGACTTTCAAGGAAGGGACATATTTTTTCCATATTTAATAATGGTACCTAAATGAGTCATTTAATTAAACCTTTCTCATGAACCACTCTGTCTATTGGGGCGAACCGATTCAACATCCGTTCTGTAGTTGTTCAGATTTTCGTGTTCAGACAGATAGACTTACAAGGAATGGATATATTTTTTCCATATTTAATAATGATACCACAATGAACAACGGAAATAAAGCTTCCTCATGCACCACTCTCTCCATTGGAGAAAACCGATTCAACGTCCGCTCAGTAGTTGTTGAGATTTTCACGTTCAGACAGATAAACTTAAAAGGAATGGATATATTTTGTTCCATATTTAATGATGATACCTCAATGGATTATGTAAATAAACCTTTCTCATGAACCACTCTGTCTATTGGTTCCGATTCAACATCCGTTCAGTAGTTGTTGAGATTTTCACGTTCAGACAGATAGACTTATGAGGAAGGGATATATTTTTTCCATATTTAATAATGATAGCACAATGAACAACGGAAATAAAGCTTCCTCATGCACCACTCTCTCCATTGGAGAAAACCGATTCAACACCCGCTCAGTAGTTGTTGAGATTTTCACGTTCAGACAGATAGACTTACAAGGAAGGGATTTATTTTTTCCATATTTAATGACGATACCACAATGAACAACGGAAATAAAGCTTCCTCATGCACCACTCTCTCCATTGGAGAAAACCGATTCAACACCCGCTCAGTAGTTGTTGAGATTTTCACGTTCAGGCAGATATACTTACAAGGAATGGGTATATTTTTTTCCATATTTAATGATGATACCTCAATGGATTATGTAAATAAACCTTTCTCATGAACCACTCTGTCTATTGGTTCCGATTCAACATCCGTTCAGTAGTTGTTGAGATTTTCACGTTCAGACAGATAGACTTACAAGGAAGGGATTTATTTTTTCCATATTTAATGACGATACCACAATGAACAACGGAAATAAAGCTTCCTCATGCACCACTCTCTCCATTGGAGAAAACCGATTCAACACCCGCTCAGTAGTTGTTGAGATTTTCACGTTCAGACAGATATACTTACAAGGAATGGATATATTTTTTTCCATATTTAATTATGGTACCTCAATGTATTATGGAATTAAACCGTTCTCATGAACCACTCTGTCTATTTGTGCGAACCGATTCAACATCTGTTCAGTAGTTGTTGCGATTTTCACGTTCAGACAGATAGACTTATAAGGAAGGGATATATTATTTCCATATTTAATGCTGATACCACAATTAACAACGCAAATAAAGCTTCCTCATGCACCACTCTCTCCATTGGAGAAAACCGATTCAACACCCGTTCAGTAGTTGTTGAGATTTTCGCGTTCAGACAGATAGACATACAAGGAAGGGATTTATTTTTTCCATACTTAATGCTGATACCACAATGAACAACGCAAATAAATCTTCCTCGTGCAACACTCTCTCCATTGGAGAAAACCGATTCAACACCCGCTCAGTAGTTGTTGAGATTTTCACGTTCAGACAGATAAACTTAAAAGGAATGGATATATTTTGTTCCATATTTAATGATGATACCTCAATGGATAATGTAAATAAATCTTTCTCATGAACCACTCTGTCTACTGGTGCGAACCGATTCAACATCCGTTCAGTAGTTGTTGAGATTTTCACGTTCAGACAGATAGACTTATGAGGAAGGGATATATTTTTTCCATATTTAATAATGATACCTAAATGAGTCGTGGAATTAAACCTTTCTCATGAACCACTCTGTCTATTGGTGCGAACCGATTCAACATCCGTTCAGTAGTTGTTGAGATTTTCGCGTTCAGGCAGATAGACTTACAAGGAATTGATTTATTTTTTCCATATTTAATGCTGATACCACAATGAACAACGCAAATAAAGCTTCCTCATGCACCACTCTCTCCATTGGAGAAAACCGATTCAACACCCGCTCAGTAGTTGTTGAGATTTTCACGTTCAGACAGATAGACATACAAGAAAGGGATTTATTTTTTCCATATTTAATGCTGATACCACAATGAACAACGCAAATAAAGCTTCCTCATGCACCACTCTCTCCATTGGAGAAAACCGATCCAACATCCGTTCAGTAGTTGTTGAGATTTTCGCGTTCAGACAGGTAGACTTACAAGGAAGGGATTTATTTTTTCCATATTTAATGCTGATACCGCAATGAACAACGCAAATAAAGCTTCCTCATGCACCACTCTCTCCATTGGAGAAAACCGATTCAGCACCCGCTCAGTAGTTGTTGAGATTTTCACGTTCAGACAGATTGACTTACAAGGAATGGAAATTTTTTTTTCCATATTTAATGATGATACCTAAATGAGTTATGGAATTAAAACTTTCTCATGAACCACTCCGTCTATTGGTGCGAACCGATTCAACATCCGTTCAGTAGTTGTTGAGATTTTCACGTTCAGACAGATAGACTTTCAAGGAAGGGACATATTTTTTCCATATTTAATAATGGTACCTAAATGAGTCATTTAATTAAACCTTTCTCATGAACCACTCTGTCTATTGGGGCGAACCGATTCAACATCCGTTCTGTAGTTGTTCAGATTTTCGTGTTCAGACAGATAGACTTACAAGGAATGGATATATTTTTTCCATATTTAATAATGATACCACAATGAACAACGGAAATAAAGCTTCCTCATGCACCACTCTCTCCATTGGAGAAAACCGATTCAACGTCCGCTCAGTAGTTGTTGAGATTTGCACGTTCAGACAGATAAACTTAAAAGGAATGGATATATTTTGTTCCATATTTAATGATGATACCTCAATGGATTATGTAAATAAACCTTTCTCATGAACCACTCTGTCTATTGGTTCCGATTCAACATCCGTTCAGTAGTTGTTGAGATTTTCACGTTCAGACAGATAGACTTATGAGGAAGGGATATATTTTTTCCATATTTAATAATGATAGCACAATGAACAACGGAAATAAAGCTTCCTCATGCACCACTCTCTCCATTGGAGAAAACCGATTCAACACCCGCTCAGTAGTTGTTGAGATTTTCACGTTCAGACAGATAGACTTACAAGGAAGGGATTTATTTTTTCCATATTTAATGACGATACCACAATGAACAACGGAAATAAAGCTTCCTCATGCACCACTCTCTCCATTGGAGAAAACCGATTCAACACCCGCTCAGTAGTTGTTGAGATTTTCACGTTCAGGCAGATATACTTACAAGGAATGGGTATATTTTTTTCCATATTTAATGATGATACCTCAATGGATTATGTAAATAAACCTTTCTCATGAACCACTCTGTCTATTGGTTCCGATTCAACATCCGTTCAGTAGTTGTTGAGATTTTCACGTTCAGACAGATAGACTTACAAGGAAGGGATTTATTTTTTCCATATTTAATGACGATACCACAATGAACAACGGAAATAAAGCTTCCTCATGCACCACTCTCTCCATTGGAGAAAACCGATTCAACACCCGCTCAGTAGTTGTTGAGATTTTCACGTTCAGACAGATATACTTACAAGGAATGGATATATTTTTTTCCATATTTAATTATGGTACCTCAATGTATTATGGAATTAAACCGTTCTCATGAACCACTCTGTCTATTTGTGCGAACCGATTCAACATCTGTTCAGTAGTTGTTGCGATTTTCACGTTCAGACAGATAGACTTATAAGGAAGGGATATATTATTTCCATATTTAATGCTGATACCACAATTAACAACGCAAATAAAGCTTCCTCATGCACCACTCTCTCCATTGGAGAAAACCGATTCAACACCCGTTCAGTAGTTGTTGAGATTTTCGCGTTCAGACAGATAGACATACAAGGAAGGGATTTATTTTTTCCATACTTAATGCTGATACCACAATGAACAACGCAAATAAATCTTCCTCGTGCAACACTCTCTCCATTGGAGAAAACCGATTCAACACCCGCTCAGTAGTTGTTGAGATTTTCACGTTCAGACAGATAAACTTAAAAGGAATGGATATATTTTGTTCCATATTTAATGATGATACCTCAATGGATAATGTAAATAAATCTTTCTCATGAACCACTCTGTCTACTGGTGCGAACCGATTCAACATCCGTTCAGTAGTTGTTGAGATTTTCACGTTCAGACAGATAGACTTATGAGGAAGGGATATATTTTTTCCATATTTAATAATGATACCTAAATGAGTCGTGGAATTAAACCTTTCTCATGAACCACTCTGTCTATTGGTGCGAACCGATTCAACATCCGTTCAGTAGTTGTTGAGATTTTCGCGTTCAGGCAGATAGACTTACAAGGAATTGATTTATTTTTTCCATATTTAATGCTGATACCACAATGAACAACGCAAATAAAGCTTCCTCATGCACCACTCTCTCCATTGGAGAAAACCGATTCAACACCCGCTCAGTAGTTGTTGAGATTTTCACGTTCAGACAGATAGACATACAAGAAAGGGATTTATTTTTTCCATATTTAATGCTGATACCACAATGAACAACGCAAATAAAGCTTCCTCATGCACCACTCTCTCCATTGGAGAAAACCGATCCAACATCCGTTCAGTAGTTGTTGAGATTTTCGCGTTCAGACAGGTAGACTTACAAGGAAGGGATTTATTTTTTCCATATTTAATGCTGATACCGCAATGAACAACGCAAATAAAGCTTCCTCATGCACCACTCTCTCCATTGGAGAAAACCGATTCAGCACCCGCTCAGTAGTTGTTGAGATTTTCACGTTCAGACAGATTGACTTACAAGGAATGGAAATTTTTTTTTCCATATTTAATGATGATACCTAAATGAGTTATGGAATTAAAACTTTCTCATGAACCACTCTGTCTATTGGTGCGAACCGATTCAACATCCGTTCAGTAGTTGTTGAGATTTTCACGTTCAGACAGATGGACTTATAAGGAGGGGATATATTTTTTCCATATTTAATAATGATACCTAAATGAGTCATGGAATTAAACCTTTCTCATGAACCACTCTCTCCATTGGAGAAAACCGATTCAGCACCCGCTCAGTAGTTGTTGAGATTTTCACGTTCAGACAGATAAACTTAAAAGGAATGGATATATTTTGTTCCATATTTAATGATGATACCTCAATGGATAATGTAAACAAATATTTCTCATGAACCACTCTGTCTATTGGTGCGAACCGATTCAACACCCGCTCAGTAGGTGTTGAGATTTTCACGTTCAGACAGATAGACTTACAAGGAATGGATATATTTTTTTCCATATTTAATGATGATACCTTAATGAGTTATGGAATTAAACCTTTCTCATGAACCACTCTGTCTATTGGTGCGAATCGATTCAACATCCGTTCAGTAGTTGTTGAGATTTTCGCGTTCAGACAGATAGACTTACAAGGAAGGGATTTATTTTTTCCATATTTAATAATGATACCTAAATGAGTCATGGAATTAAACCTTTCTCATGAACCACTCTGTCTATTGGGGCGAACCGATTCAACATCCGTTCAGTAGTTGTTGAGATTTTCGCATTCAGACAGATAGACATACAAGGAAGGGATTTATTTTTTCCATACTTAATGCTGATACCACAATGAACAACGCAAATAAATCTTCCTCGTGCACCACTCTCTCCATTGGAGAAAACCGATTCAACACCCGCTCAGTAGTTGTTGAGATTTTCACGTTCAGACAGATAAACTTAAAAGGAATGGATATATTTTGTTCCATATTTAATGATGATACCTCAATGGATAATGTAAATAAGTATTTAACATGAACCACTCTGTCTATTGGTGCGAACCGATTCAACACCCGCTCAGTAGTTGTTGAGATTTTCACGTTCAGACAGATAGACTTACAAGGAATGGATATATTTTTTTCCATATTTAATGATGATACCTAAATGAGTTATGGAGTTAAACCTTTCTCATGAACCACTCTGTCTATTGGTGCGAACCGATTCAACATCCGTTCAGTAGTTGTTGAGATTTTCGCGTTCAGACAGATAGACTTACAAGGAAAAGATTTATTTTTTCCATATTTAATGCTGATGCCACAATGAACAACGGAAATAAAGCTTCCTCATGCACCACTCTCTCCATTGGAGAAAACCGATTCAACACCCGCTCAGTAGTTGTTGAGATTTTCACGTTCAGACAGATAGACTTACAAGGAATGGATATATTTTTTTCCATATTTAATGATGATACCTAAATGAGTTATAGAATTAAACCTTTCTCATGAACCACTCTGTCTATTGGTGCGAACCGATTCAACATCCGTTCAGTAGTTGTTGAGATTTTCACGTTCAGACTGATAGACTTACAAGGAAGGGATTTATTTTTTCCATATTTAATGACGATACCACAATGAACAACGGAAATAAAGCTTCCTCATGCACCACTCTCTCCATTGGAGAAAACCGATTCAACACCCGCTCAGTAGTTGTTGAGATTTTCACGTTCAGGCAGATATACTTACAAGGAATGGGTATATTTTTTTCCATATTTAATGATGATACCTAAATGAGTTATGGAATTAAAACTTTCTCATGAACCACTCTGTCTATTGGTGCGAACCGATTCAACATCCGTTCAGTAGTTGTTGAGATTTTCACATTCAGACAGATAGACATACAAGAAAGGGATTTATTTTTTCCATATTTAATGCTGATACCACAATGAACAACGCAAATAAAGCTTCCTCATGCACCACTCTCTCCATTGGAGAAAACCGATTCAACACCCGCTCAGTAGTTGTTGAGATTTTCACGTTCAGACAGATAGACTTACAAGGAATGGATATATTTTTTTCCATATTTAATGATGATACCTAAATGAGTTATGGAATTAAAACTTTCTCATGAACCACTCTGTCTATTGGTGCGAACCGATTCAACATCCGTTCAGTAGTTGTTGAGATTTTCACGTTCAGACAGATAGACTTATAAGGAAGGGATATATTTTTTCCATATTTAATAATGATACCTAAATGAGTCATGGAATTAAACCTTTCTCATGAACCACTCTCTCCATTGGAGAAAACCGATTCAGCACCCGCTCAGTAGTTGTTGAGATTTTCACGTTCAGACATATAGACTTACAAGGAATGGATATATTTTTTTCCATATTTAATGATGATACCTTAATGAGTTATGGAATTAAACCTTTCTCATGAATCACTCTGTCTATTGGTGCGAATCGATTCAACATCCGTTCAGTAGTTGTTGAGATTTTCGCGTTCAGACAGATAGACTTACAAGGAAGGGATTTATTTTTTCCATATTGAATGCTGATACCACAATGAACAACGCAAATAAAGCTTCCTCATGCACCACTCTCTCCATTGGAGAAAACCGATTCAACACGCGCTCAGTAGTTGTTGAGATTTTCACGTTCAGACAGATAGACTTACAAGGAATGGATATATTTTTTTCCATATTTAATGATGATCAGTAGTTGTTCAGATTTTCGCATTCAGACAGATAGACATATAAGGAAGGGATTTATTTTTTCCATACTTAATGCTGATACCACAATGAACAACGCAAATAAATCTTCCTCGTGCACCACTCTCTCCATTGGAGAAAACCGATTCAACACCCGCTCAGTAGTTGTTGAGATTTTCACGTTCAGACAGATAAACTTAAGAGGAATGGATATATTTTGTTCCATATTTAATGATGATACCTCAATGGATAATGTAAATAAATATTTCTCATGAACCACTCTGTCTATTGGT
Source organism: Eristalis pertinax (assembly GCA_907269125.1). Taxonomy (NCBI): domain Eukaryota; kingdom Metazoa; phylum Arthropoda; class Insecta; order Diptera; family Syrphidae; genus Eristalis; species Eristalis pertinax. Next base: position 87,706 of record CAJSMF010000059.1, read on the forward strand.
GCGAACCGATTCAACACCCGCTCAGTAGTTGTTGAGATTTTCACGTTCAGACAGATAGACTTACAAGGAATGGATATATTTTTTTCCATATTTAATGATGATACCTAAATGAGTTATGGAATTAAACCTTTCTCATGAACCACTCTGTCTATTGGTGCGAACCGATTCAACATCCGTTCAGTAGTTGTTGAGATTTTCGCGTTCAGACAGATAGACTTACAAGGAAGGGATTTATTTTTTCCATATTTAATGCTGATGCCACAATGAACAACGCAAATAAAGCTTCCTCATGCACCACTCTCTCCATTGGAGAAAACCGATTCAACACCCGCTCAGTAGTTGTTGAGATTTTCACGTTCAGACAGATAGACTTACAAGGAATGGATATATTTTTTTCCATATTTAATGATGATACCTAAATGAGTTATGGAATTAAACCTTTCTCATGAACCACTCTGTCTATTGGTGCGAACCGATTCAACATCCGTTCAGTAGTTGTTGAGATTTTCACGTTCAGACTGATAGACTTACAAGGAAGGGATTTATTTTTTCCATATTTAATGACGATACCACAATGAACAACGGAAATAAAGCTTCCTCATGCACCACTCTCTCCATTGGAGAAAACCGATTCAACACCCGCTCAGTAGTTGTTGAGATTTTCACGTTCAGGCAGATATACTTACAAGGAATGGGTATATTTTTTTCCATATTTAATGATGATACCTCAATGGGTTATATAAATCAACCTTTCTCATGAACCACTCTGTCTACTGGTGCGAACCGATTCAACATCCGTTCAGTAGTTGCTGAAATTTTCACGTTCAGACAGATAGACTTTCAAGGAAGGGACATATTTTGTTCCTTATTTAATGATGATACCACAATGAACAACGCAAATAAAGCTTTCTCATGCACCACTCTCTCCATTGGAGAAAACCGTTTCAACACCCGCTCAGTAGATGCTGCGATTTTCACGTTCGGACAGATAGACTTAAAAGGAATAGATATATTTTTTTCCATATTTAATGATGATACCTAAATGAGTTATGGAATTAAACCTTTCTCATGAACCACTCCGTCTATTGGTGCGAACCGATTCAACATCCGTTCAGTAGTTGTTGAGATTTTCACGTTCAGGCAGATAGACTTACAAGGAAGGGATATATTTTTTCCATATTTAATGACGATACCACAATAAACAACGGAAATAAAGCTTCCTCATGCACCACTCTCTCCATTGGAGAAAACCGATTCAACACGCGCTCAGTAGTTGTTGAGATTTTCACGTTCAGACAGATAGACTTACAAGGAATGGATATATTTTTTTCCATATTTCATGATGATACCTAAATGAGTTATGGAACTAAACCTTTCTCATGAACCACTCTGTCTATTGGTGCGAACCGATTCAATATCCGTTCAGTAGTTGTTGAGATTTTCACGTTCAGACAGATAGACTTATAAGGAAGGGATATATTTTTTCCATATTTAATAATGATACCTAAATGAGTCATGGAATTAAACCTTTCTCATGAACCACTCTGTCTATTGGTGCGAACCGATTCAACACCCGCTCAGTAGTTGTTGAGATTTTCACGTTCAGACAGATAGACTTACAAGGAATGGATATATTTTTTTCCATATTTAATGATGATACCTAAATGAGTTATGGAATTAAACCTTTCTCATGAACCACTCTGTCTATTGGTGCGAACCGATTCAACATCCGTTCAGTAGTTGTTGAGATTTTCGCGTTCAGACAGATAGACTTACAAGGAAGGGATTTATTTTTTCCATATTTAATGCTGATACCACAATGAACAACGCAAATAAAGCTTCCTCATGCACCACTCTCTCCATTGGAGAAAACCGATTCAACACCCGCTCAGTAGTTGTTGCGATTTTCACGTTCAGACAGATAAACTTAAAAGGAATGGATATATTTTGTTCCATATTTAATTATGGTACCTAAATGAGTTATGGAATTAAACCTGTCTCATGAACCACTCTCTCCATTGGAGAAAACCGATTCAACACCCGCTCAGTAGTTGTTGAGATTTTCACGTTCAGACAGATAGACTTAAAAGGAATGGATATATTTTTGTCCATATTTAATGATGATACCTCAACGGATTATGTAAATAAACCTTACTAATGAACCACTCTGTCTATAGGTGCGAACCGATTCAACACCCGCTCAGTAGTTGTTGAGATTTTCACGTTCAGACAGATAGACTTACAAGGAATGGATATATTTTTTTCCATATTTAATGATGATACCTCAATGGATTATGTAAATAAACCTTTCTCATGAACCACTCTGTCTATTGGTGCCAACCGATTCAACATCCGTTCAGTAGTTGTTGAGATTTTCACGTTCAGACAGATAGACTTATAAGGAAGGGATATATTTTTTCCATATTTAATAATGATAGCACAATGAACAACGCAAATAAAGCTTCCTCATGCACCACTCTCTCCATTGGAGAAAACCAATTCAACACCCGCTCAGTAGTTGTTGAGATTTGCACGTTCAGACAGATAAACTTAAAAGGAATGGATATATTTTGTTCCATATTTAATGATGATACCTTAAGGAATTATGTAAATAAACCTTTCTCATGAACCACTCTGTCTATTGGTGCGAACCGATTCAACATCCGTTCAGTAGTTGTTGAGATTTTCACGTTCAGGCAGATAGACTTACAAGGAAGGGTTTTTTTTTCCATATTTAATGACGATACCACAATGAACAACGGAAATAAAGCTTCCTCATGCACCACTCTCTCCATTGGAGAAAACCGATTCGACACCCGCTCAGTAGTTGTTGAGATTTTCACGTTCAGACAGATTTACTTACAAGGAATGGATATATTTTTTTCCATATTTAATTATGATACCTCAATGTATTATGGAATTAAACCGTTCTCATGAACCACTCTGTCTATTTGTGCGAACCGATTCAACATCTGTTCAGTAGTTGTTGCGATTTTCACGTTCAGACAGATAGACTTATAAGGAAGGGATATATTTTTTCCATATTTAATGCTGAAACCACAATGAACAACGCAAATAAAGCTTCCTCATGCACCACTCTCTCCATTGGAGAAAACCGATTCAACACCCGTTCAGTAGTTGTTGAGATTTTCGCGTTCAGACAGATAGACTTCAAAGGAAGAGATTTATTTTTTCCATATTTAATGCTGATACCACAATGAACAACGCAAATAAAGCTTTCTCATGCACCACTCTCTCCATTGGAGAAAACCGATTCAACACCCGCTCAGTAGTTGTTGAAATTTTCACGTTCAGACAGATATACTTACAAGGAATGGATATATTTGTTTCCATATTTAATGATGATACATCAATGGATTATATAAATAAATCTTTCTCATGAACCACTCTGTCTACTGGTGCGAACCGATTCAACATCCGTTCAGTACTTGTTGAGATTTTCACGTTCAGGCAGATAGACTTACAAGGAAGGGATATATTTTTTCCATGTTTAATGACGATACTACAATGAACAACGCAAAAAAAGCTTTCTCATGCACCACTCTCACCATCGGAGAAAACCGATTCAACACCCGCTCAGTAGTTGTTGCGATTTTCACGTTCAGGCAGATAGACTTACAAGGAAGGGATATATTTTTTCCATATTTAATGACGATACCACAATGATCAACGGAAATAAAGCTTCCTCATGCACCACTCTCTCCATTGGAGAAAACCGATTCAACACCCGCTCAGTAGTTGTTGAGATTTTCACGTTCAGACAGATATACTTACAAGGAATGGATATATTTTTTTCCATATTTAATTATGGTACCACAATGTATTATGGAATTAAACCGTTCTCATGAAACACTCTGTCTATTTGTGCGAACCGATTCAACATCTGTTCAGTAGTTGTTGCAATTTTCACCTTCAGACAGATAGACTTATAAGGAAGGGATATATTTTTTCCATATTTAATGCTGATACCACAATGAACAACGCAAATAAAGGTTCCTCATGCACCACTCTCTCCATTGGAGAAAACCGATTCAACACCCGTTCAGTAGTTGTAGAGATTTTCGCGTTCAGACAGATAGACTTACAAGGAAGAGATTTATTTTTTCCATATTTAATGCTGATACCACAATGAACAACGCAAATAAAGCTTCCTCATGCACCACTCTCTCCATTGGAGAGAACCGATTCAAACCCGCTCAGCAGTTGTTGAGATTTTCACGTTCAGACAGATAAACTTAAAAGGAATGGATATATTTTGTTCCATATTTAATGATGATACCTCAATGGATTATGTAAATAAACCTTTCTCATGAACCACTCTGTCTATTGGTGCGAACGGATTCAACACCCGCTCAGCAGTTGTTGAGATTTTCGCGTTCAGACAGATAGACATACAAGGAAGGGATTTTTTTTTTTTTTATATTTAATGCTGATACCACAATGAACAACGCAAATAAAGCTTCCTCATGCACCACTCTCTCCATTAGAGAAAACCGATTCAACACCCGCTCAGTAGCTGTTGAGATTTTCACGTTCAGACAGATAGACTTACAAGGAAGGGATTTATTTTTTCCTTATTTAACAACGCAAACGCAAATAAAGCTTCCTCATGCACCACTCTCTCCATTGGAGAAAACCGATTCAACACCCGCTCAGTAGTTGTTGAGATTTTCACGTTCAGACAGATATACTTACAAGGAATGGATATATTTTTTTCCATATTTAATTATGGTACCACAATGTATTATGGAATTAAACCGTTCTCATGAAACACTCTGTCTATTTGTGCGAACCGATTCAACATCTGTTCAGTAGTTGTTGCAATTTTCACCTTCAGACAGATAGACTTATAAGGAAGGGATATATTTTTTCCATATTTAATGCTGATACCACAATGAACAACGCAAATAAAGGTTCCTCATGCACCACTCTCTCCATTGGAGAAAACCGATTCAACACCCGCTCAGCAGTTGTTGAGATTTTCGCGTTCAGACAGATAGACATACAAGGAAGGGATTTTTTTTTTTTTATATTTAATGCTGATACCACAATGAACAACGCAAATAAAGCTTCCTCATGCACCACTCTCTCCATTGGAGAAAACCGATTCAAACCCGCTCAGCAGTTGTTGAGATTTTCACGTTCAGACAGATAAACTTAAAAGGAATGGATATATTTTGTTCCATATTTAATGATGATACCTCAATGGATTATGTAAATAAACCTTTCTCATGAACCACTCTGTCTATTGGTGCGAACGGATTCAACACCCGCTCAGCAGTTGTTGAGATTTTCGCGTTCAGACAGATAGACATACAAGGAAGGGATTTTTTTTTTTTTTATATTTAATGCTGATACCACAATGAACAACGCAAATAAAGCTTCCTCATGCACCACTCTCTCCATTGGAGAAAACCGATTCAACACCCGCTCAGTAGTTGTTGAGATTTTCGCGTTCAGACAGATAGACTTACAAGGAAGGGATTTATTTTTTCCATATTTGATGCTGATACCACAATGAACAACGCAAATAAAGCTTCCTCATGCACCATTTTCTAAATTGGAGAAAACCGATTCAACACTGTCTATTGGTGCGAACCGATTCAACATCCGTTCAGTAGTTGTTGAGATTTTCGCGTTCGGACAGATAGACTTACAAGGAAGGGATTTACTTTTTCCATATTTAACGCTGATACCACAATAAACAACGCAAACAAGCTTCCTCATGCACCACTTTCTCCATTGGAGAAAACCGATTCAACACCCGCTCAGTAGTTGTTGCGATTTTCACGTTCAGACAGATAGACTTACAAGGAATGGATATATTTTTTTCCATATTTAATGATGATACCTAAATGAATTATGGAATTAAACCTTTCTCATGAACCACTCTGTCTATTGGTGCGAACCGATTCAACACCCGCTCAGTAGTTGTTGAGATTTGCACGTTCAGACAGATAGACTTACAAGGAATGGATATATTTTTTTCCATATTTAATGATGATACCTAAATAAGTTATGGAATTAAACCTTTCTCATGAACCACTCTGTCTATTGGTGCGAACCGATTCAACATCTGTTCAGTAGTTGTTGCGATTTTCACGTTCAGACAGATAGACTTATAAGGAAGGGATATATTTTTTCCATATTTAATGACGATACCACAATGAACAACGGAAATAAAGCTTCCTCATGCACCACTCTCTCCATTGGAGAAAACCGATTCAACACCCGTTCAGTAGTTGTTGAGATTTTCGCGTTCAGACAGATAGACTTCAAAGGAAGAGATTTATTTTTTCCATATTTAATGCTGATACCACAATGAACAACGCAAATAAAGCTTCCTCATGCACCACTCTCTCCATTGGAGAAAACCGATTCAACACCCGCTCAGTAGTTGTTGAGATTTTCACGTTCAGACAGATAAACTTAAAAGGAATGGATATATTTTGTTCCATATTTAATGATGATACCTTAAGGGATTATGTAAGTAAACCTTTCTCATGAACCACTCTGTCTATTGGTGCGAACCGATTCAACATCTGTTCAGTAGTTGTTGCGATTTTCACGTTCAGACAGATAGACTTATAAGGAAGGGATATATTTTTTCCATATTTAATGCTGATACCACAATGAACAACGCAAATAAAGCTTCCTCATGCACCACTCTCTCCATTGGAGAAAACCGATTCAACACCCGCTCAGTAGTTGTTGAAATTTTCACGTTCAGACAGATATACTTACAAGGAATGGATATATTTGTTTCCATATTTAATGATGATACATCAATGGATTATATAAATATATCTTTCTCATGAACCACTCTGTCTACTGGTGCGAACCGATTCAACATCCGTTCAGTACTTGTTGAGATTTTCACGTTCAGGCAGATAGACTTACAAGGAAGGGATATATTTTTTCCATGTTTAGTGACGATACTACAATGAACAACGCAAAAAAAGCTTTCTCATGCACCACTCTCACCATCGGAGAAAACCGATTCAACACCCGCTCAGTAGTTGTTGCGATTTTCACGTTCAGACAGATATACTTACAAGGAATGGATATATTTTTTTCCATATTTAATTATGGTACCACAATGTATTATGGAATTAAACCGTTCTCATGAAACACTCTGTCTATTTGTGCGAACCGATTCAACATCTGTTCAGTAGTTGTTTTAATTTTCACCTTCAGACAGATAGACTTACAAGGAAGGGATATATTTTTTCCATATTTAATGACGATACCACAATGATCAACGGAAATAAAGCTTCCTCATGCACCACTTTCTCCATTGGAGAAAACCGATTCAACACCCGCTCAGTAGTTGTTGCGATTTTCACGTTCAGACAGATAGACTTACAAGGAATGGATATATTTTTTTCCATATTTAATGATGATACCTAAATGAATTATGGAATTAAACCTTTCTCATGAACCACTCTGTCTATTGGTGCGAACCGATTCAACACCCGCTCAGTAGTTGTTGAGATTTGCACGTTCAGACAGATAGACTTACAAGGAATGGATATATTTTTTTCCATATTTAATGATGATACCTAAATGAGTTATGGAATTAAACCTTTCTCATGAACCACTCTGTCTATTGGTGCGAACCGATTCAACATCTGTTCAGTAGTTGTTAAGATTTTCACGTTCAGGCAGATAGACTCACAAGGAAGGGATATATTTTTTCCATATTTAATGACGATACCACAATGAACAACGGAAATAAAGCTTCCTCATGCACCACTCTCTCCATTGGAGAAAACCGATTCGACACCCGCTCAGTAGTTGTTGAGATTTTCACGTTCAGACAGATTTACTTACAAGGAATGGATATATTTTTTTCCATATTTAATTATGGTACCTCAATGTATTATGGAATTAAACCGTTCTCATGAACCACTCTGTCTATTTGTGCGAACCGATTCAACATCTGTTCAGTAGTTGTTGCGATTTTCACGTTCAGACAGATAGACTTATAAGGAAGGGATATATTTTTTCCATATTTAATGCTGATACCACAATGAACAACGCAAATAAAGCTTCCTCATGCACCACTCTCTCCATTGGAGAAAACCGATTCAACACCCGCTCAGTAGTTGTTGAGATTTTCACGTTCAGACAGATAAACTTAAAAGGAATGGATATATTTTGTTCCATATTTAATGATGATACCTTAAGGAATTATGTAAATAAACCTTTCTCATGAACCACTCTGTCTATTGGTGCGAACCGATTCAACATCCGTTCAGTAGTTGTTGAGATTTTCACGTTCAGGCAGATAGACTTACAAGGAAGGGATATATTTTTTCCATATTTAATGACGATACCACAATGAACAACGGAAATAAAGCTTCCTCATGCACCACTCTCTCCATTGGAGAAAACCGATTCGACACCCGCTCAGTAGTTGTTGAGATTTTCACGTTCAGACAGATTTACTTACAAGGAATGGATATATTTTTTTCCATATTTAATTATGGTACCTCAATGTATTATGGAATTAAACCGTTCTCATGAACCACTCTGTCTATTTGTGCGAACCGATTCAACATCTGTTCAGTAGTTGTTGCGATTTTCACGTTCAGACAGATAGACTTACAAGGAAGGGATATATTTTTTCCATATTTAATGACGATACCACAATGAACAACGGAAATAAAGCTTCCTCATGCACCACTCTCTCCATTGGAGAAAACCGATTCAACACCCGTTCAGTAGTTGTTGAGATTTTCGCGTTCAGACAGATAGACTTCAAAGGAAGAGATTTATTTTTTCCATATTTAATGCTGATACCACAATGAACAACGCAAATAAAGCTTCCTCATGCACCACTCTCTCCATTGGAGAAAACCGATTCAACACCCGCTCAGTAGTTGTTGAGATTTTCACGTTCAGACAGATAAACTTAAAAGGAATGGATATATTTTGTTCCATATTTAATGATGATACCTTAAGGGATTATGTAAGTAAACCTTTCTCATGAACCACTCTGTCTATTGGTGCGAACCGATTCAACATCTGTTCAGTAGTTGTTGCGATTTTCACGTTCAGACAGATAGACTTACAAGGAAGGGATATATTTTTTCCATATTTAATGCTGATACCACAATGAACAACGCAAATAAAGCTTCCTCATGCACCACTCTCTCCATTGGAGAAAACCGATTCAACACCCGCTCAGCAGTTGTTGAAATTTTCACGTTCAGACAGATATACTTACAAGGAATGGATATATTTTTTTCCATATTTAATTATGGTACCACAATGTATTATGGAATTAAACCGTTCTCATGAAACACTCTGTCTATTTGTGCGAACCGATTCAACATCTGTTCAGTAGTTGTTTTAATTTTCACCTTCAGACAGATAGACTTATAAGGAAGGGATATATTTTTTTCATATTTAATGCTGATACCACAATGAACAACGCAAATAAAGGTTCCTCATGCACCACTCTCTCCATTGGAGAAAACCGATTCAACACCCGTTCAGTAGTTGTAGAGATTTTCGCGTTCAGACAGATAGACTTACAAGGAAGAGATTTATTTTTTCCATATTTAATGCTGATACCACAATGAACAACGCAAATAAAGCTTCCTCATGCACCACTCTCTAAATTGGAGAAAACCGATTCAAACCCGCTCAGCAGTTGTTGAGATTTTCACGTTCAGACAGATAAACTTAAAAGGAATGGATATATTTTGTTCCATATTTAATGATGATACCTCAATGGATTATGTAAATAAAAATTTCTCATGAACCACTCTGTCTATTGGTGCGAACGGATTCAACACCCGCTCAGCAGTTGTTGAGATTTTCGCGTTCAGACAGATAGACATACAAGGAAGGGATTTTTTTTTTTTTATATTTAATGCTGATACCACAATGAACAACGCAAATAAAGCTTCCTCATGCACCACTCTCTCCATTAGAGAAAACCGATTCAACACCCGCTCAGTAGTTGTTGAGATTTTCACGTTCAGACAGATAGACTTACAAGGAAGGGATTTATTTTTTCCTTATTTAACAACGCAAACGCAAATAAAGCTTCCTCATGCACCACTCTCTCCATTGGAGAAAACCGATTCAACACCCGCTCAGTAGTTATTGAGATTTTCGCGTTCAGACAGATAGACTTATAAGGAAGGGATATATTTTTTTCATATTTAATGCTGATACCACAATGAACAACGCAAATAAAGGTTCCTCATGCACCACTCTCTCCATTGGAGAAAACCGATTCAACACCCGTTCAGTAGTTGTAGAGATTTTCGCGTTCAGACAGATAGACTTACAAGGAAGAGATTTATTTTTTCCATATTTAATGCTGATACCACAATGAACAACGCAAATAAAGCTTCCTCATGCACCACTCTCTCCATTGGAGAAAACCGATTCATCACCCGCTCAGTAGTTGTTGAAATTTTCACGTTCAGACAGATATACTTACAAGGAATGGATATATTTTTTTCCATATTTAATTATGGTACCACAATGTATTATGGAATTAAACCGTTCTCATGAAACACTCTGTCTATTTGTGCGAACCGATTCAACATCTGTTCAGTAGTTGTTGCGATTTTCACGTTCAGACAGATAGACTTATAAGGATGGGATATATTTTTTCCATATTTAATGACGATACCACAATGAACAACGGAAATAAAGCTTCCTCATGCACCACTCTCTCCATTGGAGAAAACCGATTCAACACCCGTTCAGTAGTTGTTGAGATTTTCGCGTTCAGACAGATAGACTTCAAAGGAAGAGATTTATTTTTTCCATATTTAATGCTGATACCACAATGAACAACGCAAATAAAGCTTCCTCATGCACCACTCTCTCCATTGGAGAAAACCGATTCAACACCCGCTCAGTAGTTGTTGAGATTTTCACGTTCAGACAGATAAACTTAAAAGGAATGGATATATTTTGTTCCATATTTAATGATGATACCTTAAGGGATTATGTAAGTAAACCTTTCTCATGAACCACTCTGTCTATTGGTGCGAACCGATTCAACATCTGTTCAGTAGTTGTTGCGATTTTCACGTTCAGACAGATAGACTTATAAGGAAGGGATATATTTTTTCCATATTTAATGCTGATACCACAATGAACAACGCAAATAAAGCTTCCTCATGCACCACTCTCTCCATTGGAGAAAACCGATTCATCACCCGCTCAGTAGTTGTTGAAATTTTCACGTTCAGACAGATATACTTACAAGGAATGGATATATTTTTTTCCATATTTAATTATGGTACCACAATGTATTATGGAATTAAACCGTTCTCATGAAACACTCTGTCTATTTGTGCGAACCGATTCAACATCTGTTCAGTAGTTGTTTTAATTTTCACCTTCAGACAGATAGACTTATAAGGAAGGGATATATTTTTTTCATATTTAATGCTGATACCACAATGAACAACGCAAATAAAGGTTCCTCATGCACCACTCTCTCCATTGGAGAAAACCGATTCAACACCCGTTCAGTAGTTGTAGAGATTTTCGCGTTCAGACAGATAGACTTACAAGGAAGAGATTTATTTTTTCCATATTTAATGCTGATACCACAATGAACAACGCAAATAAAGCTTCCTCATGCACCACTCTCTAAATTGGAGAAAACCGATTCAAACCCGCTCAGCAGTTGTTGAGATTTTCACGTTCAGACAGATAAACTTAAAAGGAATGGATATATTTTGTTCCATATTTAATGATGATACCTCAATGGATTATGTAAATAAAAATTTCTCATGAACCACTCTGTCTATTGGTGCGAACGGATTCAACACCCGCTCAGCAGTTGTTGAGATTTTCGCGTTCAGACAGATAGACATACAAGGAAGGGATTTTTTTTTTTTTATATTTAATGCTGATACCACAATGAACAACGCAAATAAAGCTTCCTCATGCACCACTCTCTCCATTAGAGAAAACCGATTCAACACCCGCTCAGTAGTTGTTGAGATTTTCACGTTCAGACAGATAGACTTACAAGGAAGGGATTTATTTTTTCCTTATTTAACAACGCAAACGCAAATAAAGCTTCCTCATGCACCACTCTCTCCATTGGAGAAAACCGATTCAACACCCGCTCAGTAGTTATTGAGATTTTCGCGTTCAGACAGATAGACTTATAAGGAAGGGATATATTTTTTTCATATTTAATGCTGATACCACAATGAACAACGCAAATAAAGGTTCCTCATGCACCACTCTCTCCATTGGAGAAAACCGATTCAACACCCGTTCAGTAGTTGTAGAGATTTTCGCGTTCAGACAGATAGACTTACAAGGAAGAGATTTATTTTTTCCATATTTAATGCTGATACCACAATGAACAACGCAAATAAAGCTTCCTCATGCACCATTTTCTCCATTGGAGAAAACCGATTCAACACTGGCTATTGGTGCGAACCGATTCAACATCCGTTCAGTAGTTGTTGCGATTTTCACGTTCAGACAGATAGACCTAAAAGGAATGGATATATTTTTTTCCATATTTAATGATGATACCTCAATGAATTATTTAATTAAACCTTTCTCATGAACCACTCTGTCCACTGGTGCGAACCGATTCAACATCCGTTCAGTAGTTGTTGAGATTTTCGCGTTCGGACAGATAGACTTACAAGGAAGGGATTTACTTTTTCCATATTTAACGCTGATACCACAATAAACAACGCAAACAAGCTTCCTCATGCACCACTTTCTCCATTGGAGAAAACCGATTCAACACCCGCTCAGTAGTTGTTGCGATTTTCACGTTCAGACAGATAGACTTACAAGGAATGGATATATTTTTTTCCATATTTAATGATGATACCTAAATGAATTATGGAATTAAACCTTTCTCATGAACCACTCTGTCTATTGGTGCGAACCGATTCAACATCCGTTCAGTAGTTGTTGAGATTTTCACGTTCAGACAGATAGACTTACAAGGAATGGATATATTTTTTTCCATATTTAATGATGATACCTAAATGAGATATGGAATTAAACCTTTCTCATGAACCACTCTGTCTATTGGTGCGAACCGATTCAATATCCGTTCAGTAGTTGTTGAGATTTTCACGTTCAGACTGATAAACTTACAAGGAATGGATATATTTTTTTCCATATTTAATGATAATACCTCAATGAATTATTTAATTAAACCTTTCTCATGAACCAGTCTGACTATTGGTGCGAACCGAATCAACACCCGTTCAGTAGTTGTTGAAATTTTCGCGTTCAGACAGATAGACTTACAAGGAAGGGATTAACTTTTTCCATTTACTTCGCATGAACCACTCTGTGTATTGGTGCGAACCGATTCAACATCCGTTCAGTAGTTGTTGAGATTTTCGCGTTCAGACAGATAGACATACAAGGAAGGGATTTATTTTTTCCATATTTAATGCTGATACCACAATGAACAACGCAAATAAAGCTTCCTCATGCACCACTCTCTCCATTGGAGAAAACCGATTCAACACCCGCTCAGTAGTTGTTGAGATTTTCGCGTTCAGACAGATAGACTTACAAGGAAGGGATTTATTTTTTCCATATTTGATGCTGATACCACAATGAACAACGCAAATAAAGCTTCCTCATGCACCACTCTCTCCATTGGAGAAAACCGATTCAACACTGTCTATTGGTGCGAACCGATTCAACATGCGTTCAGTAGTTGTTGCGATTTTCACTTTCAGACAGATAGACCTAAAAGGAATGGATATATTTTTTTCCATATTTAATGATGATACCTCAATGAATTATGGAATTAAACCTTTCTCATGAACCACTCTGTCTACTGGTGCGAACCGATTCCACATCCGTTCAGTAGTTGTTGAGATTTTCGCGTTCAGACAGATAGACTTACAAGGAAGGGATTTACTTTTTCCATATTTAATGCTGATACCATAATAAACAACGCAAACAAGCTTCCTCATGCACCACTTTCTCCATTGGAGAAAACCGATTCAACACCCGCTCAGTAGTTGTTGCGATTTTCACGTTCAGACAGATAGACTTACAAGGAAGGGATATAATTTTTTCCATATTTAATGATGATACCTAAATGAATTATGGAATTAAACCTTTCTCATGAACCACTCTGTCTATTGGTGCGAACCGATTCAATATCCGTTCAGTAGTTGTTGAGATTTTCACGTTCAGACTGATAGACTTACAAGGAATGGATATATTTTTTTCCATATTTAATGATAATACCTCAATGAATTATGGAATTAAACCTTTCTCATTAACCAGTCTGTCTATTGGTGCGAACCGAATCAACACCTGTTCAGTAGTTGTTGAAATTTTCGCGTTCAGACAGATAGACTTACAAGGAAGGGATTTACTTTTTCCATATTTAATGCTGATACCACAATGAACAACGAAAATAAAGCTTCCTCATGCACCACTCTCTCCATTGGAGAAAACCGATTCAACATCCGCTCAGTAGTTGTTGAGATTTTTACGTTCAGACAGATAGACTTACAAGGTATGGATATATTTTTGTTCCATATTTAATGATGATACCTCAATGGATTATGTAAATAAACCTTTCTCTTGAACCACTCTGTCTATTAGTGCGAACCGATTCAACAGCCGCTCAGTAGTTGTTGAGATTTTCACGTTCAGGCAGATAGACTTACAAGGAAGGGATATATTTTTTCCATATTTAATGATGATACCTCAATGAATTATGGAATTAAACCTTTCTCATGAACCACTCTGTCTATTGGTGCGAACCGATTCAACATCCGTTCAGTAGTTGTTGAGATTTTCGCGTTCAGACAGATAGACATACAAGGAAGGGATTTATTTTTTCCATATTTAATGCTGATACCACAATGAACAACGCAAATAAAGCTTCCTCATGCACCACTCTCTCCATTGGAGAAAACCGATTCAACACCCGCTCAGTAGTTGTTGAGATTTTCGCGTTCAGACAGATAGACTTACAAGGAAGGGATTTATTTTTTCCATATTTGATGCTGATACCACAATGAACAACGCAAATAAAGCTTCCTCATGCACCACTCTCTCCATTGGAGAAAACCGATTCAACACTGTCTATTGGTGCGAACCGATTCAACATCCGTTCAGTAGTTGTTGCGATTTTCACGTTCAGACAGATAGACCTAAAAGGAATGGATATATTTTTTTCCATATTTAATGATGATACCTCAATGAATTATGGAATTAAACCTTTCTCATGAACCACTCTGTCTACTGGTGCGAACCGATTCAACATCCGTTCAGTAGTTGTTGAGATTTTCGCGTTCAGACAGATAGACTTACAAGGAAGGGATTTACTTTTTCCATATTTAATGCTGATACCATAATAAACAACGCAAACAAGCTTCCTCATGCACCACTTTCTCCATTGGAGAAAACCGATTCAACACCCGCTCAGTAGTTGTTGCGATTTTCACGTTCAGACAGATAGACTTACAAGGAAGGGATATAATTTTTTCCATATTTAATGATGATACCTAAATGAATTATGGAATTAAACCTTTCTCATGAACCACTCTGTCTATTGGTGCGAACCGATTGAACATCCGTTCAGTAGTTGTTGAGATTTTCACGTTCAGACAGATAGACTTACAAGGAATGGATATATTTTTTTCCATATTTAATGATGATACCTAAATGAGATATGGAATTAAACCTTTCTCATGAACCACTCTGTCTATTGGTGCGAACCGATTCAATATCCGTTCAGTAGTTGTTGAGATTTTCACGTTCAGACTGATAGACTTACAAGGAATGGATATATTTTTTTCCATATTTAATGATGATACCTCAATGGATTATGTAAATAAACCTTTCTCATGAACCACTCTGTCTATTGGTGCGAACCGATTCAACAGCCGCTCAGTAGTTGTTGAGATTTTCACGTTCAGGCAGATAGACTTACAAGAAAGGGATATATTTTTTCCATATTTAATGATGATACCTCAATGAATTATGGAATTAAACCTTTCTCATGAACCACTCTGTCTATTGGTGCGAACCGATTCAACACCCGCTCAGTAGTTGTTGAGATTTTCACGTTCAGACAGATAGACTTACAAGGTATGGATATATTTTTGTTCCATATTTAATGGTGATACCTCAATGGATTATGTAAATAAACCTTTCTCTTGAACCACTCTGTCTATTGGTGCGAACCGATTCAACAGCCGCTCAGTAGTTGTTGAGATTTTCACGTTCAGACAGATAGGCTTACAAGGAATGGATATATTTGTTTCCATATTTAATGATGATACCTCAATGAATTATGGAATAAAACCTTTCTCATGAACCACTCTGTCTATTGGTGCGAACCGATTCAACACCCGCTCAGTAGTTGTTGAGATTTTCACGTTCAGACAGATAGACTTACAAGGAATGGATATATTTTTTTCCATATTTAATGATGATACCTAAATGAGTTATGGAATTAAACCTTTCTCATGAACCACTCTGTCTATTGGTGCGAACCGATTCAACATCCGTTCAGTAGTTGTTGAGATTTTCACGTTCCAGCAGATAGACTTACAAGGAAGGGATATATTTTTTCCATATTTGATGACGATACCACAATGAACAACGCAAATAAAGCTTTCTCATGCATCACTCTCTCCATTGGAGAAAACCGATTCAACACCCGCTCAGTAGTTGTTACGATTTTTACATTCAGACATATAGACTTAAAAGGAATGGATATATTTTTTTCCATATTTAATGATGATACCTCAATGAATTATGGAATTAAACCTTTCTCATGAACCACTCTGTCTACTGGTGCGAACCGATTCAACATCTGTTCAGTAGTTGTTGCGATTTTCACGTTCAGACAGACAGACTTATAAGGAAGGGATATATTTTTTCCGTATTTAATGCTGATACCACAATGAACAACGCAAATAAAGCTTCCTCATGCACCACTCTCTCCATTGGAAAAAACCGATTCAACACTGTCTATTGGTGCGAACCGATTCAACATCCGTTCATTAGTTGTTGCGATTTTCACGTTCAGACAGATAGACCTAAAAGGAATGGATATATTTTTTTCCATATTTAATGATGATACCTCAATGAATTATGGAATTAAACCTTTCTCATGAACCACTCTGTCTACTGGTGCGAACCGATTCAACATCCGTTCAGTAGTTGTTGAGATTTTCGCGTTCAGACAGATGGACTTACAAGGAAGGGATTTACTTTTTCCATATTTAATGCTGATACCATAATAAACAACGCAAACAAGCTTCCTTATGCACCACTTTCTCCATTGGAGAAAACCGATTCAACACCCGCTCAGTAGTTGTTGCGATTTTCACGTTCAGACAGATAGACTTACAAGGAAGGGATATATTTTTTTTCCATATTTAATGATGATACCTAAATGAATTATGGAATTAAACCTTTCTCATGAACCACTCTGTCTATTGGTGCGAACCGATTGAACATCCGTTCAGTAGTTGTTGAGATTTTCACGTTCAGCCAGATAGACTTTCAAGGAAGGGATATATTTTTTTCCATATTTAATGATGATACCTCAATGAATTATGGAATTAAACCCTTCTCATGAACCACTCTGTCTATTGGTGCGAACCGATTCAACACCCGCTCAGTAGTTGTTGAGATTTTCACGTTCAGGCAGATAGACTTACAAGGTATGGATATATTTTTGTTCCATATTTAATGGTGATACCTCAATGGATTATGTAAATAAACCTTTCTCTTGAACCACTCTGTCTATTGGTGCGAACCGATTCAACACCCGTTCAGTAGTTGTTGAGATTTTCACGTTCAGGCAGATAGACTTACAAGGAAGGGATATATTTTTTCCATATTTAATGACGATACCACAATGAACAACGGAAATAAAGCTTCCTCACGCACCACTTTGTCCATTGGAGAAAACCGATACAACACCCGCTCAGCAGTTGTTGAGGTTTTCACGTTCAGACAGATAGATTTAAAAGGAATGGATATATTTTTGTTCCATATTTAATGGTGATACCTCAATGGATTATGTAAATAAACCTTTCTCTTGAACCACTCTGTCTATTGGTGCGAACCGATTCAACAGCCGCTCAGTAGTTGTTGAGATTTTCACGTTCAGACAGATAGGCTTACAAGGAATGGATATATTTGTTTCCATATTTAATGATGATACCTCACTGAATTATGAAATAAAACCTTTCTCATGAACCACTCTGTCTATTGGTGCGAACCGATTCAACACCCGCTCAGTAGTTGTTGAGATTTTCACGTTCAGACAGATAGACTTACAAGAAATGGATATATTTTTTTCCATATTTAATGATGATACCTAAATGAGTTATGGAATTAAACCTTTCTCATGAACCACTCTGTCTATTGGTGCGAACCGATTCAACATCCGTTCAGTAGTTGTTGAGATTTTCACGTTCCAGCAGATAGACTTACAAGGAAGAGATATATTTTTTCCATATTTGATGACGATACCACAATGAACAACGCAAAAAAAGCTGTTTCATGCATCACTCTCTCCATTGGAGAAAACCGATTCAACACCCGCTCAGTAGTTGTTACGATTTTCACGTTCAGACATATAGACTTAAAAGGAATGGATATATTTTTTTCCATATTTAATGATGATACCTAAATGAGTTATGGAATTAAACCTTTCTCATGAACCACTCTGTCTATTTGTGCGAACCGATTCAACATCTGTTCAGTAGTTGTTGCGATTTTCACGTTCAGACAGACAGACTTATAAGGAAGGGATATATTTTTTCCGTATTTAATGCTGATACCACAATGAACAACGCAAATAAAGCTTCCTCATGCACCACTCTCTCCATTGGAGAAAACCGATTCAACACCCGCTCAGTAGTTGTTGAGATTTTCACGTTCAGACAGATAAACTGAAAAGGAATGGATATATTTTTTTCATATTTAATGACGATACCACAATGAACAACGGAAATAAAGCGTCCTCATGCACCACTTTCTCTATTGGAGAAAGTGGTGCATGAGGACGAATCGGTTTTCTGCAATGGAGAGAGTGATGCATGAGAAAGCTTTATTTGCGTTGTTCATTGTGGTATCGTCATTAAATATGGAACAAATATATCCCTTCCTTGTAAGTCTATCTGTCTGAACGTGAAAATCTCAACAACTACTGAACGGATGTTGAAACGGATAGACTTACAAGGAATGGATATATTTTTGTTCCATATTTAATGGTGATACCTTAATGGATTATGTAAATAAACCTTTCTCTTGAACCACTCTGTCTATTGGTGCGAGCCGATTCAACAGCCGCTCAGTAGTTGTTGAGATTTTCATGTTCAGACAGATAGACTTACAAGGAAGGGATTTATTTTTTCCATATGTGATGCTGATACCACAATGAACAACGCAAATAAAGCTTCCTCATGCACCACTCTCTCCATTGGAGAAAACCGATTCAACACTGTCTATTGGTGCGAACCGATTCAACATCTGTTCAGTAGTTGTTTTAATTTTCACCTTCAGACAGATAGACTTACAAGGAAGGGATATATTTTTTCCATATTTAATGACGATACCACAATGATCAACGGAAATAAAGCTTCCTCATGCACCACTTTCTCCATTGGAGAAAACCGATTCAACACCCGCTCAGTAGTTGTTGCGATTTTCACGTTCAGACAGATAGACTTACAAGGAATGGATATATTTTTTTCCATATTTAATGATGATACCTAAATGAATTATGGAATTAAACCTTTCTCATGAACCACTCTGTCTATTGGTGCGAACCGATTCAACACCCGCTCAGTAGTTGTTGAGATTTGCACGTTCAGACAGATAGACTTACAAGGAATGGATATATTTTTTTCCATATTTAATGATGATACCTAAATGAGTTATGGAATTAAACCTTTCTCATGAACCACTCTGTCTATTGGTGCGAACCGATTCAACATCTGTTCAGTAGTTGTTGAGATTTTCACGTTCAGGCAGATAGACTCACAAGGAAGGGATATATTTTTTCCATATTTAATGACGATACCACAATGAACAACGGAAATAAAGCTTCCTCATGCACCACTCTCTCCATTGGAGAAAACCGATTCGACACCCGCTCAGTAGTTGTTGAGATTTTCACGTTCAGACAGATTTACTTACAAGGAATGGATATATTTTTTTCCATATTTAATTATGGTACCTCAATGTATTATGGAATTAAACCGTTCTCATGAACCACTCTGTCTATTTGTGCGAACCGATTCAACATCTGTTCAGTAGTTGTTGCGATTTTCACGTTCAGACAGATAGACTTACAAGGAAGGGATATATTTTTTCCATATTTAATGCTGATACCACAATGAACAACGCAAATAAAGCTTCCTCATGCACCACTCTCTCCATTGGAGAAAACCGATTCAACACCCGCTCAGTAGTTGTTGAGATTTTCACGTTCAGACAGATAAACTTAAAAGGAATGGATATATTTTGTTCCATATTTAATGATGATACCTTAAGGAATTATGTAAATAAACCTTTCTCATGAACCACTCTGTCTATTGGTGCGAACCGATTCAACATCCGTTCAGTAGTTGTTGAGATTTTCACGTTCAGGCAGATAGACTTACAAGGAAGGGATATATTTTTTCCATATTTAATGACGATACCACAATGAACAACGGAAATAAAGCTTCCTCATGCACCACTCTCTCCATTGGAGAAAACCGATTCGACACCCGCTCAGTAGTTGTTGAGATTTTCACGTTCAGACAGATTTACTTACAAGGAATGGATATATTTTTTTCCATATTTAATTATGGTACCTCAATGTATTATGGAATTAAACCGTTCTCATGAACCACTCTGTCTATTTGTGCGAACCGATTCAACATCTGTTCAGTAGTTGTTGCGATTTTCACGTTCAGACAGATAGACTTATAAGGAAGGGATATATTTTTTCCATATTTAATGACGATACCACAATGAACAACGGAAATAAAGCTTCCTCATGCACCACTCTCTCCATTGGAGAAAACCGATTCAACACCCGTTCAGTAGTTGTTGAGATTTTCGCGTTCAGACAGATAGACTTCAAAGGAAGAGATTTATTTTTTCCATATTTAATGCTGATACCACAATGAACAACGCAAATAAAGCTTCCTCATGCACCACTCTCTCCATTGGAGAAAACCGATTCAACACCCGCTCAGTAGTTGTTGAGATTTTCACGTTCAGACAGATAAACTTAAAAGGAATGGATATATTTTGTTCCATATTTAATGATGATACCTTAAGGGATTATGTAAGTAAACCTTTCTCATGAACCACTCTGTCTATTGGTGCGAACCGATTCAACATCCGTTCAGTAGTTGTTGCGATTTTCACGTTCAGACAGATAGACTTATAAGGAAGGGATATATTTTTTCCATATTTAATGCTGATACCACAATGAACAACGCAAATAAAGCTTCCTCATGCACCACTCTCTCCATTGGAGAAAACCGATTCATCACCCGCTCAGTAGTTGTTGAAATTTTCACGTTCAGACAGATATACTTACAAGGAATGGATATATTTTTTTCCATATTTAATTATGGTACCACAATGTATTATGGAATTAAACCGTTCTCATGAAACACTCTGTCTATTTGTGCGAACCGATTCAACATCTGTTCAGTAGTTGTTTTAATTTTCACCTTCAGACAGATAGACTTATAAGGAAGGGATATATTTTTTTCATATTTAATGCTGATACCACAATGAACAACGCAAATAAAGGTTCCTCATGCACCACTCTCTCCATTTGAGAAAACCGATTCAACACCCGTTCAGTAGTTGTAGAGATTTTCGCGTTCAGACAGATAGACTTACAAGGAAGAGATTTATTTTTTCCATATTTAATGCTGATACCACAATGAACAACGCAAATAAAGCTTCCTCATGCACCACTCTCTAAATTGGAGAAAACCGATTCAAACCCGCTCAGCAGTTGTTGAGATTTTCACGTTCAGACAGATAAACTTAAAAGGAATGGATATATTTTGTTCCATATTTAATGATGATACCTCAATGGATTATGTAAATAAAAATTTCTCATGAACCACTCTGTCTATTGGTGCGAACGGATTCAACACCCGCTCAGCAGTTGTTGAGATTTTCGCGTTCAGACAGATAGACATACAAGGAAGGGATTTTTTTTTTTTTTATATTTAATGCTGATACCACAATGAACAACGCAAATAAAGCTTCCTCATGCACCACTCTCTCCATTAGAGAAAACCGATTCAACACCCGCTCAGTAGTTGTTGAGATTTTCACGTTCAGACAGATAGACTTACAAGGAAGGGATTTATTTTTTCCTTATTTAACAACGCAAACGCAAATAAAGCTTCCTCATGCACCACTCTCTCCATTGGAGAAAACCGATTCAACACCCGCTCAGTAGTTATTGAGATTTTCGCGTTCAGACAGATAGACTTACAAGGAAGGGATTTATTTTTTCCATATTTGATGCTGATACCACAATGAACAACGCAAATAAAGCTTCCTCATGCACCATTTTCTCCATTGGAGAAAACCGATTCAACACTGGCTATTGGTGCGAACCGATTCAACATCCGTTCAGTAGTTGTTGCGATTTTCACGTTCAGACAGATAGACCTAAAAGGAATGGATATATTTTTTTCCATATTTAATGATGATACCTCAATGAATTATTTAATTAAACCTTTCTCATGAACCACTCTGTCCACTGGTGCGAACCGATTCAACATCCGTTCAGTAGTTGTTGAGATTTTCGCGTTCGGACAGATAGACTTACAAGGAAGGGATTTACTTTTTCCATATTTAACGCTGATACCACAATAAACAACGCAAACAAGCTTCCTCATGCACCACTTTCTCCATTGGAGAAAACCGATTCAACACCCGCTCAGTAGTTGTTGCGATTTTCACGTTCAGACAGATAGACTTACAAGGAATGGATATATTTTTTTCCATATTTAATGATGATACCTAAATGAATTATGGAATTAAACCTTTCTCATGAACCACTCTGTCTATTGGTGCGAACCGATTGAACATCCGTTCAGTAGTTGTTGAGATTTTCACGTTCAGACAGATAGACTTACAAGGAATGGATATATTTTTTTCCATATTTAATGATGATACCTAAATGAGATATGGAATTAAACCTTTCTCATGAACCACTCTGTCTATTGGTGCGAACCGATTCAATATCCGTTCAGTAGTTGTTGAGATTTTCACGTTCAGACTGATAAACTTACAAGGAATGGATATATTTTTTTCCATATTTAATGATAATACCTCAATGAATTATTTAATTAAACCTTTCTCATGAACCAGTCTGACTATTGGTGCGAACCGAATCAACACCCGTTCAGTAGTTGTTGAAATTTTCGCGTTCAGACAGATAGACTTACAAGGAAGGGATTAACTTTTTCCATTTACTTCGCATGAACCACTCTGTGTATTGGTGCGAACCGATTCAACATCCGTTCAGTAGTTGTTGAGATTTTCGCGTTCAGACAGATAGACATACAAGGAAGGGATTTATTTTTTCCATATTTAATGCTGATACCACAATGAACAACGCAAATAAAGCTTCCTCATGCACCACTCTCTCCATTGGAGAAAACCGATTCAACACCCGCTCAGTAGTTGTTGAGATTTTCGCGTTCAGACAGATAGACTTACAAGGAAGGGATTTATTTTTTCCATATTTGATGCTGATACCACAATGAACAACGCAAATAAAGCTTCCTCATGCACCACTCTCTCCACTGGAGAAAACCGATTCAACACTGTCTATTGGTGCGAACCGATTCAACATGCGTTCAGTAGTTGTTGCGATTTTCACGTTCAGACAGATAGACCTAAAAGGAATGGATATATTTTTTTCCATATTTAATGATGATACCTCAATGAATTATGGAATTAAACCTTTCTCATGAACCACTCTGTCTACTGGTGCGAACCGATTCCACATCCGTTCAGTAGTTGTTGAGATTTTCGCGTTCAGACAGATAGACTTACAAGGAAGGGATTTACTTTTTCCATATTTAATGCTGATACCATAATAAACAACGCAAACAAGCTTCCTCATGCACCACTTTCTCCATTGGAGAAAACCGATTCAACACCCGCTCAGTAGTTGTTGCGATTTTCACGTTCAGACAGATAGACTTACAAGGAAGGGATATAATTTTTTCCATATTTAATGATGATACCTAAATGAATTATGGAATTAAACCTTTCTCATGAACCACTCTGTCTATTGGTGCGAACCGATTCAATATCCGTTCAGTAGTTGTTGAGATTTTCACGTTCAGAGTGATAGACTTACAAGGAATGGATATATTTTTTTCCATATTTAATGATAATACCTCAATGAATTATGGAATTAAACCTTTCTCATTAACCAGTCTGTCTATTGGTGCGAACCGAATCAACACCTGTTCAGTAGTTGTTGAAATTTTCGCGTTCAGACAGATAGACTTACAAGGAAGGGATTTACTTTTTCCATATTTAATGCTGATACCACAATGAACAACGAAAATAAAGCTTCCTCATGCACCACTCTCTCCATTGGAGAAAACCGATTCAACATCCGCTCAGTAGTTGTTGAGATTTTTACGTTCAGACAGATAGACTTACAAGGTATGGATATATTTTTGTTCCATATTTAATGATGATACCTCAATGGATTATGTAAATAAACCTTTCTCATGAACCACTCTGTCTATTGGTGCGAACCGATTCAACAGCCGCTCAGTAGTTGTTGAGATTTTCACGTTCAGGCAGATAGACTTACAAGGAAGGGATATATTTTTTCCATATTTAATGATGATACCTCAATGAATTATGGAATTAAACCTTTCTCATGAACCACTCTGTCTATTGGTGCGAACCGATTCAACATCCGTTCAGTAGTTGTTGAGATTTTCGCGTTCAGACAGATAGACATACAAGGAAGGGATTTATTTTTTCCATATTTAATGCTGATACCACAATGAACAACGCAAATAAAGCTTCCTCATGCACCACTCTCTCCATTGGAGAAAACCGATTCAACACCCGCTCAGTAGTTGTTGAGATTTTCGCGTTCAGACAGATAGACTTACAAGGAAGGGATTTATTTTTTCCATATTTGATGCTGATACCACAATGAACAACGCAAATAAAGCTTCCTCATGCACCACTCTCTCCATTGGAGAAAACCGATTCAACACTGTCTATTGGTGCGAACCGATTCAACATCCGTTCAGTAGTTGTTGCGATTTTCACGTTCAGACAGATAGACCTAAAAGGAATGGATATATTTTTTTCCATATTTAATGATGATACCTCAATGAATTATGGAATTAAACCTTTCTCATGAACCACTCTGTCTACTGGTGCGAACCGATTCAACATCCGTTCAGTAGTTGTTGAGATTTTCGCGTTCAGACAGATAGACTTACAAGGAAGGGATTTACTTTTTCCATATTTAATGCTGATACCATAATAAACAACGCAAACAAGCTTCCTCATGCACCACTTTCTCCATTGGAGAAAACCGATTCAACACCCGCTCAGTAGTTGTTGCGATTTTCACGTTCAGACAGATAGACTTACAAGGAAGGGATATAATTTTTTCCATATTTAATGATGATACCTAAATGAATTATGGAATTAAACCTTTCTCATGAACCACTCTGTCTATTGGTGCGAACCGATTGAACATCCGTTCAGTAGTTGTTGAGATTTTCACGTTCAGACAGATAGACTTACAAGGAATGGATATATTTTTTTCCATATTTAATGATGATACCTAAATGAGATATGGAATTAAACCTTTCTCATGAACCACTCTGTCTATTGGTGCGAACCGATTCAATATCCGTTCAGTAGTTGTTGAGATTTTCACGTTCAGACTGATAGACTTACAAGGAATGGATATATTTTTTTCCATATTTAATGATAATACCTCAATGAATTATGGAATTAAACCTTTCTCATGAACCAGTCTGTCTATTGGTGCGAACCGAATCAACACCTGTTCAGTAGTTGTTGAAATTTTCGCGTTCAGACAGATAGACTTACAAGGAAGGGATTTACTTTTTCCATATTTAATGCTGATACCACAATGAACAACGAAAATAAAGCTTCCTCATGCACCACTCTCTCCATTGGAGAAAACCGATTCAACATCCGCTCAGTAGTTGTTGAGATTTTTACGTTCAGACAGATAGACTTACAAGGTATGGATATATTTTTGTTCCATATTTAATGATGATACCTCAATGGATTATGTAAATAAACCTTTCTCTTGAACCACTCTGTCTATTGGTGCGAACCGATTCAACAGCCGCTCAGTAGTTGTTGAGATTTTCACGTTCAGGCAGATAGACTTACAAGAAAGGGATATATTTTTTCCATATTTAATGATGATACCTCAATGAATTATGGAATTAAACCTTTCTCATGAACCACTCTGTCTATTGGTGCGAACCGATTCAACACCCGCTCAGTAGTTGTTGAGATTTTCACGTTCAGACAGATAGACTTACAAGGTATGGATATATTTTTGTTCCATATTTAATGGTGATACCTCAATGGATTATGTAAATAAACCTTTCTCTTGAACCACTCTGTCTATTGGTGCGAACCGATTCAACAGCCGCTCAGTAGTTGTTGAGATTTTCACGTTCAGACAGATAGGCTTACAAGGAATGGATATATTTGTTTCCATATTTAATGATGATACCTCAATGAATTATGGAATAAAACCTTTCTCATGAACCACTCTGTCTATTGGTGCGAACCGATTCAACACCCGCTCAGTAGTTGTTGAGATTTTCACGTTCAGACAGATAGACTTACAAGGAATGGATATATTTTTTTCCATATTTAATGATGATACCTAAATGAGTTATGGAATTAAACCTTTCTCATGAACCACTCTGTCTATTGGTGCGAACCGATTCAACATCCGTTCAGTAGTTGTTGAGATTTTCACGTTCCAGCAGATAGACTTACAAGGAAGGGATATATTTTTTCCATATTTGATGACGATACCACAATGAACAACGCAAATAAAGCTTTCTCATGCATCACTCTCTCCATTGGAGAAAACCGATTCAACACCCGCTCAGTAGTTGTTACGATTTTTACATTCAGACATATAGACTTAAAAGGAATGGATATATTTTTTTCCATATTTAATGATGATACCTCAATGAATTATGGAATTAAACCTTTCTCATGAACCACTCTGTCTACTGGTGCGAACCGATTCAACATCTGTTCAGTAGTTGTTGCGATTTTCACGTTCAGACAGACAGACTTATAAGGAAGGGATATATTTTTTCCGTATTTAATGCTGATACCACAATGAACAACGCAAATAAAGCTTCCTCATGCACCACTCTCTCCATTGGAAAAAACCGATTCAACACTGTCTATTGGTGCGAACCGATTCAACATCCGTTCATTAGTTGTTGCGATTTTCACGTTCAGACAGATAGACCTAAAAGGAATGGATATATTTTTTTCCATATTTAATGATGATACCTCAATGAATTATGGAATTAAACCTTTCTCATGAACCACTCTGTCTACTGGTGCGAACCGATTCAACATCCGTTCAGTAGTTGTTGAGATTTTCGCGTTCAGACAGATGGACTTACAAGGAAGGGATTTACTTTTTCCATATTTAATGCTGATACCATAATAAACAACGCAAACAAGCTTCCTTATGCACCACTTTCTCCATTGGAGAAAACCGATTCAACACCCGCTCAGTAGTTGTTGCGATTTTCACGTTCAGACAGATAGACTTACAAGGAAGGGATATATTTTTTTTCCATATTTAATGATGATACCTAAATGAATTATGGAATTAAACCTTTCTCATGAACCACTCTGTCTATTGGTGCGAACCGATTGAACATCCGTTCAGTAGTTGTTGAGATTTTCACGTTCAGCCAGATAGACTTTCAAGGAAGGGATATATTTTTTTCCATATTTAATGATGATACCTCAATGAATTATGGAATTAAACCCTTCTCATGAACCACTCTGTCTATTGGTGCGAACCGATTCAACACCCGCTCAGTAGTTGTTGAGATTTTCACGTTCAGGCAGATAGACTTACAAGGTATGGATATATTTTTGTTCCATATTTAATGGTGATACCTCAATGGATTATGTAAATAAACCTTTCTCTTGAACCACTCTGTCTATTGGTGCGAACCGATTCAACAGCCGCTCAGTAGTTGTTGAGATTTTCACGTTCAGGCAGATAGACTTACAAGGAAGGGATATATTTTTTCCATATTTAATGACGATACCACAATGAACAACGGAAATAAAGCTTCCTCATGCACCATTCTCTCCATTGGAGAAAACCGATTCAACACCCGTTCAGTAGTTGTTGAGATTTTCACGTTCAGACAGATATACTTACAAGGAATGGATATATTTTTGTCCATATTTAATTATGGTACCTCATTGTATTATGGAATTAAACCGTTCTCATGAACCACTCTGTCTATTTGTGCGAACCGATTCAACACCCGCTCAGTAGTTGTTGAGATTTTCACGTTCAGACAGATAGACTTACAAGGAATGGATATATTTTTTTCCATATTTAATGATGATACCTCAATGAATTATGGAATTAAACCTTTCTCATGAACCACTCTGTCTATTGGTGCGAACCGAATCAACACCCGTTCAGTAGTTGTTGAAATTTTCACGTTCAGACAGATAGACTTACAAAGAAGAGATATATTTTTTCCGTATTTCATGATGATACCACAATGAACAACGGAAATAAAGCTTCCTCACGCACCACTTTGTCCATTGGAGAAAACCGATACAACACCCGCTCAGCAGTTGTTGAGGTTTTCACGTTCAGACAGATAGATTTAAAAGGAATGGATATATTTTTGTTCCATATTTAATGGTGATACCTCAATGGATTATGTAAATAAACCTTTCTCTTGAACCACTCTGTCTATTGGTGCGAACCGATTCAACAGCCGCTCAGTAGTTGTTGAGATTTTCACGTTCAGACAGATAGGCTTACAAGGAATGGATATATTTGTTTCCATATTTAATGATGATACCTCACTGAATTATGAAATAAAACCTTTCTCATGAACCACTCTGTCTATTGGTGCGAACCGATTCAACACCCGCTCAGTAGTTGTTGAGATTTTCACGTTCAGACAGATAGACTTACAAGAAATGGATATATTTTTTTCCATATTTAATGATGATACCTAAATGAGTTATGGAATTAAACCTTTCTCATGAACCACTCTGTCTATTGGTGCGAACCGATTCAACATCCGTTCAGTAGTTGTTGAGATTTTCACGTTCCAGCAGATAGACTTACAAGGAAGAGATATATTTTTTCCATATTTGATGACGATACCACAATGAACAACGCAAAAAAAGCTGTTTCATGCATCACTCTCTCCATTGGAGAAAACCGATTCAACACCCGCTCAGTAGTTGTTACGATTTTCACGTTCAGACATATAGACTTAAAAGGAATGGATATATTTTTTTCCATATTTAATGATGATACCTAAATGAGTTATGGAATTAAACCTTTCTCATGAACCACTCTGTCTATTTGTGCGAACCGATTCAACATCTGTTCAGTAGTTGTTGCGATTTTCACGTTCAGACAGACAGACTTATAAGGAAGGGATATATTTTTTCCGTATTTAATGCTGATACCACAATGAACAACGCAAATAAAGCTTCCTCATGCACCACTCTCTCCATTGGAGAAAACCGATTCAACACCCGCTCAGTAGTTGTTGAGATTTTCACGTTCAGACAGATAAACTGAAAAGGAATGGATATATTTTTTTCATATTTAATGACGATACCACAATGAACAACGGAAATAAAGCGTCCTCATGCACCACTTTCTCTATTGGAGAAAGTGGTGCATGAGGACGAATCGGTTTTCTGCAATGGAGAGAGTGATGCATGAGAAAGCTTTATTTGCGTTGTTCATTGTGGTATCGTCATTAAATATGGAACAAATATATCCCTTCCTTGTAAGTCTATCTGCTTGAACGTGAAAATCTCAACAACTACTGAACGGATGTTGAAACGGATAGACTTACAAGGAATGGATATATTTTTGTTCCATATTTAATGGTGATACCTTAATGGATTATGTAAATAAACCTTTCTCTTGAACCACTCTGTCTATTGGTGCGAGCCGATTCAACAGCCGCTCAGTAGTTGTTGAGATTTTCATGTTCAGACAGATAGACTTACAAGGAAGGGATTTATTTTTTCCATATGTGATGCTGATACCACAATGAACAACGCAAATAAAGCTTCCTCATGCACCACTCTCTCCATTGGAGAAAACCGATTCAACACTGTCTATTGGTGCGAACCGATTCAACATCCGTTCAGTAGTTGTTGCGATTTTCACGTTCAGACAGATAGACCTAAAAGGAATGGATATATTTTTTTCCATATTTAATGATGATACCTCAATGAATTATGGAATTAAACCTTTCTCATGAGCCACTCTGTCTACTGGTGCGAACCGATTCAACATCCGTTCAGTAGTTGTTGAGATTTTCGCGTTCAGACAGATAGACTTACAAGGAAGGGATTTACTTTTTCCATATTTAATGCTGATACCACAATAAACAACGCAAATAAAGCCTCCTCATGCACCACTCTCTCCATTGGAGAAAACCGATTCAACACCCGCTCAGTAGTTGTTGCGATTTTCACGTTCAGACAGATAGACTTACAAGGAATGGATATATTTTTTTCCATATTTAATGATGATACCTAAATGAATTATGGAATTAAACCTTTCTCATGAACCACTCTGTCTATTGGTACGAACCGATTGAACATCCGTTCAGTAGTTGTTGAGATTTTCACGTTCAGACAGATAGACTTACAAGGAATGGATATATTTTTTTCCATATTTAATGATGGTACCTAAATGAGATATGGAAATAAACCTTTCTCATGAACCACTCTGTCTATTGGTGCGAACCGATTCAATATCCGTTCAGTAGTTGTTGAGATTTTCACGTTCAGACAGATAGACTTACAAGGAGTGCATCTATTTTTTTCCATATTTAATGGTGATACCTCAATGGATTATGTAAATAAACCTTTCTCTTGAACCACTCTGTCTATTGGTGCGAACCGATTCAACAGCCGCTCCGTAGTTGTTAAGATTTTCACGTTCAGACAGATAGGTTTACAAGGAATGGATATATTTTTTCCATATTTAATGATGATACCTAAATGAGTTATGGAATTAAACCTTTCTCATGAACCACTCTGTCTATTTGTGCGAACCGATTCAACATCTGTTCAGTAGTTGTTGCGGGTTTCACGTTCAGACAGATGGACTTATAAGGAAGGGATATATTTTTTCCATATTTAATGCTGATACCACAATGAACAACGCAAATAAAGCTTCCTCATGCACCACTCTCTCCATTGGAGAAAACCGATTCAACACCCGCTCAGTAGTTGTTGAGATTTTCACGTTCAGACAGATAAACTTACAAGGAATGGATATATTTTTTCCATATTTAATGACGATACCACAATGAACAACGGAAATAAAGCTTCCTCATGCACCACTTTCTCCATTGGAGAAAACCGATTCAACACCCGCTCAGTAGTTGTTGAGATTTTCACGTTCAGACAGATAGACTTACAAGGAATGGATATATTTTTGTTCCCTATGTAATGGTGATACCTCAATGGATTATGTAAATAAACCTTTCTCTTGAACCACTCTGTCTATTGGTGCGAACCGATTCAACAGCCGCTCAGTAGTTGTTGATATTTTCACGTTCAGGCAGATAGACTTACAAGGAAGGGATATATTTTTTCCATATTTAATGACGATACCACAATGAACAACGGAAATAAAGCTTCCTCATGCACCACTCTCTCCATTGGAGAAAACCGATTCAACACCCGCTCAGTATTTGTTGAGATTTTCACGTTCAGACAGATATACTTACAAGGAATGGATATATTTTTTTTTATATTTAATTATGGTACCTCAATGTATTATGGAATTAAACCGTTCTCATGAACCACTCTGTCTATTTGTCCGAACCGATTCAACACCCGCTCAGTAGTTGTTGAGATTTTCACGTTCAGACAGATAGACTTACAAGGAATGGATATATTTTTTTCCATATTTAATGATGATACCTCAATGAATTATGGAATTAAACCTTTCTCATGAACCACTCTTCTCATGAACCACTCTGTCTATTGCTGCGAACCGAATCAACACCCGTTCAGTAGTTGTGGAAATTTTCACGTTCAGACAGATAGACTTACAAAGAAGAGATATATTTTTTCCATATTTCATGATGATACCACACGGAAATAAAGCTTCCTCACGCACCACTTTGTCCATTAAAGAAAACCGATACAACACCCGCTCAGCAGTTGTTGAGATTTTCACGTTCAGACAGATAGATTTAAAAGGAATGGATATATTTTTGTTCCATATTTAATGGTGATACCTCATTGGATTATGTAAATAAGCCTTTCTCTTGAACCACTCTGTCTATTGGTGCGAACCGATTCAACAGCCGCTCAGTAGTTGTTGAGATTTTTACGTTCAGACAGATAGGCTTACAAGGAATGGATATATTTGTTTCCATATTTAATGATGATACCTCAATGAATTATGGAATAAAACCTTTCTCATGAACCACTCTGTCTATTGGTGCGAACCGATTCAACACCCGCTCAGTAGTTGTTGAAATTTTCACGTTCAGACAGATAGACTTACATTGAATGGATATATTTTTAAACCTTTCTCATGAACCACTCTGTCTATTGGTGCGAACCGATTGAACATCCGTTCAGTAGTTGTTGAGATTTTCACGTTCAGACAGATAGACTTACAAGGAATGGATATATTTTTTTCCATATTTAATGATGATACCTAAATGAGATATGGAATTAAACCTTTCTCATGAACCACTCTGTCTATTGGTGCGAACCGATTCAATATCCGTTCAGTAGTTGTTGAGATTTTCACGTTCAGACAGATATACTTAGAAGGAATGGATATATTTTTTTCCATATTTTATGATAATACCTCAATGAATTATGGAATTAAACCTTTCTCATGAACCAGTCTGTCTATTGGTGCGAACCGAATCAACACCCGTTCAGTAGTTGTTGAAATTTTCGCGTTCAGACAGATAGACTTACAAGGAAGGGATTTACTTTTTCCATATTTAATGCTGATACCACAATAAACAACGCAAATAAAGCCTCCTCATGCACCACTCTCTCCATTGGAGAAAACCGATTCAACACCCGCTCAGTAGTTGTTGCGATTTTCACGTTCAGACAGATAGACTTACAAGGAATGGATATATTTTTTTCCATATTTAATGATGATACCTAAATGAATTATGGAATTAAACCTTTCTCATGAACCACTCTGTCTATTGGTACGAACCGATTGAACATCCGTTCAGTAGTTGTTGAGATTTTCACGTTCAGACAGATAGACTTACAAGGAATGGATATATTTTTTTCCATATTTAATGATGGTACCTAAATGAGATATGGAAATAAACCTTTCTCATGAACCACTCTGTCTATTGGTGCGAACCGATTCAATATCCGTTCAGTAGTTGTTGAGATTTTCACGTTCAGACAGATAGACTTACAAGGAGTGCATCTATTTTTTTCCATATTTAATGGTGATACCTCAATGGATTATGTAAATAAACCTTTCTCTTGAACCACTCTGTCTATTGGTGCGAACCGATTCAACAGCCGCTCCGTAGTTGTTAAGATTTTCACGTTCAGACAGATAGGCTTACAAGGAATGGATATATTTTTTCCATATTTAATGATGATACCTAAATGAGTTATGGAATTAAACCTTTCTCATGAACCACTCTGTCTATTTGTGCGAACCGATTCAACATCTGTTCAGTAGTTGTTGCGGGTTTCACGTTCAGACAGATGGACTTATAAGGAAGGGATATATTTTTTCCATATTTAATGCTGATACCACAATGAACAACGCAAATAAAGCTTCCTCATGCACCACTCTCTCCATTGGAGAAAACCGATTCAACACCCGCTCAGTAGTTGTTGAGATTTTCACGTTCAGACAGATAAACTTACAAGGAATGGATATATTTTTTCCATATTTAATGATGATACCACAATGAACAACGGAAATAAAGCTTCCTCATGCACCACTTTCTCCATTGGAGAAAACCGATTCAACACCCGCTCAGTAGTTGTTGAGATTTTCACGTTCAGACAGATAGACTTACAAGGAATGGATATATTTTTGTTCCCTATGTAATGGTGATACCTCAATGGATTATGTAAATAAACCTTTCTCTTGAACCACTCTGTCTATTGGTGCGAACCGATTCAACAGCCGCTCAGTAGTTGTTGATATTTTCACGTTCAGGCAGATAGACTTACAAGGAAGGGATATATTTTTTCCATATTTAATGACGATACCACAATGAACAACGGAAATAAAGCTTCCTCATGCACCACTCTCTCCATTGGAGAAAACCGATTCAACACCCGCTCAGTATTTGTTGAGATTTTCACGTTCAGACAGATATACTTACAAGGAATGGATATATTTTTTTTTATATTTAATTATGGTACCTCAATGTATTATGGAATTAAACCGTTCTCATGAACCACTCTGTCTATTTGTCCGAACCGATTCAACACCCGCTCAGTAGTTGTTGAGATTTTCACGTTCAGACAGATAGACTTACAAGGAATGGATATATTTTTTTCCATATTTAATGATGATACCTCAATGAATTATGGAATTAAACCTTTCTCATGAACCACTCTGTCTATTGGTGCGAACCGAATCAACACCCGTTCAGTAGTTGTGGAAATTTTCACGTTCAGACAGATAGACTTACAAAGAAGAGATATATTTTTTCCATATTTCATGATGATACCACACGGAAATAAAGCTTCCTCACGCACCACTTTGTCCATTGGAGAAAACCGATACAACACCCGCTCAGCAGTTGTTGAGATTTTCACGTTCAGACAGATAGATTTAAAAGGAATGGATATATTTTTGTTCCATATTTAATGGTGATACCTCATTGGATTATGTAAATAAGCCTTTCTCTTGAACCACTCTGTCTATTGGTGCGAACCGATTCAACAGCCGCTCAGTAGTTGTTGAGATTTTTACGTTCAGACAGATAGGCTTACAAGGAATGGATATATTTGTTTCCATATTTAATGATGATACCTCAATGAATTATGGAATAAAACCTTTCTCATGAACCACTCTGTCTATTGGTGCGAACCGATTCAACACCCGCTCAGTAGTTGTTGAAATTTTCACGTTCAGACAGATAGACTTACATTGAATGGATATATTTTTAAACCTTTCTCATGAACCACTCTGTCTATTGGTGCGAACCGATTGAACATCCGTTCAGTAGTTGTTGAGATTTTCACGTTCAGACAGATAGACTTACAAGGAATGGATATATTTTTTTCCATATTTAATGATGATACCTAAATGAGATATGGAATTAAACCTTTCTCATGAACCACTCTGTCTATTGGTGCGAACCGATTCAATATCCGTTCAGTAGTTGTTGAGATTTTCACGTTCAGACAGATATACTTAGAAGGAATGGATATATTTTTTTCCATATTTTATGATAATACCTCAATGAATTATGGAATTAAACCTTTCTCATGAACCAGTCTGTCTATTGGTGCGAACCGAATCAACACCCGTTCAGTAGTTGTTGAAATTTTCGCGTTCAGACAGATAGACTTACAAGGAAGGGATTTACTTTTTCCATATTTAATGCTGATACCACAATGAACAACGAAAATAAAGCTTCCTCATGCACCACTCTCTCCATTGGAGAAAACCGATTCAACATCCGCTCAGTAGTTGTTGAGATTTTCACGTTCAGCCAGATAGACTTTCAAGGAAGGGATATATTTTTTCCATATTTAATGATGATACCTCAATGAATTATGGAATTAAACCTTTCTCATGAACCACTCTGTCTATTGGTCCTAACTGATTCAACACCCGCTCAGTATTTGTTGAGATTTTCAAGTTCAGACAGATAGACTTACAAGGTATGGATATATTTTTGTTCCATATTTAATGGTGATACCTCAATGGATTATGTAAATAAACCTTTCTCTTGAACCACTCCGTCTATTGGTGCGAACCGATTCAACAGCCGCTCAGTAGTTGTTGAGATTTTCACGTTCAGGCAGATAGACTTACAAGGAAGGGATATATTTTTTCCATATTTAATGACGATACCACAGTGAACAACGGAAATAAAGCTTCCTCATGCACCATTCTCTCCATTGGAGAAAACCGATTCAACACCCGTTCAGTAGTTGTTGAGATGTTCACGTTCAGACAGATATACTTACAAGGAATGGACATATTTTTTTCCATATTTAATTATGGTACCTCATTGTATTATGGAATTAAACCGTTCTCATGAACCACTCTGTCTATTTGTGCGAACCGATTCAACACCCGCTCAGTAGTTGTTGAGATTTTCACGTTCAGACAGATAGACTTACAAGGAATGGATATATTTTTTTCCATATTTAATGATGATACCTCAATGAATTATGGAATTAAACCTTTCTCATGAACCACTCTGTCTATTGGTGCGAACCGAATCAACACCCGCTCAGTAGTTGTTGAGATTTTCACGTTCAGACAGATAGACTTACAAAGAAGAGATATATTTTTTCCGTATTTCATGATGATACCACAATGAACAACGGAAATAAAGCTTCCTCACGCACCACTTTGTCCATTGGAGAAAACCGATAAAACACCCGCTCAGTAGTTGTTGAGATTTTCACGTTCAGACAGATAGACTTACAGGGAATGGATATATTTTTTTTCATATTTAATGATGATACCTAAATGAGTTATGGAATTAAACCTTTCTCATGAACCACTCTGTCTATTGGTGCGAACCGATTCAACATCCGTTCAGTAGTTGTTGAGATTTTCACGTTCCAGCAGATAGACTTACAAGGAAGGGATATATTTTTTCCATATTTGATGACGATACCACAATGAACAACGCAAATAAAGCTTTCTCATGCATCACTCTCTCCATTGGAGAAAACCGATTCAACACCCGCTCAGTAGTTGTTACGATTTTCACGTTCAGACAGATAGACTTACAAGGAAGGGATTTATTTTTTCCATATTTGATGCTGATACCACAATGAACAACGGAAATAAAGCGTCCTCATGCACCACTTTCTCTATTGGAGAAAGTGGTGCATGAGGACGAATCGGTTTTCTGCAATGGAGAGAGTGATGCATGAGAAAGCTTTATTTGCGTTGTTCATTGTGGTATCGTCATTAAATATGGAACAAATATATCCCTTCCTTGTAAGTCTATCTGCTTGAACGTGAAAATCTCAACAACTACTGAACGGATGTTGAATCGGATAGACTTACAAGGAATGGATATATTTTTGTTCCATATTTAATGGTGATACCTTAATGGATTATGTAAATAAACCTTTCTCTTGAACCACTCGGTTTATTGGTGCGAGCCGATTCAACAGCCGCTCAGTAAATGTTGAGATTTTCATGTTCAGACAGATAGACTTACAAGGAAGGGATTTATTTTTTCCATATGTGATGCTGATACCACAATGAACAACGCAAATAAAGCTTCCTCATGCACCACTCTCTCCATTGGAGAAAACCGATTCAACACTGTCTATTGGTGCGAACCGATTCAACATCTGTTCAGTAGTTGTTGCGATTTTCACGTTCAGACAGATAGACCTAAAAGGAATGGATATATTTTTTTCCATATTTAATGATGATACCTCAATGAATAATGGAATTAAACCTTTCTCATGAGCCACTCTGTCTACTGGTGCGAACCGATTCAACATCCGTTCAGTAGTTGTTGAGATTTTCGCGTTCAGACAGATAGACTTACAAGGAAGGGATTTACTTTTTCCATATTTAATGCTGATACCACAATAAACAACGCAAATAAAGCCTCCTCATGCACCACTCTCTCCATTGGAGAAAACCGATTCAACACCCGCTCAGTAGTTGTTGCGATTTTCACGTTCAGACAGATAGACTTACAAGGAATGGATATATTTTTTTCCATATTTAATTATGGTACCTCATTGTATTATGGAATTAAACCGTTCTCATGAACCACTCTGTCTATTTGTGCGAACCGATTCAACAGCCGCTCCGTAGTTGTTAAGATTTTCACGTTCAGACAGTTAGGCTTACAAGGAATGGATATATTTTTTTCCATATTTAATGATGATACCTAAATGAGTTATGGAATTAAACCTTTCTCATGAACCACTCTGTCTATTTGTGCGAACCGATTCAACAGCCGCTCCGTAGTTGTTGAGATTTTCACGTTCAGACAGATAAACTTACAAGGAATGGATATATTTTTTCCATATTTAATGACGATACCACAATGAATTATGGAATTAAACCTTTCTCTTGAACCACTCTGTCTATTGGTGCGAACCGAATCAACACCCGTTCAGTAGTTGTTGAAATTTTCGCGTTCAGACAGATAGACTTACAAAGAAGGGATATATTTTTTCCATATTTCATGATGATACCACAATGAACAACGCAAATAAAGCTTCCTCATGCACCACTTTCTCCACTGGAGAAAACCGATTCAACACCCGCTCAGTAGTTGTTGAGATTTTCACGTTCAGACAGATAGACTTACAAGGAATGGATATATTTTTTTCCAAATGTAATGATGATACCTCAATGGATTATGTAAGTAATCCTTTCTCATGAACCACTCTGTCTATTGGTGCGAACCGAATCAACACCCTTTCAGTAGCTGTTGAAATTTTCACGTTCAGACAGATTGACTTACAAAGAAAGGAAATATTTTTTCCATATTTAGTGACGATACCACAATGAACAACGGAAATAAAGCTTCCTCATGCACCACTCTCTCCATTGGAGAAAACCGATTCAACACCCGCTCAGTAGTTGTTGAGATTTTCACGTTCAGACAGATAAACTTAAAAGGAATGGATATATTTTTTCCATATTTAATGACGATACCACAATGAACAACGGAAATAAAGCTTCCTCATGCACCACTTTCTCCACTGGAGAAAACCGATTCTACACCCGCTCAGTAGTTGTTGAGATTTTCACGTTCAGACAGATAGACTTACAAGGAATGGATATATTTTTTTCCATATGTAATGATGATACCTCAATCAATTATGGAATTAAACCTTTCTCTTGAACCACTCTGTCTATTGGTGCGAACCGAATCAACACCCGTTCAGTAGTTGTTGAAATTTTCGCGTTCAGACAGATAGACTTACAAAGAAGGGATATATTTTTTCATGATTGTACCACAATGAACAACGGAAATAAAGCTTCCGCACGCACCACTTTGTCCATTGGAGAAAACCGATACAACACCCGCTCAGCAGTTGTTGAGATTTTCACGTTCAGACAGATATACTTACAAGGAATGGATATATTTTTGTTCCATATTCAATGGTGATACCTCAATGGATTATGTAAAAAACCTTTCTCATGAACCACTCTGTCTATTGGTGCGAACCGATTCAACATCCGTTTAGTAGTTGTTGAGATTTTCACGTTCAGGCAGATAGACTTACAAGGAAGGGATACATTTTTTCCATATTTAATTATGGTACCTCAATGTATTAGGGAATTAAACCGTTCTCATGAACCACTCTGTCTATTTGTGCGAACCGATTCAACATCTGTTCAGTAGTTGTTGCGATTTTCACGTTCAGGCAGATAGACTTATAAGGAAGGGATATATTTTTTCCATATTTAATGCTGATACCACAATGAACAACGCAAATAAAGGTTCCTCATGCACCACTCTCTCCATTGGAGAAAACCCGCTCAGTAGTTGTTGACATTTTCACGTTCAGACAGATAGACTTACAAGG
This sequence comes from Eristalis pertinax, assembly GCA_907269125.1. Lineage (NCBI taxonomy): Eukaryota > Metazoa > Arthropoda > Insecta > Diptera > Syrphidae > Eristalis > Eristalis pertinax. The sequence continues at coordinate 127,783 of CAJSMF010000059.1, forward strand.
AATGGAATTATTTTTTCCATATTTAATGATGATACCTCAATCAATTATAGAATTAAGCCTTTCTCATGAACCACTCTGTCTATTGGTGCGAACCGATTCAACATCCGTTCAGTAGTTGTTGACACGCACCACTTTGTCCATTGGAGAAAACCGATACAACACCCGCTCAGCAGTTGTTGAGATTTTCACGTTCAGACAGATAGATTTAAAAGGAATGGATATATTTTTGTTCCATATTTAATGGTGATACCTCATTGGATTATGTAAATAAACCTTTCTCTTGAACCACTCTGTCTTTTGGTGCGAACCGATTCAACAGCCGCTCAGTAGTTGTTGAGATTTTTACGTTCAGACAGATAGGCTTACAAGGAATGGATATATTTGTTTCCATATTTAATGATGATACCTCAATGAATTATGGAATAAAACCTTTCTCATGAACCACTCTGTCTATTGGTGCGAACCGATTCAACACCCGCTCAGTAGTTGTTGAAATTTTCACGTTCAGACAGATAGACTTACATTGAATGGATATATTTTTTTTCATATTTAATGATGATACCTAAATGAGTTATGGAATTAAACCGTTCTCATGAACCACTCTGTCTATTTGTGCGAACCGATTCAACATCTGTTCAGTAGTTGTTGCGATTTTCACGTTCAGACAGATAGACTTATAATGAAGGGATATATTTTTTATATATTTAATGCTGATACCACAATGAACAACGCAAATAAAGCTTCCTCATGCACCACTTTCTCCACTTGAGAAAACCGATTCAACACCCGCTCAGTAGTTGTTGAGATTTTCACGTTCAGACATTTAGACTTACAAGGAATGGATATATTTTTTTCCATATGTAATGATGATACCTAAATGAATTATGGAATTAAACCTTTCTCTTGAACCACTCTGTCTATTGGTGCGAACCGAATCAACACCCGTTCAGTAGTTGTTGAAATTTTCGCGTTCAGACAGATAGACTTACAAAGAAGGGATATATTTTTTCCATATTTCATGATGATACCACAATGAACAACGCAAATAAAGCTTCCTCATGCACCACTTTCTCCACTGGAGAAAACCGATTCAACACCCGCTCAGTAGTTGTTGAGATTTTCACGTTCAGACAGATATACTTACAAGGAATGGATATATTTTTGTTCCATATTCAATGGTGATACCTCAATGGATTATGTAAAAAACCTTTCTCATGAACCACTCTGTCTATTGGTGCGAACCGATTCAACACCCGCTCAGTAGTTGTTGAGATTTTCACGTTCAGACAGATAGACTTACAAGGAATGGATATATTTTTTCCCATATTTAAGGATGATACCTAAATGAGTTATGTAATTAAACCTTTCTCATGAACCACTCTGTCTATTGGTGCGAACCGATTCAACATCCGTTCAGTAGTTGTTGAGATTTTCACGTTCAGGCAGATAGACTTACAAGGAAGGGATACATTTTTTCCATATTTAATTATGGTACCTCAATGTATTAGGGAATTAAACCGTTCTCATGAACCACTCTGTCTATTTGTGCGAACCGATTCAACATCTGTTCAGTAGTTGTTGCGATTTTCACGTTCAGGCAGATAGACTTATAAGGAAGGGATATATTTTTTCCATATTTAATGCTGATACCACAATGAACAACGCAAATAAAGGTTCCTCATGCACCACTCTCTCCATTGGAGAAAACCGATTCAACACCCGCTCAGTAGTTGTTGAGATTTTCACTTTCAGACAGATAAACTTAAAAGGAATGGATATATTTTTTCCATATTTAATGACGATACCACAATGAACAACGGAAATAAAGCTTCCTCATGCACCACTCTCTCCATTGGAGAAAACCGATTCAACACCCGCTCAGTAGTTGTTGAGATTTTCACGTTCAGACAGATATACTTACAAGGAATGGATATATTTTTTTCCATATTTAATGATGATACCTAAATGAGTTATGGAATCAAACCTTTCTCATGAACCACTCTGTCTATTGGTGTGAACCGATTCAACATCCGTTCAGTAGTTGTTGAGATTTTCACGTTCAGGCAGATAGACTTTCAAGGAAGGGATATATTTTTTCCATATTTAATAACGATACCACAATGAACTACGGAAATAAAGCTTCCTCATGCACCACTCTCTCCATTGGAGAAAACCGATTCAACACCCGCTCAGTAGTTGTTGAGATTTTCACGTTCAGACAGACAGACTTACAAGGAATGGATATATTTTTTTCCATATTTAATGATGATACCTCAACGAATTAAACCTTTCTCATGAACCACTCTGTCTATTGGTGCGAACCGAATCAACACCCGTTCAGTAGTTGTTGAGATTTTCACGTTCAGACAGATATACTTACAAGGAATGGATATATTTTTTTCCATATTTATTGATGATACCTCTATGAATTAAACCTTTAAGCCTTTTCTCATGAACCACTCTGTCTATTGGTGCGAACCGAATCAACACCCGTTCAGTAGTTGTTGAAATTTTCAAGTTTAGACAGATAGACTTACAAAGAAGGGATATATTTTTTCCATATTTCATGATGATACCACAATGAACAAGGCAAATAAAGCTTTCTCATGCACCACTCTCTCCATTGGAGAAAACCGATTCAACACCCGCTTAGTAGTTGTTGAGATTTTCACGTTCAGACAGATATACTTACAAGGTATGGATATATTTTTGTTCCATATTTAATGGTGATACCTCAATGGATTATGTAAATAAACCTTTCTCATGAACCACTCTGTCTATTGGTGCGAACCGAATCAACACCCGTTCAGTAGCCGTTGAAATTTTCACGTTCAGACAGATAGACTTACAAAGAAAGGAAATATTTTGTCCATATTTAGTGACGATACCACAATGAACAACGGAAATAAAGCTTCCTCATGCACCACTCTCTCCATTGGAGAAAACCGATACAACACCCGCTCAGTAGTTGTTGAGATTTTCACGTTCAGACAGATAGATTTAAAAGGAATGGATATATTTTTGTTCCATATTTAATGGTAATACCTCAATGGATTATGTAAATAAACCTTTCTCATGAACCACTCTGTCTATTGGTGCGAACCGTTTCAACAGCCACTCAGTAGGTGTTGAGATTTTCACGTTCAGACAGATAGACTTACAAGGAATGGATATATTTGTTTCCATATTTAATGATGATACCTCAATGAATTATGGAATAAAGCCTTTCTCATGAACCACACTGTCTATTGGTGCGAACAGGTTCAACATCCGTTCAGTAGTTGTTGCGATTTTCACGTTCAGACAGATAAACTTAAAAGGAATGGATATATTTTGTTCCATATTTAATGATGATACCTCAATGGATTATGTAAATAAACTTTTCTCATGAACCACTCTGTCTATTGGTGCGAACCGATTCAACATCCGTTCAGTAGTTGTTGCGATTTTCACGTTCAGACAGATAAACTTAAAAGGAATGGATATATTTTGTTCCATATTTAATGATTAAAGATTTTCACGTTCAGACAGATAGACTTACAAAGAATGGATATATTTTTTCCATATTTCATGATGATACCACAATGAACAAGGCAAATAAAGCTTTCTCATGCACCACTCTCTCCATTGGAGAAAACCGATTCAACACCCGCTCAGTAGTTGTTGAGATTTTCACGTTCAGACAGATAGACTTACAAGGAATGGATATATTTTTTCCATATTTAATGACGATACCACAATGAACAACGGAAATAAAGCTTCCTCATGCACCACTCTCTCCATTGGAGAAAACCGATTCAACACCCGCTCAGTAGTTGTTGAGATTTTCACGTTCAGACAGATAGACTTACAAGGAATGGATATATTTTTTTCCATATTTAATGATGATACCTAAATGAGTTATGGAATCAAACCTTTCTCATGAACCACTCTGTCTATTGGTGCGAACCGATTCAACATCCGTTCAGTAGTTGTTGAGATTTTCACGTTCAGGCAGATAGACTTTCAAGGAAGGGATATATTTTTTCCATATTTAATAACGATACCACAATGAACTACGGAAATAAAGCTTCCTCATGCACCACTCTCTCCATTGGAGAAAACCGATTTAACACCCGCTCAGTAGTTGTTGAGATTTTCACGTTCAGACAGATAGACTTACAAGGAATGGATATATTTTTTTCCATATTTAATGATGATACCTCAATGAAATAAACCTTTCTCATGAACCACTCTGTCTATTGGTGCGAACCGATTAAACATCCGTTCAGTAGTTGTTGAGATTTTCACGTTCAGGCAGATAGACTTACAAGGAAGGGATATATTGTTTCCATATTTAATGACGATACCACAATGAACAACGGAAATAAAGCTTCCTCATGCACCACTCTCTCCATTTCAGAAAACCTATTCAACACCCGCTCAGTAGTTGTTGAAATTTTCACGTTCAGACAGATAGACTTACAAGGAAGGGATTTATTTTTTCCATATTTAATGCCGATACCACAATGAACAACGCAAATAAAGCTTCCTCATGCACCTCTCTCTCCATTGGAGAAAACCGATTCAACACCCGCTCAGTAGTTGTTGACATTTTCACGTTCAGACAGATAGACTTACAAGGAGTGGAATTATTTTTTCCATATTTAATGATGATACCTCAATCAATTATGGAATTAAGCCTTTCTCATGAACCACTCTGTCTATTGGTGCGAACCGATTCAACATCCGTTCAATAGTTGTTGAGATTTTCACGTTCAGGCAGATAGACTTTCAAGAAAGGGATACATTTTTTCCATATTTAATGATGATACCTCAATGAATTATGGAATTAAACATTTCTCATGAACCACTCTGTCTATTGGTGCGAACCGATTCAACATCTGTCCAGTAGTTGTTGCGATTTTCACGTTCAGACAGATAGACTTACAAGGAGTGGATATATTTTTTTCCATATTTAATGATGATACCTAAATGAGATATGGAATTAAACCTTTCTCATGAACCACCCTGTATATTGGTGCGAACCGATTAAACATCCGTTCAGTAGTTGTTGAGATTTTCACGTTCAGGCAGATAGACTTACAAGGAAGGGATATATCTTTCCATATTTAATGACGATACCACAATGAACAACGGAAATAAAGCTTCCTAATGCACCACTCTCTCCATTGGAGAAAACCGATTCAACACCCGCTCAGTAGTTGTTGAGATTTTCACGTTCAGACAGACAGACTTACAAGGAATGGATATATTTTTTTCCATATTTAATGATGATACCTCAACGAATTAAACCTTTCTCATGAACCACTCTGTCTATTGGTGCGAACCGAATCAACACCCGTTCAGTAGTTGTTGAGATTTTCACGTTCAGACAGATATACTTACAAGGAATGGATATATTTTTTTCCATATTTATTGATGATACCTCTATGAATTAAACCTTTAAGCCTTTTCTCATGAACCACTCTGTCTATTGGTGCGAACCGAATCAACACCCGTTCAGTAGTTGTTGAATTTTTCAAGTTTAGACAGATAGACTTACAAAGAAGGGATATATTTTTTCCATATTTCATGATGATACCACAATGAACAAGGCAAATAAAGCTTTCTCATGCACCACTCTCTCCATTGGAGAAAACCGATTCAACACCCGCTCAGTAGTTGTTGAGATTTTCACGTTCAGACAGATATACTTACAAGGTATGGATATATTTTTGTTCCATATTTAATGGTGATACCTCAATGGATTATGTAAATAAACCTTTCTCATGAACCACTCTGTCTATTGGTGCGAACCGAATCAACACCCGTTCAGTAGCTGTTGAAATTTTCACGTTCAGACAGATAGACTTACAAAGAAAGGAAATATTTTGTCCATATTTAGTAACGATACCACAATGAACAACGGAAATAAAGCTTCCTCATGCACCACTCTCTCCATTGGAGAAAACCGATACAACACCCGCTCAGCAGTTGTTGAGATTTTCACGTTCAGACAGATAGATTTAAAAGGAATGGATATATTTTTGTTCCATATTTAATGGTAATACCTCAATGGATTATGTAAATAAACCTTTCTCATGAACCACTCTGTCTATTGGTGCGAACCGTTTCAACAGCCACTCAGTAGGTGTTGAGATTTTCACGTTCAGACAGATAGACTTACAAGGAATGGATATATTTGTTTCCATATTTAATGATGATACCTCAATGAATTATGGAATAAAGCCTTTCTCATGAACCACTCTGTCTATTGGTGCGAACAGGTTCAACATCCGTTCAGTAGTTGTTGCGATTTTCACGTTCAGACAGATAAACTTAAAAGGAATGGATATATTTTGTTCCATATTTAATGATTAAAGATTTTCACGTTCAGACAGATAGACTTACAAAGAAGGGATATATTTTTTCCATATTTCATGATGATACCACAATGAACAAGGCAAATAAAGCTTTCTCATGCACCACTCTCTCCATTGGAGAAAACCGATTCAACACCCGCTCAGTAGTTGTTGAGATTTTCACGTTCAGACAGATATACTTACAAGGTATGGATATATTTTTGTTCCATATTTAATGGTGATACCTCAATGGATTATGTAAATAAACGTTTCTCATGAACCACTCTGTCTATTGGTGCGAACCGAATCAACACCCGTTCAGTAGCTGTTGAAATTTTAACGTTCAGACAGATAGACTTACAAAGAAGGGATATATTTGTTCCATATTTAGTGACGATACCACAATGAACAACGGAAATAAGGCTTCCTCATGCACCACTCTCTCCATTGGAGAAAACCGATACAACACCCGCTGAGCAGTTGTTGAGATTTTCACGTTCAGACAGATAGACTTACAAGGAATGGATGTATTTGTTTCCATATTTAATGATGATACCTCAATGAATTATGGAATAAAACCTTTCTCATGAACCACTCTGTCTATTGGTGCGAACCGGTTCAACATCCGCTCAGTAGTTGTTGCGATTTTCACGTTCAGACAGATAAACTTAAAAGGAATGGATATATTTTGTTCCATATTTAATGATGATACCTCAATGGATTATGTAAATAAACCTTTCTCATGAACCACTCTGTCTATTGGTGTGAACCGATTCAACATCCGTTCAGTAGTTGTTGCGATTTTCACGTTCAGACAGATAAACTTAACAGGAATGGATATATTTTGTTCCATATTTAATGATTAAAAATTTTCACGTTCAGGCAGATAGACTTACAAGGAAGGGATATATTTTTTCCATATTTAATGACGATACCGCAATGAACAACGGAAATAAAGCTTCCTCATGCACCACTCTCTGCATTGGAGAAAACCGATACAACACCCGTTCAGCAGTTGTTGACATTTTCACGTTCAGACAGATAGATTTAAAAGGAATGGATATATTTTTGTTCCATATTTAATGATGATACCTCAATGGATCATGTAAATAAACCTTTCTCATGAACCACTCTGTCTATTGGTGCGAACCGTTTGAACATCTGTTCAGTAGTTGTTGCGATTTTCACGTTCAGACAGACAGACTTAAAAGGAATGGATATATTTTTGTCCATTACTAATGATGATACCTCAACGGATTATGCAAATGAACCTTTCTCTTGAACCACTCTGTCTACTGGTGCGAACCGATTCAACATCCGTTCAGTAGTTGTTGAGATTTTCACGTTCAGGCAGATAGACTTACAAGGAAGGGATATATTTTTTCCATATTTAATGACGATACCACAATGAACAACGGAAATAAAGCTTCCTCATGCACCACTCTCTCCATTGGAGAAATCCGATTCAACACCCGCTCAGTAGTTGTTGAGATTTTCACGTTCAGACAGAAATACTTACAAGGAATGGAATTATTTTTTCCATATTTAATGATGATACCTCAATCAATTATGGAATTAAGCCTTTCTCATGAACCACTCTGTCTATTGGTGCGAACCGTTTCAACATCTGTTCAGTAGTTGTTGCGATTTTCACATTCAGACAGACAGACTTAAAAGGAATGGATATATTTTTGTCCATTACTAATGATGATACCTCAACGGATTATGTAAATTAACCTTTCTCATGAACCACTCTGTCTACTGGTGCGAACCGATTCAACATCCGTTCAGTAGTTGTTGAGATTTTCACGTTCAGGCAGATAGACTTACAAGGAAGGGATATATTTTTTCCATATTTAATGACGATACCACAATGAACAACGGAAATAAAGCTTCCTCATTCACCACTCTCTCCATTGGAGAAATCCGATTCAACACCCGCTCAGTAGTTGTTGAGATTTTCACGTTCAGATAGAAATACTTACAAGGAATGGAATTATTTTTTCCATATTTAATGATGATACCTCAATCAATTATGGAATTAAGCCTTTCTCATGAACCACTCTGTCTATTGGTGCGAACCGATTCAACAGCCGCTCAGTAGTTGTTGAGATTTTCACGTTCAGACAGATAGACTTACAAGGAATGGATATATTTGTTTCCATATTTAATGATGATACCTCAATGAATTATGGAATAAAACCTTTCTCATGAACCACTCTCTGCATTGGAGAAAACCGATTCAACACCCGCTCAGTAGTTGTTGAGATTTTCACGTTCAGACAGATAGACTTACAAGGAATGGAATTATTTTTTCTATATTTAACGATGATACCTCAATCAATTATCGAATTAAGTCTTTCTCATGAACCTCTCTGTCTATTGGTGCGAACCGATTCAACATCCGTTCAGTAGTTGTTGCGATTTTCACGTTCAGACAGATAGACTTACAAGGAAGGGATATATTTTTTCCATATTTAATGACGATACCACAATGAACAACGGAAATAAAGCTTCCTCATGCACCACTCTCTGCACTGGAGAAAACCGATTTAACACCTGCTCAGTAGTTGTTGAGATTTTCGCGTTCAGACAGATAGACTTACAAGGAATGGATATATTTTTTTCCATATTTAATGATGATACCTAAATGAGTTATGGAATTAAACCTTTCTCATGAACCACTCTGTCCATTGGTGCGAACCGATTCAACATCCGTGCAGTAGTTGTTGAGATTTTCGCGTTCAGACAGATAGACTTACAAGGAATGGATATATTTGTTTCCATATTTAATGATGATACATCAATCAATTATGGAATTAAGCCTTTCTCATGAACCACTCTGTCTATTGGTGCGAACCGATTCAACAGCCGCTCAGTAGTTGTTGAGATTTTCACGTTCAGACAGATAGACTTACAAGGAATGGAATTATTTTTTCCATATTTAATGATGATACCTCAATAAATTATGGAATAAAACCTTTCTCATGAACCACTCTCTGCATTGGAGAAAACCGATTCAACACCCGTTCAGTAGTTGTTGAGATTTTCACGTTCAGACAGATAGACTTACAAGGAATGGAATTATTTTTTCTATATTTAACGATGATACCTCAATCAATTATCGAATTAAGTCTTTCTCATGAACCTCTCTGTCTATTGGTGCGAACCGATTCAACATCCGTTCAGTAGTTGTTGCGATTTTCACGTTCAGACAGATAGACTTACAAGGAAGGGATATATTTTTTCCATATTTAATGACGATACCACAATGAACAACGGAAATAAAGCTTCCTCATGCACCACTCTCTGCACTGGAGAAAACCGATTCAACACCTGCTCAGTAGTTGTTGAGATTTTCGCGTTCAGACAGATAGACTTACAAGGAATGGATATATTTTTTTCCATATTTAAGGATGATACCTAAATGAGTTATGGAATTAAACCTTTCTCATGAACCACTCTGTCCATTGGTGCGAACCGATTCAACATCCGTGCAGTAGTTGTTGAGATTTTCGCGTTCAGACAGATAGACTTACAAGGAATGGATATATTTGTTTCCATATTTAATGATGATACATCAATCAATTATGGAATTAAGCCTTTCTCATGAACCACTCTGTCTATTGGTGCGAACCGATTCAACAGCCGCTCAGTAGTTGTTGAGATTTTCACGTTCAGACAGATAGACTTACAAGGAATGGATATATTTGTTTCCATATTTAATGATGATACCTCAATGAATTATGGAATAAAACCTTTCTCATGAACCACTCTCTGCATTGGAGAAAACCGATTCAACACCCGCTCAGTAGTTGTTGAGATTTTCACGTTCAGACAGATAGACTTACAAGGAATGGAATTATTTTTTCCATATTTAACGATGATACCTCAATTATCGAATTAAGCCTTTCTCATGAACCTCTCTGTCTATTGGTGCGAACCGATTCAACATCCGTTCAGTAGTTGTTGCGATTTTCACGTTCAGACAGATATACTTACAACGAAGGGATATATTTTTTCCATATTTAATGACGATACCACAATGAACAACGGAAATAAAGCTTCCTCATGCACCACTCTCTCCATTGGAGAAAACCGATTCAACACCCGCTCAGTAGTTGTTGAGATTTTCACGTTCAGGCAGATAGACTTACAAGGAATGGATATATTTTTTTTCATATTTAATTATGGTACCTAAATGAGTTATGGAATTAAACCTTTCTCATGAATCACTCTGTCTATTGGTGAGAACCGATTTAACATCTGTTCAGTAGTTGTTGCGATTTTCACGTTCAGACAGATATACTTACAAGGAATGGATATATTTTTTTCCATATTTAATTATGGTAACTAAATGAGTTATGGAATTAAACCTTTCTCATGAACCACTCTGTCTATTGGTGAGAACCGATTCAACATCTGTTCAGTAGTTGTTGCGATTTTCACGTTCAGACAGATAGACTTAAAAGGAATGGATATACTTTTGTCCATATTTAATGATGATACCTCAACGGATTATGTAAATAAACCTTTCTCATGAACCACTCTTTCTATTGGTGCGAACCGATTCAACATCCGTGCAGTAGTTGTTGAGATTTTCGCGTTCAGACAGATAGACTTACAAGGAAGGGATTTATTTTTTCCATATTTAATGCTGATACCACAATGAACAACGCAAATAAAGCTTCCTCATGCACCACTCTCTCCATTGGAGAAAACCGATTCAACACCCGCTCAGTAGTTGTTGCGATTTTCACGTTCAGACAGACATACTTACAAGGAATGGATATATTTTTTTTCCATATTTAATTATGGTACCTAAATGAGTTATGAAATTAAACCTTTCTCATGAACCACTCTGTCTATTGGTGAGAACCGATTCAACGTCCGTTCAGTAGTTGTTGAGATTTTCACATTCAGGCAGATAGACTTATAAGGAAGGGATATATGTTTTCCATATTTAATGACGATACCACAATGAACAACGGAAATAAAGCTTCCTCATGCACCACTCTCTCCATTGGAGCAAACCGATTCAACACCCGCTCAGTAGTTGTTGAGATTTTCACGTTCCGACAGACAGGCTTACAAGGAATGAATATATTTTTTCCATATTATACCACAATGAACAACGGAAATAAAGCTTCCTCATGCACCACTCTCTCTATTGGAGAAAACCGATTCAACACCCGCTCAGTAGTTGTTGAGAATTTCACGTTCAGACAGATAGACTTACAAGGAATGGATATATTTTTTTCCATATTTAATAATGATACCTAAATGAGTTATGGAATTAAACCTTTCTCAAGAACCACTCTGTGTATTGGTGCGAACCGATTCAACATCCGTTCAGTAGTTGTTGAGATTTTCACGTTGAGGCAGATAGACTTACAAGGAAGGGATATATTTTTTCCATATCTAATGACGATACCACAATGAACAACGAAAATAAAGCTTCCTCATGCACCACTCTCTCCATTGGAGAAAACCGATTCAACACCCGCTCAGTAGTAGCTCAGTAGCTCAGTAGCTCAGATACCACAATGAACAACGGAAATAAAGCTTCCTCATGCACCACTCTCTCCGTTGGAGAAAACCGATTCAACACCCGCTCAGTAGTTGTTGAGATTTTCACGGTCAGACAGATAGACTTTCAAGGAATGGAATTATTTTTTCCATATTTAATGATGATACCACAATCAATTATGGAATTAAGCCTTTCTCATGAACCACTCTGTCTATTGGTGCGAACCGATTCAACATCCGTTCACTAGTTGTTGCGATTTTCACGTTCAGACAGATAGACTTACAAGGAAGGGATATATTTTTTCCATATTTAATGACGATACCACAATGAACAACGGACATAAAGCTTCCTCATGCACCACTCTCTCCATTGGAGAAATCCGATTCAACACCCGCTCAGTAGTTGTTGAGATTTTCACGTTCAGACAGAAATACTTACAAGGAATGGAATTATTTTTTCCATATTTAATGATGATACCTCAATCAATTATGGAATTAAGCCTTTCTCATGAACCACTCTGTCTACTGGTGCGAACCGAGTCAACATCCGTTCAGTAGTTGTTGAGATTTTCGCATTCAGACAGATAGACTTACAAGGAAGGGACTTATTTTTTCCATACTTAATGCTGATACCACAATGAACAACACAAATAAAGCTTCCTCATGCACCACTCTCTCCATTGGAGAAAACCGATTCAACACCCGCTCAGTAGTTGTTGAGATTTTCACGTTCAGACAGATAGACTTACAAGGAATGGATATATTTTTTTTCCATATTTAATGATGATACCTAAATGAGTTATGGAACTAAACCTTTCTCATGAACCACTCTGTCTATTGGTGCGAACCGATTCAACATCCGTTCAGTAGTTGTTGCGATTTTCACGTTCAGACAGATAGACTTACAAGGAAGGGATATATTTTTTCCATATTTAATGACGATACCACAATGAACAACGGAAATAAAGCTTCCTCATGCACCACTCTCTGCACTGGAGAAAACCGATTCAACACCTGCTCAGTAGTTGTTGAGATTTTCGCGTTCAGACAGATAGACTTACAAGGAATGGATATATTTTTTTCCATATTTAATGATGATACCTAAATGAGTTATGGAATTAAACCTTTCTCATGAACCACTCTGTCCATTGGTGCGAACCGATTCAACATCCGCGCAGTAGTTGTTGAGATTTTCGCGTTCAGACAGATAGACTTACAAGGAATGGATATATTTGTTTCCATATTTAATGATGATACATCAATCAATTATGGAATTAAGCCTTTCTCATGAACCACTCTGTCTATTGGTGCGAACCGATTCAACAGCCGCTCAGTAGTTGTTGAGATTTTCACGTTCAGACAGATAGACTTACAAGGAATGGATATATTTGTTTCCATATTTAATGATGATACCTCAATGAATTATGGAATAAAACCTTTCTCATGAACCACTCTCTGCATTGGAGAAAACCGATTCAACACCCGCTCAGTAGTTGTTGAGATTTTCACGTTCAGACAGATAGACTTACAAGGAATGGAATTATTTTTTCCATATTTAACGATGATACCTCAATTATCGAATTAAGCCTTTCTCATGAACCTCTCTGTCTATTGGTGCGAACCGATTCAACATCCGTTCAGTAGTTGTTGCGATTTTCACGTTCAGACAGATATACTTACAACGAAGGGATATATTTTTTCCATATTTAATGACGATACCACAATGAACAACGGAAATAAAGCTTCCTCATGCACCACTCTCTCCATTGGAGAAAACCGATTCAACACCCGCTCAGTAGTTGTTGAGATTTTCACGTTCAGGCAGATAGACTTACAAGGAATGGATATATTTTTTTTCATATTTAATTATGGTACCTAAATGAGTTATGGAATTAAACCTTTCTCATGAATCACTCTGTCTATTGGTGAGAACCGATTTAACATCTGTTCAGTAGTTGTTGCGATTTTCACGTTCAGACAGATATACTTACAAGGAATGGATATATTTTTTTCCATATTTAATTATGGTAACTAAATGAGTTATGGAATTAAACCTTTCTCATGAACCACTCTGTCTATTGGTGAGAACCGATTCAACATCTGTTCAGTAGTTGTTGCGATTTTCACGTTCAGACAGATAGACTTAAAAGGAATGGATATACTTTTGTCCATATTTAATGATGATACCTCAACGGATTATGTAAATAAACCTTTCTCATGAACCACTCTGTCTATTGGTGCGAACCGATTCAACATCCGTGCAGTAGTTGTTGAGATTTTCGCGTTCAGACAGATAGACTTACAAGGAAGGGATTTATTTTTTCCATATTTAATGCTGATACCACAATGAACAACGCAAATAAAGCTTCCTCATGCACCACTCTCTCCATTGGAGAAAACCGATTCAACACCCGCTCAGTAGTTGTTGCGATTTTCACGTTCAGACAGACATACTTACAAGGAATGGATATATTTTTTTTCCATATTTAATTATGGTACCTAAATGAGTTATGGAATTAAACCTTTCTCATGAACCACTCTGTCTATTGGTGAGAACCGATTCAACGTCCGTTCAGTAGTTGTTGAGATTTTCACATTCAGGCAGATAGACTTATAAGGAAGGGATATATGTTTTCCATATTTAATGACGATACCACAATGAACAACGGAAATAAAGCTTCCTCATGCACCACTCTCTCCAGTGGAGCAAACCGATTCAACACCCGCTCAGTAGTTGTTGAGATTTTCACGTTCCGACAGACAGGCTTACAAGGAATGGATATATTTTTTCCATATTATACCACAATGAACAACGGAAATAAAGCTTCCTCATGCACCACTCTCTCTATTGGAGAAAACCGATTCAACACCCGCTCAGTAGTTGTTGAGAATTTCACGTTCAGACAGATAGACTTACAAGGAATGGATATATTTTTTTCCATATTTAATAATGATACCTAAATGAGTTATGGAATTAAACCTTTCTCAAGAACCACTCTGTTTATTGGTGCGAACCGATTCAACATCCGTTCAGTAGTTGTTGAGATTTTCACGTTGAGGCAGATAGACTTACAAGGAAGGGATATATTTTTTCCATATCTAATGACGATACCACAATGAACAACGAAAATAAAGCTTCCTCATGCACCACTCTCTCCATTGGAGAAAACCGATTCAACACCCGCTCAGTAGTAGCTCAGTAGCTCAGTAGCTCAGATACCACAATGAACAACGGAAATAAAGCTTCCTCATGCACCACTCTCTCCGTTGGAGAAAACCGATTCAACACCCGCTCAGTAGTTGTTGAGATTTTCGCGTTCAGACAGAGGGACTTACAAGGAATGGATATATTTTTTCCATACTTAATGATGATACCTAAATGAGTTATGGAATTAAACCTTTCTCATCAACCACTCTGTTTATTGGTGCGAACCGATTCAACATCCGTTCAGTAGTTGTTGAGATTTTCACGTTCAGGCAGATAGACTTACAAGGAAGGGATATATTTTCTTCCATATTTAATGATGATACCTAAATGATTTATTGGAATTAAACCTTTCTCATGAACCACTCTCTCCATTGGAGAAAACCGATTCAACACCCGCTCAGTAGTTGTTGAGATTTTCACGTTCAGACAGATAGACTTACAAGGAATGGATATATTTTTTTCCATATTTAATGATGACACCTAAATGAGTTATGGAATTAAACCTTTCTGATGAACCACTCTGTCTATTGGCGCGAACCGATTCAACATCCGTTCAGTAGTTGTTGAAATTTTCACGTTCAGGCAGATAGACTTACAAGGAAGGGATATATTTTTTCCATATTTAATGACGATACCACAATGAACAACGGACATAAAGCTTCCTCATGCACCACTCTCTCCATTGGAGAAAACCGATTCAACACCCGCTCAGTAGTTGTTGAGATTTTCACGTTCAGGCAGATGGACTTACAAGGAAGGGATATGTTTTTTCCATATTTAATGATGATACCTAAATGAGTTATGGAATTAAACCTTTCTCATGAATCACTCTGTCTATTGGTGCGAACCGATTCAACATCCGTTCAGTAGTTGTTGAGATTTTCACGTTCAGGCAGATAGACTTACAAGGAAGGGATATATTTTTTCCATATATAATGATGATACCTAAATAAGTTATGGAATTAAACCTTTCTCATGAACCACTCTGTCTATTGGTGCGAACCGATTCAACATCCGTTCACTAGTTGTTGCGATTTTCACGTTCAGACAGATAGACTTACAAGGAAGGGATATATTTTTTCCATATTTAATGACGATACCACAATGAACAACGGACATAAAGCTTCCTCATGCACCACTCTCTCCATTGGAGAAAACCGATTCAACACCCGCTCAGTAGTTGTTGAGATTTTCACGTTCAGGCAGATGGACTTACAAGGAAGGGATATGTTTTTTCCATATTTAATGATGATACCTAAATGAGTTATGGAATTAAACCTTTCTCATGAATCACTCTGTCTATTGGTGCGAACCGATTCAACATCCGTTCAGTAGTTGTTGAGATTTTCACGTTCAGGCAGATAGACTTACAAGGAAGGGATATATTTTTTCCATATATAATGATGATACCTAAATAAGTTATGGAATTAAACCTTTCTCATGAACCACTCTGTCTATTGGTGTGAACCGATTCAACATCCGTTCAGTAGTTGTTGAGATTTTCACGTTCAGGCAGATAGACTTACAAGGAAGATATATATTTTTTCCATATATAATGACGATACCACAATGAACAACGGAAATAATGCTTCCTCATGCACCACTCTCTCCATTGGAGAAAACCGATTCAACACCCGCTCAGTAGTTGTTGAGAATTTCACGTTCAGGCAGATAGACTTACAAGGAATGGATATATTTTCTTCCATATTTAATGATGATACCTAAATGATTTATTGGAATTAAACCTTTCTCATGAACCACTCTCTCCATTGGAGAAAACCGATTCAACACCCGCTCAGTAGTTCTTGAGATTTTCACGTTCAGGCAGATAGACTTACAAGGAATGGATATATTTTCTTCCATATATAATGATGATACCTAAATAAGTTATGGAATTAAACCTTTCTCATGAACCACTCTGTCTATTGGTGTGAACCGATTCAACATCCGTTCAGTAGTTGTTGAGATTTTCACGTTCAGGCAGATAGACTTACAAGGAAGGGATATATTTTTTCCATATTTAATGACGATACCACAATGAACAACGGAAATAAAGCTTCCTCATGCACCACTCTCTCCATTGGAGAAACCCGATTCAACACCCGCTCAGTAGTTGTTAAGATTTTCACGTTCAGACAGATATACTTACGAGGAATGGATATATTTTTTTCTATATTTAATTATGGTACCTAAATGAGTTATGGAATTAAACCTTTCTCATGAACCACTCTGTCTATTGGTGAGAACCGATTCAACATCCGTTCAGTAGTTGTTGAGATTTTCACGTTCAGGCAGATAGACCTACAAGGAAGGGATATATTTTTTCCATATTTAATGACGATACCACAATGAACAACGGAAATAAAGCTTCCTCATGCACCACTCTCTCTATTGGAGAAAACCGATTCAACACCCACTCAGTAGTTGTTGAGATTTTCACGTTCAGACAGATAAACTTACAAGGAATGGATATATTTTTTTCCATATTTAATTATGGTACCTAAATGAGTTATGGAATTAAACGTTTCTCATGAACCACTCTGTCTATTGGTGAGAACCGATTCAACATCTGTTCAGTAGTTGTTGCGATTTTCACGTTCAGACAGATATACTTACAAGGAATGGATATATTTTTTTCCATATTTATTTATGGTACCTGAATGAGTTATGGAATTAAACCTTTCTCATGAACCACTCTGTCTATTGGTGAGAACCGATTCACCATCTTTTCAGGAGTTGTTGCGATTTTCACGTTCAGACAGATAGACTTAAAAGGAAGGGATATATTTTTTCCATATATAATGACGATACCACAATGAACAACGGAAATAAAGCTTCCTCAAGCACCACTCTCTCCATTGGACAAAACCGATTCAACACCCGCTCAGTAGTTGTTGAGATTTTCACGTTCAGGCAGATAGACTTACAAGGAATGGATATATTTTTTTCCATATTTAATGATGATACCTCAATGAAATATTGAATTAAACCTTTCTCATGAACCACTCTGTCTATTGGTGCGAACCGATTCAACATCCGTTCAGTAGTTGTTGAGATTTTCACGTTCAGACAGATAGACTTACAAGGAATGGATATATTTTTTCCATATTTAATGCTGATACCACAATGATGAATGCAAATAAAGCTTCCTCATGCACCACTCTCTCCATTGGAGAAAACCGATTCAACACCCGCTCAGTAGTTGTTGAGATTTTCACGTTCAGGCAGATGGACTTACAAGGAAGGGATATATTTTTTCCATATTTAATGACGATACCGCAATGAACAACGGAAATAAAGCTTCGTCATGCACCACTCTCTCCATTGGAGAAAAGCGATTCAAAACCCACTCAGTAGTTGTTGAGATTTTCACTTTCAGACAGATATACTTACAAGGAATGGATATATTTTTTTCCATATTTAATTATGATACCTAAACGAGTTATGGAATTAAGCCTTTCTCATGAACCACTCTGTCTATTGGTGCGAACCGATTCAACATCCGTTCAGTAGTTGTTGAGATTTTCAGGTTCAGACAGATAGACTTACAAGGAAGGGATATATTTTTTCCATATTTAATGACGATACCACAATGAACAACGGAAATAAAGCTTCCTCATGCACCACTCTCTCCATTGGAGAAAACCGATTCAACACCCGCTCAGTAGTTGTTAAGATTTTCACGTTCAGACAGATATACTTACGAGGAATGGATATATTTTTTTCTATATTTAATTATGGTACCTAAATGAGTTATGGAATTAAACCTTTCTCATGAACCACTCTGTCTATTGGTGAGAACCGATTCAACATTCGTTCAGTAGTTGTTGAGATTTTCACGTTCAGGCAGATAGACTTACAAGGAAGGGATATATTTTTTCCATATTTAATGCTGATACCACAATGAAGAATGCAAATAAAGCTTCCTCATGCACCACTCTCTCCATTGGAGAAAACCGATTCAACACCCGCTCAGTAGTTGTTGAGATTTTCACGTTCAGACAGATAAACTTAAAAGGAATGGATATATTTTTTCCATATTTAATGACGATACCGCAATGAACAACGGAAATAAAGCGAAAAATGGAATTATTTTTTCCATATTTAATTATGATACCCCAATCAATTATGGAATTAAGCCTTTCTCATGAACCACTCTGTGTATTGGTGCGAACCGATTCAACAACCGCTCAGTAGTTGTTGAGATTTTCACGTTCAGACAGATAGGCTTACAAGGAATGGATACAATTTTTTCCATATTTAATGATGATACCTAAATGAGTTATGGAATTAAACCTTTCTCATGAACCACTCTGTCTATTGGTGAGAACCGATTCAACATCTGTTCAGTAGTTGTTGAGATTTTCACGTTCAGGCAGATAGACTTACAAGGAAGGGATATATTTTTCCATATTTAATGACGATACCACAATGAACAACGGAAATAAAACTTCATCATGCACCACTCTATCCATTGGAGAAAACCGATTCAACACCCGCTCAGTAGTTGTTGAGATTTTCACGTTCAAACAGATAGACTTACAAGGAATGGATATATTTTTTTTCATATTTAATGATGATACCTCAACGGATTATGTAAATAAACCTTTCTCATGAACCACTCTGTCTATTGGTGCGACCGATTCAACACCCGCTCAGTAGTTGTTGAGATTTTCACGTTCAGACAGAAAGACTTACAAGGAATGGATATATTTTTTTCCATATTTAATGATGATACCTAAATGAGTTATGGAATTAAAAATTTCTCATGAACCACTCTGTCTATTGGTGAGAACCGATTCAACATCTGTTCAGTAGTTGTTGAGATTTTCACGTTCAGGCAGATAGACTTACAAGGAAGGGATATGTTTTTTCCATATTTAATGACGATACCACAATGAACAATGGAAATAAAACTTCCTCATGCACCACTCTCTCCATTGGAGAAAACCGATTCAACACCCGCTCAGTGGTTGTTGAGATTTTCACGTTCAGACAGATAGACTTACAAGGAATGGATATATTTTTTTCCATATTTAATGATGATACCTCAACGGATTATGTAAATAAACCTTTCTCATGAACCACTCTGTCTATTGGTGCGAACCGATTCAACACCCGCTCAGTAGTTGTTGAGATTTTCACGTTCAGACAGAAAATACTTACAAGGAATGGATATATTTTTTCCATATTTAATCATGGTACCTAAATGAGTTATGGAATTAAACTTTTCCCATGAACCACTCTATCTATTGGTGCGAACCGATTCAACATCCGTTCAGTAGTTGTTGAGATTTTCACGTTCAGGCAGATAGACTTACAAGGAAGGGATATATTTTTTCCATATTTAATGACGATACCACAATGAACAACGGAAATAAAGCTTCCTCATGCACCACGCTCTCCATTGGAGAAAACCGATTCAACACCCGCTCAGTAGTTGAGATTTTCACGTTCAGACAGATAGACTCACAAGGAATGGATATACTTTTTCCATATTTATTTATGGTACCTAAATGAGTTATGGAATTAAACCTTTCCCATGAACCACTCTATCTATTGGTGCGAACCGATTCAACATCCGTTCAGTAGTTGTTACGATTTTCACGTTCAGACAGATATACTTACAAGGAATGGATATATTTTTTTCCATATTTAATTATGGTACCTAAACGAGTTATGGAATTAAACCTTTCTCATGAACCACTCTGTCTATTGGTGCGAACCGATTCAACATCCGTTCAGTAGTTGTTGCGCTTTTCACGTTCAGACAGATATACTTACAAGGAATGGATATATTTTTTTCCATATTTAATTATGATACCTAAACGAGTTATGGAATTAAGCCTTTCTCATGAACCACTCTGTCTATTGGTGCGAACCGATTCAACATCCGTTCAGTAGTTGTTGAGATTTTCAGGTTCAGACAGATAGACTTACAAGGAATGGATATATTTTTTCCGTATTTAATGACAATACCACAATGAACAACGGAAATAAAGCTTCCTCATGCACCACTCTCTCCATTGGAGAAAACCGATTCAACACCCGCTCTGTGGTTGTTGAGATTTTCACGTTCAGGCAGATAGACTTACAACGAAGGGATATATTTTTTCCATATTTAATGCTGATACCACAATGAAGAATGCAAATAAAGCTTCCTCATGCACCACTCTCTCCATTGGAGAAAACCGATTCAACACCCGCTCAGTAGTTGTTGAGATTTTCACGTTCAGACAGATAAACTTAAAAGGAATGGATATATTTTGTTCCATATTTAATGATGATACCTCAATGAATTATGGAATTAAACCTTTCTCATGAACCACTCTGTCTACTGGTGCGAACCGATTCAACATCCGTTCAGTTGTTGTTGAGATTTTCACGTTCAGGCAGATAGACTTACAAGGAAGGGATATATTTTTTCCATATTTAATGACGATACCGCAATGAACAACGGAAATAAAGCGAAAAATGGAATTATTTTTTCCATATTTAATTATGATACCCCAATCAATTATGGAATTAAGACTTTCTCATGAACCACTCTGTCTATTGGTGCGAACCGATTCAACATCCGTTCAGTAGTTGTTGGGATTTTTACGTTCAGACAGATAGAATTACAAGGAATGGATATATTTTGTCCCATATTTAATGATGATACCTCAATGAATTATGGAATTAAACCTTTCTCATGAACCACTCTGTCTACTGGTGCGAACCGATTCAACATCCGTTCAGTTGTTGTTGAGATTTTCACGTTCAGGCAGATAGACTTACAAGGAATGGATATATTTTGTTCCATATTTAATGATGATACCTCAATGAATTATGGAATTAAACCTTTCTCATGAACCACTCTGTCTACTGGTGCGAACCGATTCAACATCCGTTCAGTTGTTGTTGAGATTTTCACGTTCAGGCAGATAGACTTACAAGGAATGGAATTATTTTTTCCATATTTAATGATGATACCTCAATGAATTATGGAATAAAACCTTTCTCATGAAACACTCTTTCCATTGGAGAAAACCGATTCAACACCCTCTCAGTAGTTGTTGAGATTTTCACGTTCAGACGGATAGACTTACAAGGAATGGAATTATTTTTTCCATATTTAATGATGATACCTCAATCAATTATGGAATTAAGCCTTTCTCATAAACCACTCTCTGCGAACCGATTCAACATCCGTTCAGTAGTTGTTGCGATTTTCACGTTCAGACAGATAGACTTACAACTAAGGGATATGTTTTTTCCATATTTAATGACGATACCACAATGAACAGCGGAAATAAAACTTCCTCATGCACCACTCTCTCCATTGGAGAAAACCGATTTAACACCCGCTCAGTAGTTGTTGAGATTTTCACGTTCAGACAGATAGAGTTACAAGGAATGGATATATTTTTTTCCATATTTAATGATGATACCTCAACGGATTATGTAAATAAACCTTTCTCATGAACCACTCTGTCTATTGGTGCGAACCGATTCAACATCCGTTCAGTAGTTGTTGAGATTTTCACGTTCTGACAGATAGACTTACAAGGAATGGATATATTTTTTCCATATTTAACGATGATACCTAAATGAGTTTTGGAATTAAACCTTTCTCATGAACCACTCTGTCTATTGGTGCGAACCGATTCAACATCCGTTCAGTAGTTGTTGAGATTTTCACGTTCAGACGCATAGACTTACAAGGAATGGAATTATTTTTTCCATATTTAATGATGATACCTCAATCAATTATGGAATTAAGCCTTTCTCATGAACCACTCTGTCTATTGGTGCGAACCGATTCAACAACCGCTCAGTAGTTGTTGAGATTTTCACGTTCAGACAGATAGGCTTACAAGGAATGGATACAATTTTTTCCGTATTTAATGATGATACCTAAATGAGTTATGGAATTAAACCTTTCTCATGAACCACTCTGTCTATTGGTGAGAACCGATTCAACATCTTTTTAGTAGTTGTTGAGATTTTCACGTTCAGGCAGATAGACTTACAAGGAAGGGATATATTTTTCCATATTTAATGACGATACCACAATGAACAGCGGAAATAAAACTTCCTCATGCACCACTCTCTCCATTGGAGAAAACCGATTTAACACCCGCTCAGTAGTTGTTGAGATTTTCACGTTCAGACAGATAGAGTTACAAGGAATGGATATATTTTTTTCCATATTTAATGATGATACCTCAACGGATTATGTAAATAAACCCTTCTCATGAACCACTCTGTCTATTGGTGCGAACCGATTCAACACCCGCTCAGTAGTTGTTGAGATTTTCACGTTCAGACAGAAAGACTTACGAGGAACGGATATATTTTTTTCCATATTTAATGATGATACCTAAATGAGTTATGGAATTAAAAATTTCTCATGAACCACTCTGTCTATTGGTGAGAACCGATTCAACATCTGTTCAGTAGTTGTTGAGATTTTCACGTTCAGGCAGATAGACTTACAAGGAAGGGATATGTTTTTTCCATATTTAATGACGATACCACAATGAACAATGGAAATAAAACTTCCTCATGCACCACTCTCCATTGGAGAAAACCGATTCAACACCCGCTCAGTGGTTGTTGAGATTTTCACGTTCACACAGATAGACTTACAAGGAATGGATATATTTTTTTCCATATTTAATGATGATACCTCAACGGATTATGTAAATAAACCTTTCTCATGAACCACTCTGTCTATTGGTGCGAACCGATTCAACACCCGCTCAGTAGTTGTTGAGATTTTCACGTTCAGACAGAAAAGACTTACAAGGAATGGATATATTTTTCTCCATATTTAATGATGATACCTAAATGACAGATAGACTTACAAGGAATGGATATATTTTTCTCCATATTTAATGATGATACCTAAATGAGTGATGGAACTAAACCTTTCTCATGAACCACTCTGTCTATTGGTGCGAACCGATTCAACATCTGTTCAGTAGTTGTTGAGATTTTCACGTTCAGGCAGATAGACTTACAAGGAAGGGATATGTTTTTTCCATATTTAATGACGATACCACAATGAACAATGGAAATAAAACTTCCTCATGCACCACTCTCTCCATTGGAGAAAACCGATTCAACACCCGCTCAGTGGTTGTTGAGATTTTCACATTCAGACAGATAGACTTACAAGGAATGGATATATTTTTTTCCATATTTAATGATGATACCTCAACGGATTATGTAAATAAACCTTTCTCATGAACCACTCTGTCTATTGGTGCGAACCGATTCAACACCCGCTCAGTAGTTGTTGAGATTTTCACGTTCAGACAGAAAAGACTTACAAGGAATGGATATATTTTTCTCCATATTTAATGATGATACCTAAATGACAGATAGACTTACAAGGAATGGATATATTTTTCTCCATATTTAATGATGATACCTAAATGAGTTATGGAACTAAACCTTTCTCATGAACCACTCTGTCTATTGGTGCGAACCGATTCAACATCTGTTCAGTAGTTGTTGAGATTTTCACGTTCAGGCAGATAGACTTACAAGGAAGGGATACGTTTTTTCCATATTTAATGACGATACCACAATGAACAATGGAAATAAAACTTCCTCATGCACCACTCTCTCCATTGGAGAAAACCGATTCAACACCCGCTCAGTGGTTGTTGAGATTTTCACGTTCAGACAGATATACTTACAAGGAATGGATATATTTTTTTCCATATTTAATGATGATACCTCAACGGATTATGTAAATAAACCTTTCTCATGAACCACTCTGTCTATTGGTGCGAACCGATTCAACACCCGCTCAGTAGTTGTTGAGATTTTCACGTTCAGACAGAAAAGACTTACAAGGAATGGATATATTTTTCTCCATATTTAATGATGATACCTAAATGACAGATAGACTTACAAGGAATGGATATATTTTTCTCCATATTTAATGATGATACCTAAATGAGTTATGGAACTAAACCTTTCTCATGAACCACTCTGTCTATTGGTGCGAACCGATTCAACATCTGTTCAGTAGTTGTTGCGATTTTCACGTTCAGACAGATAGACTAACAAGGAATGGATATATTTTTTTCCATATTTAACGATGATACCTAAATGAGTTTTGGAATTAAACCTTTCTCATGAACCACTCTGTCTATTGGTGAGAACCGATTCAACATCCGTTCAGTAGTTGTTGAGATTTTCACGTTCAGACGGATAGACTTACAAGGAATGGAATTATTTTTTCCATATTTAATGATGATACCTCAATCAATTATGGAATTAAGCCTTTCTCATGAACCACTCTGTCTATTGGTGCGAACCGATTCAACAACCGCTCAGTAGTTGTTGAGATTTTCACGTTCAGACAGATAGGCTTACAAGGAATGGATACAATTTTTTCCATATTTAATGATGATACCTAAATGAGTTATGGAATTAAACCTTTCTCATGAACCACTCTGTCTATTGGTGAGAACCGATTCAACATCTGTTCAGTAGTTGTTGAGATTTTCACGTTCAGGCAGATAGACTTACAAGGAAGGGATATATTTTTCCATATTTAATGACGATACCACAATGAACAACGGAAATAAAACTTCCTCATGCACCACTCTATCCATTGGAGAAAACCGATTCAACACCCGCTCAGTAGTTGTTGAGACTTTCACGTTCAAACAGATAGACTTACAAGGAATGGATATATTTTTTTCCATATTTAATGATGATACCTCAACGGATTATGTAAATAAACCTTTCTCATGAACCACTCTGTCTATTGGTGCGAACCGATTCAACACCCGCTCAGTAGTTGTTGAGATTTTCACGTTCAGACAGAAAGACTTACGAGGAACGGATATATTTTTTTCCATATTTAATGATGACACCTAAATGAGTTATGGAATTAAAAATTTCTCATGAACCACTCTGTCTATTGGTGAGAACCGATTCAACATCTGTTCAGTAGTTGTTGAGATTTTCACGTTCAGGCAGATAGACTTACAAGGAAGGGATATGTTTTTTCCATATTTAATGACGATACCACAATGAACAATGGAAATAAAACTTCCTCATGCACCACTCTCTCCATTGGAGAAAACCGATTCAACACCCGCTCAGTGGTTGTTGAGATTTTCACGTTCAGACAGATAGACTTACAAGGAATGGATATATTTTTTTCCATATTTAATGATGATACCTCAACGGATTATGTAAATAAACCTTTCTCATGAACCACTCTGTCTATTGGTGCGAACCGATTCAACACCCGCTCAGTAGTTGTTGAGATTTTCACGTTCAGACAGAAAAGACTTACAAGGAATGGATATATTTTTCTCCATATTTAATGATGATACCTAAATGACAGATAGACTTACAAGGAATGGATATATTTTTCTCCATATTTAATGATGATACCTAAATGAGTTATGGAAGTAAACCTTTCTCATGAACCACTCTGTCTATTGGTGCGAACCGATTCAACATCTGTTCACTAGTTGTTGAGATTTTCACGTTCAGGCAGATAGACTTACAAGGAAGGGATATGTTTTTTCCATATTTAATGACGATACCACAATGAACAATGGAAATAAAACTTAATCATGCACCACTCTCTCCATTGGAGAAAACCGATTCAACACCCGCTCAGTGGTTGTTGAGATTTTCACGTTCAGACAGATAGACTTACAAGGAATGGATATATTTTTTTCCATATTTAATGATGATACCTCAACGGATTATGTAAATAAACCTTTCTCATGAACCACTCTGTCTATTGGTGCGAACCGATTCAACACCCGCTCAGTAGTTGTTGAGATTTTCACGTTCAGACAGAAAAGACTTACAAGGAATCGATATATTTTTCTCCATATTTAATGATGATACTTAAATGACAGATAGACTTACAAGGAATGGATATATTTTTCTCCATATTTAATGATGATACCTAAATGAGTTATGGAACTAAACCTTTCTCATGAACCACTCTGTCTATTGGTGCGAACCGATTCAACATCTGTTCAGTAGTTGTTGAGATTTTCACGTTCAGGCAGATAGACTTACAAGGAAGGGATATGTTTTTTCCATATTTAATGACGATACCACAATGAACAATGGAAATAAAACTTCCTCATGCACCACTCTCTCCATTGGAGAAAACCGATTCAACACCCGCTCAGTGGTTGTTGAGATTTTCACGTTCAGACAGATATACTTACAAGGAATGTATATATTTTTTTCCATATTTAATGATGATACCTCAACGGATTATGTAAATAAACCTTTCTCATGAACCACTCTGTCTATTGGTGCGAACCGATTCAACACCCGCTCAGTAGTTGTTGAGATTTTCACGTTCAGACAGAAAAGACTTACAAGGAATGGATATATTTTTCTCCATATTTAATGATGATACCTAAATGACAGATAGACTTACAAGGAATGGATATATTTTTCTCCATATTTAATCCTAAATGAGTTATGGAACTAAACCTTTCTCATGAACCACTCTGTCTATTGGTGCGAACCGATTCAACATCTGTTCAGTAGTTGTTGAGATTTTCACGTTCAGGCAGATAGACTTACAAGGAAGGGATATGTTTTTTCCATATTTAATGACGATACCACAATGAACAATGGAAATAAAACTTCCTCATGCACCACTCTCTCCATTGGAGAAAACCGATTCAACACCCGCTCAGTGGTTGTTGAGATTTTCACGTTCAGACAGATAGACTTACAAGGAATGGATATATTTTTTTCCATATTTAATGATGATACCTCAACGGATTATGTAAATAAACCTTTCTCATGAACCACTCTGTCTATTGGTGCGAACCGATTCAACACCCGCTCAGTAGTTGTTGAGATTTTCACGTTCAGACAGAAAAGACTTACAAGGAATGGATATATTTTTCTCCATATTTAATGATGATACCTAAATGACAGATAGACTTACAAGGAATGGATATATTTTTCTCCATATTTAATGATGATACCTAAATGAGTTATGGAACTAAACCTTTCTCATGAACCACTCTGTCTATTGGTGCGAACCGATTCAACATTCTTTTAGTAGTTGTTGAGATTTTCACGTTCAGGCAGATAGACTTACAATGAAGGGATATATTTTGTCCATATTTAATGACGATACCACAATGAACAACGGAAATAAAGCTTCCTCATGCACCACTCTCTTCATTGGAGAAAACCAATTCAACACCCGGTCAGTAGTTGTTGAGATTTTCACGTTCAGACAGATAGACTTACAAGGAATGGATATATTTGTTTCCATATTTAATGATGATACCTCAATGAATTATGGAATAAAACCTTTCTCATGAAACACTCTCTCCAGACAGATAGACTTACAAGGAATGGATATATTTTTCTCCATATTTAATGATGATACCTAAATGAGTTATGGAACTAAACCTTTCTCATGAACCACTCTGTCTATTGGTGCGAACCGATTCAACATTATTTTAGTAGTTGTTGAGATTTTCACGTTCAGGCAGATAGACTTACAAGGAAGGGATATATTTTGTCCATATTTAATGACGATACCACAATGAACAACGGAAATAAAGCTTCCTCATGCACCACTCTCTTCATTGGAGAAAACCAATTCAACACCCGCTCAGTAGTTGTTGAGATTTTCACGTTCAGACAGATAGACTTACAAGGAATGGATATATTTGTTTCCATATTTAATGATGATACCTCAATGAATTATGGAATAAAACCTTTCTCATGAAACACTCTTTCCATTGGAGAAAACCGATTCAACACCCTCTCAGTAGTTGTTGAGATTTTCACGTTCAGACGGATAGACTTACAAGGAATGGAATTATTTTTTCCATATTTAATGATGATACCTCAATCAATTATGGAATTAAGCCTTTCTCATGAACCACTCTGTCTATTGGTGCGAACCGATTCAACATCCGTTCAGTAGTTGTTGCGATTTTCACGTTCAGACAGATAGAATTACAAAGAATGGATATATTTTTTTCCATATTTAATGATGATACCTCAATGAATTATGGAACAAAACCTTTCTCATGAACCACTTTGTCTATTGGTGCGAAGCGATTCAACATCCGTTCAGTAGTTGTTGAGATTTTCGCGTTCAGACAGATAGACTGATACCTAAATGAGTTATTGAATTAAACCTTTCTAATGAACCACTCTGTCTATTGGTGAGAACCGATTCAACATCTGTTCAGTAGTTGTTGCGATTTTCACGTTCAGACAGATAGACTAACAAGGAATGGATATATTTTTTTCCATATTTAATGATGATACCTCAATGAATTATGGAACAAAACCTTTCTCATGAACCACTCTATCTATTGGTGCGCACCGATTCAACATCCGTTCAGTAGTTGTTGAGATTTTCGCGTTCAGACAGATAGACTTACAAAGAATGGATATATTTTTCTCCATATTTAATGATGATACCTCAATCAATTATGGAATTAAGCCTTTCTAATGAACCACTCTGTCTATTGGTGCGAACCGATTCAACATCCGTTCAGTAGTTGTTGCGATTTTCACGTTCAGACAGATAGAATTACAAAGAATGGATATATTTTTTTCCATATTTAATGATGATACCTCAATGAATTATGGAACAAAACCTTTCTCATGAACCACTTTGTCTATTGGTGCGAAGCGATTCAACATCCGTTCAGTAGTTGTTGAGATTTTCGCGTTCAGACAGATAGACTGATACCTAAATGAGTTATTGAATTAAACCTTTCTAATGAACCACTCTGTCTATTGGTGAGAACCGATTCAACATCTGTTCAGTAGTTGTTGCGATTTTCACGTTCAGACAGATAGACTAACAAGGAATGGATATATTTTTTTCCATATTTAATGATGATACCTCAATGAATTATGGAACAAAACCTTTCTCATGAACCACTCTATCTATTGGTGCGCACCGATTCAACATCCGTTCAGTAGTTGTTGAGATTTTCGCGTTCAGACAGATAGACTTACAAAGAATGGATATATTTTTCTCCATATTTAATGATGATACCTAAATGAGTTATGGAATTAAACCTTTCTCATGAACTACTCTGGCTATTGGTGCGAACCGATTCAACATCCGTTCAGTAGTTGTTGCGTTTTTCACGTTCAGACAGATAGACTTACAAGGAAGGGATATATTTTTTTCCATATTTAATGACGATACCACAATGAACAACGGAAATAAAGCTTCCTCGTGCACCACTCTCTCCATTGGAGAAAACCGATTCAACACCCGCTCAGTAGTTGTTGCGATTTTCACGTTCAGACAGATATACTTACAAGGGATGGATATATTTTTTTCCATATTTAATGATGATACCTAAATGAGTTATTGAATTAAACCTTTCTAATGAACCACTCTGTCTATTGGTGAGAACCGATTCAACATCTGTTCAGTAGATGTTGCGATTTTTACGTTCAGACATATAGACTTACAAGGAATGGATATATTTTTTTCCATATTTAATGATGATACCTCAATGAATTATGGAACAAAACCTTTCTCATGAACCACTCTGTCTATTGGTGCGAACCGATTCAACATCAGTTCAGTAGTTGTTGAGATTTTCGCGTTCAGACAGATAGACTTACAAGGAATGGATATATTTTTCTCCATATTTAATGATGATACCTAAATGAGTTATTTAATTAAACCTTTCTCATGAACCACTCCGTCTATTGGTGCGAACCGATTCAACATTCTTTTAGTAGTTGTTGAGATTTTCACGTTCAGGCAGATAGACTTACAAGGAATTGATATATTTTTTCCATATTTAATGACGATACCACAATGAACAACGGAAATAAAGCTTCCTCATGCACCACTCCCTTCTTTGGAGAAAACCTATTCAACACCCGCTCAGTAGTTGTTGAGATTTTCACGTTTAGACAGATATACTTACAAGGAACGGATATATTTTTTTCCATATTTAATGATGATACCTAAATGAGTTATGGAATTAAACCTTGCTCATGAACCACTCTGTCTATTGGTGCGAACCGATTCAACATTCTTTTAGTAGTTGTTGAGATTTTCACGTTCAGACGGATAGACTTACAAGGAATGGAATTATTTTTTCCATATTTAATGATGATACCTCAATCAATTATGGAATTAAGCCTTTCTCATGAACCACTCTGTCTATTGGTGCGAACCGATTCAACACCCGCTCAGTAGTTGTTGATATTTTCACGTTCAGACAGATAGATTATTACAAGGAATGGATATATTTTTGTCCATATTTACTGATGATACCTAAATGAGTTATGGAATTAAACCTTTCTCATTTACCACTCTGTCTATTGGTGAGAACCGATTCAACATCTGTTCAGTAGTTGTTGAGATTCTCACGTTCAGGCAGATAGACTTACAGGGAATGGATATATTTTTCTCCATATTTAATGATGATACCTAAATGAGTTATGGAATTAAACCTTTCTCATGAACCACTCTGTCTATTGGTGCGAACCGATTCAACATTCTTTTAGTAGTTGTTGAGATTTTCACGTTCAGACGGATAGACTTACAAGGAAGGGATATGTTTTTTCCATATTTAATGACGATACCACAATGAACAACGGAAATAAAACTTCCTCATGCACCACTCTCTCCATTGGAGAAAACCGATTCAACACCCGCTCAGTAGTTGTTGAGATTTTCACGTTCAGACAGATAGACTTACAAGGAATGGATATATTTTTTTCCATATTTAATGATGATACCTCAACGGATTATGTAAATAAAAGTTTCTCATGAACCACTCTGTCTATTGGTGCGAACCGATTCAACATTCTTTTAGTAGTTGTTGAGATTTTCACGTTCAGACGGATAGACTTACAAGGAATGGAATTATTTTTTCCATATTTAATGATGATACCTCAATCAATTATGGAATTAAGCCTTTCTCATGAACCACTCTGTCTACTGGTGCGAACCGATTCAACATCCGTTCAGTAGTTGTTGAGATTTTCGCGTTCAGACAGATAGACTTACAAGGAATGGATATATTTTTCTCCATACTTTATGATGATACCTCAATCAATTATGGAATTAATCCTTTCTCATGAACCACTCTGTCTATTGGTGCGAACCGATTCAACATCCGTTCAGTAGTTGTTGCGATTTTCACGTTCAGACGGATAGACTTACAAGGAAGGGATATATTTTTTCCATATTTAATGACGATACCACAATGAACAACGGAAATAAAGCTTCCTCATGCACCACTCTCTCCATTGGAGAAAACCGATTCAACACCCGCTCAAAAATTGTTGAGATTTTCACATTCCGGCAGATAGACTTTCAAGGAAGGGATATATTTTTTCCATATTTAATGATGATACCTAAATGAGTTATGGAATTAAGCCTTTCTCATGAACCACTCTGTCTATTGGTGCGAACCGATTCAACACCCGCTCAGTAGTTGTTGAGATTTTCACGTTCAGACAGATAGATTATTACAAGGAATGGATATATTTTTGTCCATATTTACTGATGATACCTAAATGAGTTATGGAATTAAACCTTTCTCATTTACCACTCTGTCTATTGGTGAGAACCGATTCAACATCTGTTCAGTAGTTGTTGAGATTCTCACGTTCAGGCAGATAGACTTACAGGGAATGGATATATTTTTCTCCATATTTAATGATGATACCTAAATGAGTTATGGAATTAAACCTTTCTCATGAACCACTCTGTCTATTGGTGCGAACCGATTCAACATTCTTTTAGTAGTTGTAGAGATTTTCACGTTCAGACGGATAGACTTACAAGGAAGGGATATGTTTTTTCCATATTTAATGACGATACCACAATGAACAACGGAAATAAAACTTCCTCATGCACCACTCTCTCCATTGGAGAAAACCGATTCAACACCCGCTCAGTAGTTGTTGAGATTTTCACGTTCAGACAGATAGACTTACAAGGAATGGATATATTTTTTTCCATATTTAATGATGATACCTCAACGGATTATGTAAATAAAAGTTTCTCATGAACCACTCTGTCTATTGGTGCGAACCGATTCAACATTCTTTTAGTAGTTGTTGAGATTTTCACGTTCAGACGGATAGACTTACAAGGAATGGAATTATTTTTTCCATATTTAATGATGATACCTCAATCAATTATGGAATTAAGCCTTTCTCATGAACCACTCTGTCTACTGGTGCGAACCGATTCAACATCCGTTCAGTAGTTGTTGAGATTTTCGCGTTCAGACAGATAGACTTACAAGGAATGGATATATTTTTCTCCATACTTTATGATGATACCTCAATCAATTATGGAATTAATCCTTTCTCATGAACCACTCTGTCTATTGGTGCGAACCGATTCAACATCCGTTCAGTAGTTGTTGCGATTTTCACGTTCAGACGGATAGACTTACAAGGAAGGGATATATTTTTTCCATATTTAATGACGATACCACAATGAACAACGGAAATAAAGCTTCCTCATGCACCACTCTCTCCATTGGAGAAAACCGATTCAACACCCGCTCAAAAATTGTTGAGATTTTCACATTCAGGCAGATAGACTTTCAAGGAAGGGATATATTTTTTCCATATTTAATGATGATACCTAAATGAGTTATGGAGTTAAGCCTTTCTCATGAACCACTCTGTCTATTGGTGCGAACCGATTCAACATCCGTTCAGTAGTTGTTGAGATTTTCACGTTCAGACAGATAGACTTACAAGGAATGGATATATTTTTTTCCATATTTAATGATGATACCTAAATGAGTTATGGAATTAAACCTTTCTCATGAACCACTCTGTCTATTGGTGCGAACCGATTCAACATCCGTTCAGTAGTTGTTGAGATTTCCACGTTCAGGCAGATAGACTTACAAGGCAGGGATATATTTTTTCCATATTTAATGACGATACCACAATGAACAACGGAAATAAAGCTTAATCATGCACCACTCTCTCCATTGGAGAAAACCGATTCAACACCCGCTCAGTAGTTGTTGAGATTTTCACGTTCAGACAGATAGACTTACAAGGAATGGATATATTTTTTTCCATATTTAATGATGATACCTTAATGAGTTATTGAATTAAACCTTTCTAATGAACCACTCTGTCTATTGGTGAGAACCGATTCAACATCTGTTCAGTAGTTGTTGCGATTTTCACGTTCAGACAGATAGACTTACAAGGAATGGATATATTTTTTTCCATATTTAATGATGATACCTCAATGAATTATGGAACAAAACCTTTCTCATGAACCACTCTATCTATTGGTGCGAACCGATTCAACATCCGTTCAGTAGTTGTTGAGATTTTCACGTTCAGACAGATAGACTTACAAGGAATGGATATATTTTTTCCATATTTAATGATGATACCTAAATGAGTTATGGAATTAAACCTTTCTCATGAACCACTCTGTCTATTGGTGCGAACCGATTCAACATCCGTTCAGTAGTTCTTGAGATTTTCACGTTCAGGCAGATAGACTATCAAGGAAGGGATATATTTTTTCCATATTTAATGATGATACCTCAATGAATTATGGAATTAAACCTTTCTCATGAACCACTCTGTCTATTGGTGCGAACCGATTCAACATCCGTTCAGTAGTTGTTGCGATTTTCACGTTCAGACAGATAGACTTACAAGGAAGGGATATGTTTTTTCCATATTTAATGACGATACCACAATGAACAACGGAAATAAAGCTTAATCATGCACCACTCTCTAAATTGGAGAAAACCGATTCAACACCCGCTCAATAGTTGTTGAGATTTTCACGTTCAGGCAGATAGACTTACAAGGAAGGGATATATTTTTTCCATATTTAATGATGATACCTAAATGAGTTACGGAATTAAGCCTTTCTCATGAACCACTCTGTCTATTGGTGCGAACCGATTCAACATCCGTTCAGTAGTTGCTGAGATTTTCACGTTCAGACAGATAGACTTACAAGGAATGGATATATTTTTTTCCATATTTAATGATGATACCTAAATGAGTTATGGAATTAAACCTTTCTCATGAACCACTCTGTCTATTGGTGCGAACCGATTCAACATCCGTTCAGTAGTTGTTGAGATTTCCACGTTCAGGCAGATAGACTTACAAGGCAGGGATATATTTTTTCCATATTTAATGATGATACCTAAATGAGTTATGGAATTAAGCCTTTCTCATGAACCACTCTGTCTATTGGTGCGAACCGATTCAACATCCGTTCAGTAGTTGTTGAGATTTTCACGTTCAGACAGATAGACTTGCAAGGAATGGATATATTTTTTTCCATATTTAATGATGATACCTAAATGAGTTATGGAATTAAACCTTTCTCATGAACCACTCTGTCTATTGGTGCGAACCGATTCAACACCCGCTCAATAGTTGTTGAGATTTTCACGTTCAGGCAGATAGACTTACAAGGAAGGGATATATTTTTTCCATATTTAATGATGATACCTAAATGAGTTACGGAATTAAGCCTTTCTCATGAACCACTCTGTCTATTGGTGCGAACCGATTCAACATCCGTTCAGTAGTTGTTGAGATTTTCACGTTCAGACAGATAGACTTACAAGGAATGGATATATTTTTTTCCATATTTAATGATGATACCTAAATGAGTTATGGAATTAAACCTTTCTCATGAACCACTCTGTCTATTGGTGCGAACCGATTCAACATCCGTTCAGTAGTTGTTGAGATTTCCACGTTCAGGCAGATAGACTTACAAGGCAGGGATATATTTTTTCCATATTTAATGACGATACCACAATGAACAACGGAAATAAAGCTTAATCATGCACCACTCTCTCCATTGGAGAAAACCGATTCAACACCCGCTCAGTAGTTGTTGAGATTTTCACGTTCAGACAGATATACTTACAAGGAATGGATATATTTTTTTCCATATTTAATGATGATACCTTAATGAGTTATTGAATTAAACCTTTCTAATGAACCACTCTGTCTATTGGTGAGAACCGATTCAACATCTGTTCAGTAGTTGTTGCGATTTTCACGTTCAGACAGATAGACTTACAAGGAATGGATATATTTTTTTCCATATTTAATGATGATACCTCAATGAATTATGGAACAAAACCTTTCTCATGAACCACTCTATCTATTGGTGCGAACCGATTCAACATCCGTTCAGTAGTTGTTGAGATTTTCACGTTCAGACAGATAGACTTACAAGGAATGGATATATTTTTTCCATATTTAATGATGATACCTAAATGAGTTATGGAATTAAACCTTTCTCATGAACCACTCTGTCTATTGGTGCGAACCGATTCAACATCCGTTCAGTAGTTGTTGCGATTTTCACGTTCAGACAGATAGACTTACAAGGAAGGGATATGTTTTTTCCATATTTAATGACGATACCACAATGAACAACGGAAATAAAGCTTCCTCATGCACCACTCTCTCCATTGGAGAAAACCGATTCAACACCCGCTCAATAGTTGTTGAGATTTTCACGTTCAGGCAGATAGACTTACAAGGAAGGGATATATTTTTTCCATATTTAATGATGATACCTAAATGAGTTACGGAATTAAGCCTTTCTCATGAACCACTCTGTCTATAGTTGTTGAGATTTTCACGTTCAGACAGATAGACTTACAAGGAATGGATATATTTTTTTCCATATTTAATGATGATACCTAAATGAGTTATGGAATTAAACCTTTCTCATGAACCACTCTGTCTATTGGTGCGAACCGATTCAACATCCGTTCAGTAGTTGTTGAGATTTCCACGTTCAGGCAGATAGACTTACAAGGCAGGGATATATTTTTTCCATATTTAATGATGATACCTAAATGAGTTATGGAATTAAGAATTTCTCATGAACCACTCTGTCTATTGGTGCGAACCCATTCAACATCCGTTCAGTAGTTGTTGAGATTTTCACGTTCAGACAGATAGACTTGCAAGGAATGGACATATTTTTTTCCATATTTAATGATGATACCTAAATGAGTTATGGAATTAAACCTTTCTCATGAACCACTCTCTTTATTGGTGCGAACCGATTCAACATCCGTTCAGTAGTTGTTGAGATTTCCACGTTCAGGCAGATAGACTTACAAGGCAGGGATATATTTTTTCCATATTTAATGACGATACCACAATGAACAACGGAAATAAAGCTTAATCATGCACCACTCTCTCCATTGGAGAAAACCGATTCAACACCCGCTCAGTAGTTGTTGAGATTTTCACGTTCAGACAGATATACTTACAAGGAATGGATATATTTTTTTCCATATTTAATGATGATACCTAAATGAGTTATTGAATTAAACCTTTCTAATGAACCACTCTTTCTATTGGTGAGAACCGATTCAACATCTGTTCAGTAGTTGTTGCGATTTTCACGTTCAGACAGATAGACTTACAAGGAATGGATATATTTTTTTCCATATTTAATTATGATACCTCAATGAATTATGGAACAAAACCTTTCTCATGAACCACTCTATCTATTGGTTCGAACCGATTCAACATCCGTTCAGTAGTTGTTGAGATTTTCACGTTCAGACAGATAGACTTACAAGGAATGGATATATTTTTTCCATAATTAATGATGATACCTAAATGAGTTATGGAATTAAACCTTTCTCATGAACCACTCTGTCTATTGGTGCGAACGAATTCAACATCCGTTCAGTAGTTGTTGCGATTTTCACTTTCAGACAGGTAGACTTACATGGAAGGGATATGTTTTTTCCATATTTAATGATGATACCTCAATGAATTATGGAACAAAACCTTTCTCATGAACCACTCTATCTATTGGTGCGAACCGATTCAGCATCCGTTCAGTAGTTGTTGAGATTTTCACGTTCAGACAGATAGACTTACAAGGAATGGATATATTTTTTCCATATTTAATGATGATACCTAAATGAGTTATGGAATTAAACCTTTCTCATGAACCACTCTGTCTATTGGTGCGAACCGATTCAACACCCGCTCAATAGTTGTTGAGATTTTCACGTTCAGGCAGATAGACTTACAAGGAAAGGATATATTTTTTCCATATTTAATGATGATACCTAAATGAGTTACGGAATTAAGCCTTTCTCATGAACCACTCTGTCTATTGGTGCGAACCGATTCAACATCCGTTCAGTAGTTGTTGAGATTTTCACGTTCAGACAGATAGACTTACAAGGAATGGATATATTTTTTTCCATATTTAATGATGATACCTAAATGAGTTATGGAATTAAACCTTTCTCATGAACCACTCTGTCTATTGGTGCGAACCGATTCAACATCCGTTCAGTAGTTGTTGAGATTTCCACGTTCAGGCAGATAGACTTACAAGGAAGGGATATATTTTTTCCATATTTAATGACGATACCACAATGAACAACGGAAATAAAGCTTAATCATGCACCACTCTCTCCATTGGAGAAAACCGATTCAACACCCGCTCAGTAGTTGTTGAGATTTTCACGTTCAGACAGATATACTTACAAGGAATGGATATATTTTTTTCCATATTTAATGATGATACCTTAATGAGTTATTGAATTAAACCTTTCTAATGAACCACTCTGTCTATTGGTGAGAACCGATTCAACATCTGTGCAGTAGTTGTTGCGATTTTCACGTTCAGACAGATAGACTTACAAGGAATGGATATATTTTTTTCCATATTTAATGATGATACCTCAATGAATTATGGAACAAAACCTTTCTCATGAACCACTCTATCTATTGGTGCGAACCGATTCAACATCCGTTCAGTAGTTGTTGAGATTTTCACGTTCAGACAGATATACTTACAAGGAATGGATATATTTTTTTCCATATTTAATGATGATACCTTAATGAGTTATTGAATTAAACCTTTCTAATGAACCACTCTGTCTATTGGTGAGAACCGATTCAACATCTGTGCAGTAGTTGTTGCGATTTTCACGTTCAGACAGATAGACTATCAAGGAAGGGATATATTTTTTCCATATTTAATGATGATACCTCAATGAATTATGGAATTAAACCTTTCTCATGAACCACTCTGTCTATTGGTGCGAACCGATTCAACATCCGTTCAGTAGTTGTTGCGATTTTCACGTTCAGACAGATAGACTTACAAGGAAGGGATATGTTTTTTCCATATTTAATGACGACACCACAATGAACAACGGAAATAAAGCTTCCTCATGCACCACTCTCTCCATTGGAGAAAACCGATTCAACACCCGCTCAATAGTTGTTGAGATTTTCACGTTCAGGCAGATAGACTTACAAGGAAGGGATATATTTTTTCCATATTTAATGATGATACCTAAATGAGTTACGGAATTAAGCCTTTCTCATGAACCACTCTGTCTATTGGTGCGAACCGATTCAACATCCGTTCAGTAGTTGTTGAGATTTTCACGTTCAGACAGATAGACTTACAAGGAATGGATATATTTTTTTCCATATTTAATGATGATACCTAAATGAGTTATGGAATTAAACCTTTCTCATGAACCACTCTGTCTATTGGTGCGAACCGATTCAACATGCGTTCAGTAGTTGTTGAGATTTCCACGTTCAGGCAGATAGACTTACAAGGCAGGGATATATTTTTTCCATATTTAATGATGATACCTAAATGAGTTATGGAATTAAGCCTTTCTCATGAACCACTCTGTCTATTGGTGCGAACCCATTCAACATCCGTTCAGTAGTTGTTGAGATTTTCACGTTCAGACAGATAGACTTGCAAGGAATGGATATATTTTTTTCCATATTTAATGATGATACCTAAATGAGTTATGGAATTAAACCTTTCTCATGAACCACTCTGTCTATTGGTGCGAACGAATTCAACATCTGTTCAGTAGTTGTTGCGATTTTCACGTTCAGGCAGATAGACTTACAAGGCAGGGATATATTTTTTCCATATTTAATGACGATACCACAATGAACAACGGAAATAAAGCTTAATCATGCACCACTCTCTCCATTGGAGAAAACCGATTCAACACCCGCTCAGTAGTTGTTGAGATTTTCACGTTCAGACAGATATACTTACAAGGAATGGATATATTTTTTTCCATATTTAATGATGATACCTAAATGAGTTATTGAATTAAACCTTTCTAATGAACCACTCTTTCTATTGGTGAGAACCGATTCAACATCTGTTCAGTAGTTGTTGCGATTTTCACGTTCAGACAGATAGACTTACAAGGAATGGATATATTTTTTTCCATATTTAATTATGATACCTCAATGAATTATGGAACAAAACCTTTCTCATGAACCACTCTATCTATTGGTGCGAACGAATTCAACATCCGTTCAGTAGTTGTTGCGATTTTCACTTTCAGACAGGTAGACTTACAAGGAAGGGATATGTTTTTTCCATATTTAATGATGATACCTCAATGAATTATGGAACAAAACCTTTCTCATGAACCACTCTATCTATTGGTGCGAACCGATTCAGCATCCGTTCAGTAGTTGTTGAGATTTTCACGTTCAGACAGATAGACTTACTTATATATTACTTATATTTTTTCCATATTTAATGATGATACCTAAATGAGTTATGGAATTAAACCTTTCTCATGAACCACTCTGTCTGTGCGAACCGATTCAACATCCGT
The DNA here is from genome assembly GCA_907269125.1 of Eristalis pertinax. Classification (NCBI taxonomy): domain Eukaryota; kingdom Metazoa; phylum Arthropoda; class Insecta; order Diptera; family Syrphidae; genus Eristalis; species Eristalis pertinax. Next base: position 168,525 of record CAJSMF010000059.1, read on the forward strand.
TCAGTAGTTCTTGAGATTTTCACGTTCAGGCAGATCGACTTTCAAGGAAGGGATATATTTTTTCCATATTTAATGATGATACCTCAATGAATTATGGAATTAAACCTTTCTCATGAACCACTCTGTCTATTGGTGCGAACCGATTCAACATCCGTTCAGTAGTTGTTGAGATTTTCACGTTCAGACAGATAGACTTACAAGGAATGGATATATTTTTTCCATATTTTATGATGATACCTAAATGAGTTATGGAATTAAACCTTTCTCATGAACCACTCTGTCTATTGGTGCGAACCGATTCAACATCCGTTCAGTAGTTCTTGAGATTTTCACGTTCAGGCAGATAGACTTTCAAGGAAGGGATATATTTTTCCATATTTAATGATGATACCTCAATAAATTATGGAATTAAACCTTTCTCATGAACCACTCTGTCTATTGGTGCGAACCGATTCAACATCCCTTCAGTAGTTGTTGCGATTTTCACGTTCAGACAGATAGACTTACAAGGAAGGGATATGTTTTTTCCATATTTAATGACGATACCACAATGAACAACGGAAATAAAGCTTCCTCATGCACAACTCTCTCCATTGGAGAAAACCGATTCAACACCCGCTCAGTAGTTGTTGAGATTTTCACGTTCAGGCAGATAGACTTACAAGGAAGGGATATATTTTTTCCACATTTAATGCTGATACCACAATGAACAACGCAAATAAACCTTCCTCATGCACCACTCTCTCCATTGGAGAAAACCGATTCAACACCCGCTCAGTAGTTGTTGAGATTTTCACGTTCAGACAGATAGACTTACAAGGAAGGGATTTATTTTTTTCCATATTTAATGCTGATACCACAATGAACAACGGAAATAAAGCTTCCTCATGCACCATTCGCACCATTGGAGAAAATCGATTCAAAACCCGCTCAGTAGTTGTTGTGATTTTCACGTTCAGGCAGACAAACTTTCAAGGAAGGGATATATTTTTTCCATATTTAATGACGATACCACAATGAACAACGGAAATAAAGCTTCCTCATGCACCACTCTCTCCATTGGAGAAAACCGATTCAACATCCGCTCAGTAGTTGTTGAGATTTTCACGTTCAGACAGATATACTTACAAGGAATGGATATATTTTTTTCCATATTTAATTATGGTACCTAAATGAGTTATGGAATTAAACCTTTCTTATGAACCACTCTGTCTATTGGTGAGAACCGATTCAACATCAGTTCAGTAGTTGTTGCGATTTTCACGTTCAGACAGATAGACTTAAAAGGAATAGATATATTTTTGTCCATATTTAATGATGATACCTCAACGGATTATGTAAATAAACCTTTCTCATGAACCACTCTGTCTATTGGTGCGAACCGATTCAACATCCGTTCAGTAGTTGTTGAGATTTTCACGTTCAGACAGATAGACTTACAAGGAATGGATATATTTTTTCCATGTTTAATGATGATACCTCAATGAATTATGGAATAAAACCTTTCTCATGAACCACTCTGTCTATTGGTGCGAACCGATTCAACATCCGTTCTGTAGTTGTTGAGATTTTCACGTTCAGACAGATAGACTTACAAGGAATGGATATATTTTTTTCCATATTTAATGATGATACCTAAATGAGTTATGGAATTAAACCTTTCTCATGAACCACTCTGTCTATTGGTGCGAACCGATTCAACATCCGTTCGGTAGTTGTTGAGATTTTCACGCTCCAGCAGATAGACTTACAAGGAAGGGATATATTTTTTCCATATTTGATGACGATACCACAATGAACAACGCCAATAAAGCTTTCTCATGCATCACTCTCTCCATTGGAGAAAACCGATTCAACACCCGCTCAGTAGTTGTTACGATTTTCACGTTCAGACAGATAGACTTAAAAGGAATGGATATATTTTTTTCCATATTTAATGATGATACCTAAATGAGTTATGGAATTAAACCTTTCTCATGAACCACTCTGTCTATTTGTGTGAACCGATTCAACACCCGTTCAGTAGTTGTTGAGATTTTCCCGTTCAGACAGATAGACTTACAAGGAATGGATATATTTGTTTCCATATTTAATGATGATACCTCAATGAATTATGGAATAAAACCTTTCTCATGAACCACTCTGTCTATTGGTGCGAACCGATTCAACATCCGTTCAGAAGTTGTTGAGATTTCCACGTTCAGGCAGATAGACTTACAAGGCAGGGATATATTTTTTCCATATTTAATGATGATACCTAACTGAGTTATGGAATTAAGCCTTTCTCATGAACCACTCTGTCTATTGGTGCGAACCGATTCAACATCCGTTCAGTAGTTGTTGAGATTTTCACGTTCAGACAGATGGACTTACAAGGAATGGATATATTTTTTTCCATATTTAATGATGATACCTAAATGAGTTATGGAATTAAACCTTTCTCATGAACCACTCTATCTATTGGTGCGAACCGATTCAGCATCCGTTCAGTAGTTGTTGAGATTTTCACGTTCAGACAGATAGACTTACAAGGAATGGATATATTTTTTCCATATTTAATGATGATACCTCAATGAATTATGGAACAAAACCTTTCTCATGAACCACTCTATCTATTGGTGCGAACCGATTCAGCATCCGTTCAGTAGTTGTTGAGATTTTCACGTTCAGACAGATAGACTTACAAGGAATGGATATATTTTTTCCATATTTAATGATGATACCTAAATGAGTTATGGAATTAAACCTTTCTCATGAACCACTCTGTCTATTGGTGCGAACCGATTCAACATCCGTTCAGTAGTTGTTGAGATTTTCACGTTCAGGCAGATAGACTTTCAAGGAAGGGATATATTTTTCCATATTTAATGATGATACCTCAATGAATTATGGAATTAAACCTTTCTCATGAACCACTCTGTCTATTGGTGCGAACCGATTCAACATCCCTTCAGTAGTTGTTGCGATTTTCACGTTCAGACAGATAGACTTACAAGGAAGGGATATGTTTTTTCCATATTTAATGACGATACCACAATGAACAACGGAAATAAAGCTTCCTCATGCACAACTCTCTCCATTGGAGAAAACCGATTCAACACCCGCTTAGTAGTTGTTGAGATTTTCACGTTCAGGCAGATAGACTTACAAGGAAGGGATATATTTTTTCCACATTTAATGCTGATACCACAATGAACAACGCAAATAAACCTTCCTCATGCACCACTCTCTCCATTGGAGAAAACCGATTCAACACCCGCTCAGTAGTCGTTGAGATTTTCACGTTCAGACAGATAGACTTACAAGGAAGGGATTTATTTTTTTCCATATTTAATGCTGATACCACAATGAACAACGGAAATAAAGCTTCCTCATGCACCATTCTCACCATTGGAGAAAATCGATTCAAAACCCGCTCAGTAGTTGTTGTGATTTTCACGTTCAGGCAGACAAACTTTCAAGGAAGGGATATATTTTTTCCATATTTAATGACGATACCACAATGAACAACGGAAATAAAGCTTCCTCATGCACCACTCTCTCCATTGGAGAAAACCGATTCAACACCCGCTCAGTAGTTGTTGAGATTTTCACGTTCAGACAGATATACTTACAAGGAATGGATATATTTTTTTCCATATTTAATGATGATACCTAAATGAGTTATGGAATTAAACCTTTCTCATGAACCACTCTGTCTATTGGTGCGAACCGATTCAACATCCGTTCAGTAGTTGTTGAGATTTTCACGTTCAGACAGATAGACTTACAAGGAATGGATATATTTTTTCCATATTTGATGACGATACCACAATGAACAACGCCAATAAAGCTTTCTCATGCATCACTCTCTCCATTGGAGAAAACCGATTCAACACCCGCTCAGTAGTTGTTACGATTTTCACGTTCAGACAGATAGACTTAAAAGGAATGGATATATTTTTTTCCATATTTAATGATGATACCTAAATGAGTTATGGAATTAAACCTTTCTCATGAACCACTCTGTCTATTGGTGCGAACCGATTCAACATCCGTTCAGTAGTTGTTGAGATTTTCACGTTCAGACAGATAGACTTACAAGGAATGGATATATTTTTTCCATATTTTATGATGATACCTAAATGAGTTATGGAATTAAACCTTTCTCATGAACCACTCTGTCTATTGGTGCGAACCGATTCAACATCCGTTCAGTAGTTCTTGAGATTTTCACGTTCAGGCAGATAGACTTTCAAGGAAGGGATATATTTTTCCATATTTAATGATGATACCTCAATAAATTATGGAATTAAACCTTTCTCATGAACCACTCTGTCTATTGGTGCGAACCGATTCAACATCCCTTCAGTAGTTGTTGCGATTTTCACGTTCAGACAGATAGACTTACAAGGAAGGGATATGTTTTTTCCATATTTAATGACGATACCACAATGAACAACGGAAATAAAGCTTCCTCATGCACAACTCTCTCCATTGGAGAAAACCGATTCAACACCCGCTTAGTAGTTGTTGAGATTTTCACGTTCAGGCAGATAGACTTACAAGGAAGGGATATATTTTTTCCACATTTAATGCTGATACCACAATGAACAACGCAAATAAACCTTCCTCATGCACCACTCTCTCCATTGGAGAAAACCGATTCAACACCCGCTCAGTAGTCGTTGAGATTTTCACGTTCAGACAGATAGACTTACAAGGAAGGGATTTATTTTTTTCCATATTTAATGCTGATACCACAATGAACAACGGAAATAAAGCTTCCTCATGCACCATTCGCACCATTGGAGAAAATCGATTCAAAACCCGCTCAGTAGTTGTTGTGATTTTCACGTTCAGGCAGACAAACTTTCAAGGAAGGGATATATTTTTTCCATATTTAATGACGATACCACAATGAACAACGGAAATAAAGCTTCCTCATGCACCACTCTCTCCATTGGAGAAAACCGATTCAACATCCGCTCAGTAGTTGTTGAGATTTTCACGTTCAGACAGATATACTTACAAGGAATGGATATATTTTTTTCCATATTTAATTATGGTACCTAAATGAGTTATGGAATTAAACCTTTCTTATGAACCACTCTGTCTATTGGTGAGAACCGATTCAACATCAGTTCAGTAGTTGTTGCGATTTTCACTTTCAGACAGATAGACTTAAAAGGAATAGATATATTTTTGTCCATATTTAATGATGATACCTCAACGGATTATGTAAATAAACCTTTCTCATGAACCACTCTGTCTATTGGTGCGAACCGATTCAACATCCGTTCAGTAGTTGTTGAGATTTTCACGTTCAGACAGATAGACTTACAAGGAATGGATATATTTTTTCCATGTTTAATGATGATACCTCAATGAATTATGGAATAAAACCTTTCTCATGAACCACTCTGTCTATTGGTGCGAACCGATTCAACATCCGTTCTGTAGTTGTTGAGATTTTCACGTTCAGACAGATAGACTTACAAGGAATGGATATATTTTTTTCCATATTTAATGATGATACCTAAATGAGTTATGGAATTAAACCTTTCTCATGAACCACTCTGTCTATTGGTGCGAACCGATTCAACATCCGTTCGGTAGTTGTTGAGATTTTCACGCTCCAGCAGATAGACTTACAAGGAAGGGATATATTTTTTCCATATTTGATGACGATACCACAATGAACAACGCCAATAAAGCTTTCTCATGCATCACTCTCTCCATTGGAGAAAACCGATTCAACACCCGCTCAGTAGTTGTTACGATTTTCACGTTCAGACAGATAGACTTAAAAGGAATGGATATATTTTTTTCCATATTTAATGATGATACCTAAATGAGTTATGGAATTAAACCTTTCTCATGAACCACTCTGTCTATTTGTGTGAACCGATTCAACACCCGTTCAGTAGTTGTTGAGATTTTCCCGTTCAGACAGATAGACTTACAAGGAATGGATATATTTGTTTCCATATTTAATGATGATACCTCAATGAATTATGGAATAAAACCTTTCTCATGAACCACTCTGTCTATTGGTGCGAACCGATTCAACATCCGTTCAGAAGTTGTTGAGATTTCCACGTTCAGGCAGATAGACTTACAAGGCAGGGATATATTTTTTCCATATTTAATGATGATACCTAACTGAGTTATGGAATTAAGCCTTTCTCATGAACCACTCTGTCTATTGGTGCGAACCGATTCAACATCCGTTCAGTAGTTGTTGAGATTTTCACGTTCAGACAGATGGACTTACAAGGAATGGATATATTTTTTTCCATATTTAATGATGATACCTAAATGAGTTATGGAATTAAACCTTTCTCATGAACCACTCTATCTATTGGTGCGAACCGATTCAGCATCCGTTCAGTAGTTGTTGAGATTTTCACGTTCAGACAGATAGACTTACAAGGAATGGATATATTTTTTCCATATTTAATGATGATACCTCAATGAATTATGGAACAAAACCTTTCTCATGAACCACTCTATCTATTGGTGCGAACCGATTCAGCATCCGTTCAGTAGTTGTTGAGATTTTCACGTTCAGACAGATAGACTTACAAGGAATGGATATATTTTTTCCATATTTAATGATGATACCTAAATGAGTTATGGAATTAAACCTTTCTCATGAACCACTCTGTCTATTGGTGCGAACCGATTCAACATCCGTTCAGTAGTTCTTGAGATTTTCACGTTCAGGCAGATAGACTTTCAAGGAAGGGATATATTTTTCCATATTTAATGATGATACCTCAATGAATTATGGAATTAAACCTTTCTCATGAACCACTCTGTCTATTGGTGCGAACCGATTCAACATCCCTTCAGTAGTTGTTGCGATTTTCACGTTCAGACAGATAGACTTACAAGGAAGGGATATGTTTTTTCCATATTTAATGACGATACCACAATGAACAACGGAAATAAAGCTTCCTCATGCACAACTCTCTCCATTGGAGAAAACCGATTCAACACCCGCTTAGTAGTTGTTGAGATTTTCACGTTCAGGCAGATAGACTTACAAGGAAGGGATATATTTTTTCCACATTTAATGCTGATACCACAATGAACAACGCAAATAAACCTTCCTCATGCACCACTCTCTCCATTGGAGAAAACCGATTCAACACCCGCTCAGTAGTCGTTGAGATTTTCACGTTCAGACAGATAGACTTACAAGGAAGGGATTTATTTTTTTCCATATTTAATGCTGATACCACAATGAACAACGGAAATAAAGCTTCCTCATGCACCATTCTCACCATTGGAGAAAATCGATTCAAAACCCGCTCAGTAGTTGTTGTGATTTTCACGTTCAGGCAGACAAACTTTCAAGGAAGGGATATATTTTTTCCATATTTAATGACGATACCACAATGAACAACGGAAATAAAGCTTCCTCATGCACCACTCTCTCCATTGGAGAAAACCGATTCAACACCCGCTCAGTAGTTGTTGAGATTTTCACGTTCAGACAGATATACTTACAAGGAATGGATATATTTTTTTCCATATTTAATTATGGTACCTAAATGAGTTATGGAATTAAACCTTTCTTATGAACCACTCTGTCTATTGGTGAGAACCGATTCAACATCTGTTCAGTAGTTGTTGCGATTTTCACTTTCAGACAGATAGACTTAAAAGGAATAGATATATTTTTGTCCATATTTAATGATGATACCTCAACGGATTATGTAAATAAACCTTTCTCATGAACCACTCTGTCTATTGGTGCGAACCGATTCAACATCCGTTCAGTAGTTGTTGAGATTTTCACGTTCAGACAGATAGACTTACAAGGAATGGATATATTTTTTCCATGTTTAATGATGATACCTCAATGAATTATGGAATAAAACCTTTCTCATGAACCACTCTGTCTATTGGTGCGAACCGATTCAACATCCGTTCTGTAGTTGTTGAGATTTTCACGTTCAGACAGATAGACTTACAAGGCATGGATATATTTTTTTCCATATTTAATGATGATACCTAAATGAGTTATGGAATTAAACCTTTCTCATGAACCACTCTGTCTATTGGTGCGAACCGATTCAACATCCGTTCAGTAGTTGTTGAGATTTTCACGCTCCAGCAGATAGACTTACAAGGAAGGGATATATTTTTTCCATATTTGATGACGATACCACAATGAACAACGCAAATAAAGCTTTCTCATGCATCACTCTCTCCATTGGAGAAAACCGATTCAACACCCGCTCAGTAGTTGTTACGATTTTCACGTTCAGACAGATAGACTTAAAAGGAATGGATATATTTTTTTCCATATTTAATGATGATACCTAAATGAGTTATGGAATTAAACCTTTCTCATGAACCACTCTGTCTATTTGTGCGAACCGATTCAACACCCGTTCAGTAGTTGTTGAGATTTTCCCGTTCAGACAGATAGACTTACAAGGAATGGATATATTTGTTTCCATATTTAATGATGATACCTCAATGAATTATGGAATAAAACCTTTCTCATGAACCACTCTGTCTATTGGTGCGAACCGATTCAACATCCGTTCAGTAGTTGTTGAGATTTCCACGTTCAGGCAGATAGACTTACAAGGCAGGGATATATTTTTTCCATATTTAATGATGATACCTAACTGAGTTATGGAATTAAGCCTTTCTCATGAACCACTCTGTCTATTGGTGCGAACCGATTCAGCATCCGTTCAGTAGTTGTTGATATATATATTTAATGATGATACCTAAATGAGTTATGGAATTAAACCTTTCTCATGAACCACTCTGTCTATTGGTGCGAACCGATTCAACATCCGTTCAGTAGTTGTTGAGATTTCCACGTTCAGGCAGATAGACTTACAAGGCAGGGATATATTTTTTCCATATTTAATGACGATACCACAATGAACAACGGAAATAGAGCTTAATCATGCACCACTCTCTCCATTGGAAAAAACCGATTCAACACCCGCTCAATAGTTGTTGAGATTTTCACGTTCAGGCAGATAGACTTACAAGGAAGGGATATATTTTTTCCATATTTAATGATGATACCTAAATGAGTTACGGAATTAAGCCTTTCTCATGAACCACTCTGTCTATTGGTGCGAACCGATTCAACATCCGTTCAGTAGTTGTTGAGATTTTCACATTCAGACAGATAGACTTACAAGGAATGGATATATTTTTTTCCATATTTAATGATGATACCTAAATGAGTTATGGAATTAAACCTTTCTCATGAACCACTCTGTCTATTGGTGCGAACCGATTCAACATCCGTTCAGTAGTTGTTGAGATTTCCACGTTCAGGCAGATAGACTTACAAGGCAGGGATATATTTTTTCCATATTTAATGACGATAACACAATGAACAACGGAAATAAAGCTTAATCATGCGCCACCCTCTCCATTGGAGAAAACCGATTCAACACCCGCTCAGTAGTTGTTGAGATTTTCACGTTCAGACAGATAGACTTACAAGGAATGGATATATTTTTTCCATATTTAATGATGATACCTAAATGAGTTATGGAATTAAACCTTTCTCATGAACCACTCTGTCTATTGGTGCGAACCGATTCAACATCCGTTCAGTAGTTGTTGCGATTTTCACGTTCAGACAGATAGACTTACAAGGAAGGGATATGTTTTTTCCATATTTAATGATGATACCTCAATGAATTATGGAACAAAACCTTTCTCATGAACCACTCTATCTATTGGTGCGAACCGATTCAGCATCCGTTCAGTAGTTGTTGAGATTTTCACGTTCAGACAGATAGACTTACAAGGAAGGGATTTATTTTTTCCATATTTAATGCTGATACCACAATGAACAACGGAAATAAAGCTTCCTCATGCACCATTCTCACCATTGGAGAAAATCGATTCAAAACCCACTCAGTAGTTGTTGTGATTTTCACGTTCAGGCAGACAAACTTTCAAGGAAGGGATATATTTTTTCCATATTTGATGACGATACCACAATGAACAACGCAAATAAAGCTTTCTCATGCATCACTCTCTCCATTGGAGAAAACCGATTCAACACCCGCTCAGTAGTTGTTACGATTTTCACGTTCAGACAGATAGACTTAAAAGGAATGGATATATTTTTTTCCATATTTAATGATGATACCTAAATGAGTTATGGAATTAAACCTTTCTCATGAACCACTCTGTCTATTTGTGCGAACCGATTCAACACCCGTTCAGTAGTTGTTGAGATTTTCCCGTTCAGACAGATAGACTTACAAGGAATGGATATATTTGTTTCCATATTTAATGATGATACCTCAATGAATTATGGAATAAAACCTTTCTCATGAACCACTCTGTCTATTGGTGCGAACCGATTCAACATCCGTTCAGTAGTTGTTGAGATTTCCACGTTCAGGCAGATAGACTTACAAGGCAGGGATATATTTTTTCCATATTTAATGACGATAACACAATAAACAACGGAAATAAAGCTTAATCATGCACCACTCTCTCCATTGGAGAAAACCGATTCAACACCCGCTCAGTAGTTGTTGAGATTTTCACGTTCAGGCAGATAGACTTACAAGGAAGGGATATATTTTTTCCATATTTAATGATTATACGTAAATGAGTTATGGAATTAAACCTTTCTTATGAACCACTCTGTCTATTGGTGAGAACCGATTCAACATCTGTTCAGTAGTTGTTGAGATTTTCACGTTCAGACAGATAGACTTAAAAGGAATAGATATATTTTTGTCCATATATAATGATGATACCTCAACGGATTATGTAAATAAACCTTTCTCATGAACCACTCTGTCTATTGGTGCGAACCGATTCAACATCCGTTCAGTAGTTGTTGAGATTTTCACGTTCAGACAGATAGACTTACAAGGAATGGATATATTTTTTTCCATATTTAATGATGATACCTAAATGAGTTATGGAATTAAACCTTTCTCATGAACCACTCTGTCTATTGGTGCGAACCGATTCAACATCCGTTCAGTAGTTGTTGAGATTTTCCCGTTCAGACAGATAGACTTACAAGGAATGGATATATTTGTTTCCATATTTAATGATGATACCTCACTGAATTATGGAATAAAACCTTTCTCATGAACCACTCTGTCTATTGGTGCGAACCGATTCAACATCCGTTCAGTAGTTGTTGAGATTTCCACGTTCAGGCAGATAGACTTACAAGGCAGGGATATATTTTTTCCATATTTAATGACGATAACACAATGAACAACGGAAATAAAGCTTAATCATGCACCACTCTCTCCATTGGAGAAAACCGATTCAACACCCGCTCAGTAGTTGTTGAGATTTTCACGTTCAGGCAGATAGACTTACAAGGAAGGGATATATTTTTTCCATATTTAATGATTATACGTAAATGAGTTATGGAATTAAACCTTTCTTATGAACCACTCTGTCTATTGGTGAGAACCGATTCAACATCTGTTCAGTAGTTGTTGAGATTTTCACGTTCAGACAGATAGACTTAAAAGGAATAGATATATTTTTGTCCATATATAATGATGATACCTCAACGGATTATGTAAATAAACCTTTCTCATGAACCACTCTGTCTATTGGTGCGAACCGATTCAACATCCGTTCAGTAGTTGTTGAGATTTTCACGTTCAGACAGATAGACTTACAAGGAATGGATATATTTTTTTCCATATTTAATGATGATACCTAAATGAGTTATGGAATTAAACCTTTCTCATGAACCACTCTGTCTATTGGTGCGAACCGATTCAACATCCGTTCAGTAGTTGTTGAGATTTTCCCGTTCAGACAGATAGACTTACAAGGAATGGATATATTTGTTTCCATATTTAATGATGATACCTCACTGAATTATGGAATAAAACCTTTCTCATGAACCACTCTGTCTATTGGTGCGAACCGATTCAACATCCGTTCAGTAGTTGTTGAGATTTCCACGTTCAGGCAGATAGACTTACAAGGCAGGGATATATTTTTTCCATATTTAATGACGATAACACAATGAACAACGGAAATAAAGCTTAATCATGCACCACTCTGTCCATTGGAGAAAACCGATTCAACACCCGCTCAGTAGTTGTTGAGATTTTCACGTTCAGGCAGATAGACTTACAAGGAAGGGATATATTTTTTCCATATTTAATGATTATACGTAAATGAGTTATGGAATTAAACCTTTCTTATGAACCACTCTGTCTATTGGTGAGAACCGATTCAACATCTGTTCAGTAGTTGTTGAGATTTTCACGTTCAGACAGATAGACTTAAAAGGAATAGATATATTTTTGTCCATATATAATGATGATACCTCAACGGATTATGTAAATAAACCTTTCTCATGAACCACTCTGTCTATTGGTGCGAACCGATTCAACATCCGTTCAGTAGTTGTTGAGATTTTCACGTTCAGACAGATAGACTTACAAGGAATGGATATATTTTTTCCATATTTAATGATGATACCTCAATGAATTATGGAATAAAACCTTTCTCATGAACCACTCTGTCTATTGGTGCGAACCGATTCAACATCCGTTCAGTAGTTGTTGAGATTTTCACGTTCAGACAGATAGACTTACAAGGAATGGATATATTTTTTTCCATATTTAATGATGATACCTAAATGAGTTATGGAATTAAACCTTTCTCATGAACCACTCTGTCTATTGGTGCGAACCGATTCAACATCCGTTCAGAAGTTGTTGAGATTTTCCCGTTCAGACAGATAGACTTACAAGGACTGGATATATTTGAGATTTTCACGTTCAGACAGATAGACTTACAAGGAATGGATATATTTTTTTCCATATTTAATGATGATACCTAAATGAGTTATGGAATTAAACCTTTCTCATGAACCACTCTGTCTATTGGTGCGAACCGATTCAACATCCGTTCAGTAGTTGTTGAGATTTTCCCGTTCAGACAGATAGACTTACAAGGACTGGATATATTTGTTTCCATATTTAATGATGATACCTCAATGAATTATGGAATAAAACCTTTCTTATGAACCACTCTGTCTATTGGTGAGAACCGATTCAACATCTGTTCAGTAGTTGTTGAGATTTTCACGTTCAGACAGATAGACTTAAAAGGAATAGATATATTTTTGTCCATATATAATGATGATACCTCAACGGATTATGTAAATAAACCTTTCTCATGAACCACTCTGTCTATTGGTGCGAACCGATTCAACATCCGTTCAGTAGTTGTTGAGATTTTCACGTTCAGACAGATAGACTTACAAGGAATGGATATATTTTTTTCCATATTTAATGATGATACCTAAATGAGTTATGGAATTAAACCTTTCTCATGAACCACTCTGTCTATTGGTGCGAACCGATTCAACATCCGTTCAGTAGTTGTTGAGATTTTCCCGTTCAGACAGATAGACTTACAAGGAATGGATATATTTGTTTCCATATTTAATGATGATACCTAAATGAGTTATGGAATTAAACCTTTCTCATGAACCACTCTGTCTATTGGTGCGAACCGATTCAACATCCGTTCAGTAGTTGTTGAGATTTCCACGTTCAGGCAGATAGACTTACAAGGCAGGGATATATTTTTTCCATATTTAATGACGATAACACAATGAACAACGGAAATAAAGCTTAATCATGCACCACTCTCTCCATTGGAGAAAACCGATTCAACACCCGCTCAGTAGTTGTTGAGATTTTCACGTTCAGGCAGATAGACTTACAAGGAAGGAATATATTTTTTCCATATTTAATGATTATACGTAAATGAGTTATGGAATTAAACCTTTCTTATGAACCACTCTGTCTATTGGTGAGAACCGATTCAACATCTGTTCAGTAGTTGTTGAGATTTTCACGTTCAGACAGATAGACTTAAAAGGAATAGATATATTTTTGTCCATATATAATGATGATACCTCAACGGATTATGTAAATAAACCTTTCTCATGAACCACTCTGTCTATTGGTGCGAACCGATTCAACATCCGTTCAGTAGTTGTTGAGATTTTCACGTTCAGACAGATAGACTTACAAGGAATGGATATATTTTTTCCATATTTAATGATGATACCTCAATGAATTATGGAATAAAACCTTTCTCATGAACCACTCTGTCTATTGGTGCGAACCGATTCAACATCCGTTCAGTAGTTGTTGAGATTTTCACGTTCAGACAGATAGACTTACAAGGAATGGATATATTTTTTTCCATATTTAATGATGATACCTAAATGAGTTATGGAATTAAACCTTTCTCATGAACCACTCTGTCTATTGGTGCGAACCGATTCAACATCCGTTCAGTAGTTGTTGAGATTTTCCCGTTCAGACAGATAGACTTACAAGGAATGGATATATTTTTTTCCATATTTAATGATGATACCTCAATGAATTATGGAACAAAACCTTTCTCATGAACCACTCTATCTATTGGTGCGAACCGATTCAGCATCCGTTCAGTAGTTGTTGAGATTTTCACGTTCAGACAGATAGACTTACAAGGAATGGATATATTTTTTCCATATTTAATGATGATACCTAAATGAGTTATGGAATTAAACCTTTCTCATGAACCACTCTGTCTATTGGTGCGAACCGATTCAACATCCGTTCAGTAGTTCTTGAGATTTTCACGTTCAGGCAGATAGACTTTCAAGGAAGGGATATATTTTTTCCATATTTAATGATGATACCTCAATGAATTATGGAATTAAACCTTTCTCATGAACCACTCTGTCTATTGGTGCGAATCGATTCAACATCCGTTCAGTAGTTGTTGCGATTTTCACGTTCAGACAGATAGACTTACAAGGAAGGGATATGTTTTTTCCATATTTAATGATGATACCTAAATGAGTTATGAAATTAAACCTTTCTCATGAACCACTCTGTCTATTGGTGCGAACCGATTCAACATCCGTTCAGTAGTTCTTGAGATTTTCACGTTCAGGCAGATAGACTTTCAAGGAAGGGATATATTTTTTCCATATTTAATGATGATACCTCAATGAGTTATGGAATTAAACCTTTCTCATGAACCACTCTGTCTATTGGTGCGAACCGATTCAACATCCCTTCAGTAGTTGTTGCGATTTTCACGTTCAGACAGATAGACTTACAAGGAAGGGATATGTTTTTTCCATATTTAATGACGATACCACAATGAACAACGGAAATAAAGCTTCCTCATGCACAACTCTCTCCATTGGAGAAAACCGATTCAACACCCGCTCAGTAGTCGTTGAGATTTTCACGTTCAGACAGATAGACTTACAAGGAAGGGATTTATTTTTTCCATATTTAATGACGATACCACAATGAACAACGGAAATAAAGCTTCCTCATGCACCACTCTGTCTATTGGTGCGAACCGATTCAACATCCGTTCAGTAGTTGTTGAGATTTTCCCGTTCAGACAGATAGACTTACAAGGAATGGATATATTTGTTTCCATATTTAATGATGATACCTCAATGAATTATGGAATAAAACCTTTCTCATGAACCACTCTGTCTATTGGTGAGAACCGATTCAACATCTGTTCAGTAGTTGTTGCGATTTTCACGTTCAGACAGATAGACTTAAAAGGAATGGATATATTTTTGTCCATATTTAATGATGATACCTCAACGGATTATGTAAATAAACCTTTCTCATGAAACACTCTGTCTATTGGTGCGAACTGATTCAACATCCGTTCAGTAGTTGTTGAGATTTTCGCGTTCAGACAGGTGACTTACAAGGAATGGATATATTTTTTCCATATTTAATGATGATACCTCAATGAATTATGGAATAAAACCTTTCTCATGAACCACTCTGTCTATTGGTGCGAACCGATTCAACATCCGTTCAGTAGTTGTTGAGATTTTCGCGTTCAGACAGATAGACTTACAAGGAATGGATATATTTTTTTCCATATTTAATGATGATACCTAAATGAGTTATGGAATTAAACCTTTCTCATGAACCACTCTGTCTATCCGTTCAGTAGTTCTTGAGATTTTCACGTTCAGGCAGATAGACTTTCAAGGAAGGGATATATTTTTTCCATATTTAATGATGATACCTCAATGAATTATGGAATTAAACCTTTCTCATGAACCACTCTGTCTATTGGTGCGAACCGATTCAACATCCGTTCAGTAGTTGTTGCGATTTTCACGTTCAGACAGATAGACTTACAAGGAAGGGATATGTTTTTTCCATATTTAATGATGATACCTAAATAAGTTATGAAATTAAAGCTTTCTCTTGAACCACTCTGTCTATTGGTGCGAACCGATTCAACATCCGTTCAGTAGTTCTTGAGATTTTCACGTTCAGGCAGATAGACTTTCAAGGAAGGGATATATTTTTTCCATATTTAATGATGATACCTCAATGAATTACGGAATTAAACCTTTCTCAGTAACCACTCTGTCTATTGGTGCGAACCGATTCAACATCCCTTCAGTAGTTGTTGCGATTTTCACGTTCAGACAGATAGACTTACAAGGAAGGGATATGTTTTTTTCCATATTTAATGACGATACCACAATGAAGAACGGAAATAAAGCTTCCTCATGCACCACTCTCTTCATTGGAGGAAACCGATTCAACACCCGCTCAGTAGTTGTTGAGATTTTCACGTTCAGACAGATAGACTTAAAAGGAATGGATATATTTTTTCCATATTTAATGCTGATACCACAATGAACAACGGAAATAAAGCTTCCTCATGCACCATTCTCACCATTGGAGAAAATCGATTCAAAACCCGCTCAGTAGTTGTTGTTATTTTCACGTTCAGGCAGACAAACTTTCAAGGAAGGGATATATTTTTTCCATATTTAATGACGATACCACAATGAACAACGGAAATAAAGCTTCCTCATGCACCACTCTCTCCATTGGAGAAAACCGATTCAACACCAGCTCAGTAGTTGTTGAGATTTTCACGTTCAGGCAGATATACTTACAAGGAATGGATATATTTTTTTCCATATTTAATTATGGTACCTAAATGAGTTATGGAATTAAACCTTTCTTATGAACCACTCTGTCTATTGGTGAGAACCGATTCAACATCTGTTCAGTAGTTGTTGCGATTTTCACGTTCAGACAGATAGACTTAAAAGGAATAGATATATTTTTGTCCATATTTAATGATGATACCTCAACGGATTATGTAAATAAACCTTTCTCATGAACCACTCTCTCTATTGGTGCGAACCGATTCAACATCCGTTCAGTAGTTGTTGAGATTTTCACGTTCAGACAGATAGACTTACAAGGAATGGATATATTTTTTCCATATTTAATGATGATACCTCAATGAATTATGGAATAAAACCTTTCTCATGAACCACTCTGTCTATTGGTGCGAACCGATTCAACATCCGTTCAGTAGTTGTTGAGATTTTCACGTTCAGACAGATAGACTTACAAGGAATGGGTATATTTTTTTCCATATTTAATGATGATACCTAAATGAGTTATGGAATTAAACCTTTCTCATGAACCACTCTGTCTATTGGTGCGAACCGATTCAACATCCGTTCAGTAGTTGTTGAGATTTTCCCGTTCAGACAGATAGACTTACAAGGAATGGATATATTTGTTTCCATATTTAATGATGATACCTCAATGAATTATGGAATAAAACCTTTCTCATGAACCACTCTGTCTATTGGTGAGAGCCGATTCAACATCTGTTCAGTAGTTGTTGCGATTTTCACGTTCAGACAGATAGACATAAAAGGAATGCATATATTTTTGTCCATATTTAATGATGATACCTCAACGGATTATGTAAATAAACCTTTCTCATGAAACACTCTGTCTATTGGTGCGAACCGATTCAACATCCGTTCAGTAGTTGTTGAGATTTTCGCGTTCAGACAGGTGACTTACAAGGAATGGATATATTTTTTCCATATTTAATGATGATACCTCAATGAATTATGGAATAAAACCTTTCTCATGAACCACTCTGTCTATTAGTGCGAACCGATTCAACATCCGTTCAGTAGTTGTTGAGATTTTCGCGTTCAGACAGATAGACTTACAAGGAATGGATATATTTTTTTCCATATTTAATGATGATACCTAAATGAGTTATGGAATTAAACCTTTCTCATGAACCACTCTGTCTATTGGTGCGAACCGATTCAACATCCGTTCAGTAGTTGTTGAGATTTTCACGTTCAGACAGATAGACTTACAAGGAATGGATATATTTTTTTCCATACTTAATGATGAGAACCGATTCAACATCTGTTCAGTAGTTGTTGCGATTTTCACGTTCAGACAGATAGACTTAAAAGGAATGGATATATTTTTGTCCATATTTAATGATGATACCTCAACGGATTATGTAAATAAACCTTTCTCATGAAACACTCTGTCTATTGGTGCGAACCGATTCAACATCCGTTCAGTAGTTGTTGAGATTTTCGCGTTCAGACAGGTGACTTACAAGGAATGGATATATTTTTTCCATATTTAATGATGATACCTCAATGAATTATGGAATAAAACCTTTCTCATGAACCACTCTGTCTATTAGTGCGAACCGATTCAACATCCGTTCAGTAGTTGTTGAGATTTTCGCGTTCAGACAGATAGACTTACAAGGAATGGATATATTTTTTTCAATATTTAATGATGATACCTAAATGAGTTATGGAATTAAACCTTTCTCATGAACCACTCTGTCTATTGGTGTGAACCGATTCAACATCCGTTCAGTAGTTGTTGCGATTTTCACGTTCAGACAGATATACTTAAAAGGAATGGATATATTTTTTTCCATATTTAATGACGATACCACAATGAACAACGGAAATAAAGCTTCCTCATGCACCACTCTCTCCATTGGAGAAAACCGATTCAACACCCGCTCAGTAGTTGTTGAGATTTTCACGTTCAGACAGATAGACTTACAAGGAATGGATATATTTTTTCCATATTTAATGATGATACCTCAATGTATTATGGAATTAAACCGTTCTCATGAACCACTCTGTCTATTTGTGCGAACCGGTTCAACATCCGTTCAGTAGTTGTTGCGATTTTCACGTTCAGACAGATAGACTTGAAGGGAATGTATATATTTTTGTCCATATTTAATGATGATACCTCAACGGATTATGTAAATAAACCTTTCTCATGAACCACTCTGTCTATTGGTGCGAACCGATTCAACACCCGCTCAGTAGTTGTTGCGGTTTTCACGTTCAGACAGATATACTTACAAGGAATGGATATATTTTTTTCCATATTTAATGACGATACCACAATGAACAACGGAAATAAAGCTTCCTCATGCACCACTCTCTCCATTGGAGAAACCGATTCAACACCCGCTCAGTAGTTGTTGAGATTTTCACGTTCAGGCAGATAGACTTTCAAGGAAGGGATATATTTTTTCCATATTTAATGATGATACCTCAATGAATTATGGCATTCAACCTTTCTCATGAACCACTCTGTCTATTGGTACGAACCGATTCAACACCCGCTCAGTAGTTGTTGAGATTTTCACGTTCAGACAGATATACTTACAAGGAATGGATATATTTTTTCCATATTTAATGATGATACCTCAATGAATTATGGAATTAAACCTTTCTCATGAACCACTCTGTCTATTGGTGAGAACCGATTCAACATCTGTTCAGTAGTTGTTGCGATTTTCACGTTCAGACAGATAGACTTAAAAGAATGAATATATTTTTTTCCATATTTAATGATGGTACCTCAATGTATTATGGAATTAAACCGTTCTCATGAACCACTCTGTCTATTTGTGCGACAAGGTTCAACATCCGTTCAGTAGTTGTTGCGATTTTCACGTTCAGACAGATAGACTTACAAGGAATGGATATATTTTTTTCCATATTTAATGACGATACCACAATGAACAACGGAAATAAAGCTTCCTCATGCACCACTCTCTCCATTGGAGAAAACCGATTCAACACCCGCTCAGTAGTTGTTGAGATTTTCACGTTCAGACAGATATACTTACAAGGAATGGATATATGTTTTTCCATATTTAATGCTGATACCACAATGAACAACGGAAATAAAGCTTGCTCATGCACCACTCTCTCCATTGGACAAAACCGATTCAACACCCGCTCAGTAGTTGTTGAGATTTTCACGTTCAGACAGATAGACTTACAAGGAATGGATATATTTTTTTCCATATTTAATGACGATACCACAATGAACAACGGAAATAAAGCTTCCTCATGCTCCACTCTCTCCATTGGAGAAAACCGATTCAACACCCGCTCAGTAGTTGTTGAGATTTTCACGTTCAGACAGATATACTTACAAGGAATGGATATATGTTTTTCCACATTTAATGCTGATACCACAATGAACAACGGAAATAAAGCTTCCTCATGCACCACTCTGTCCATTGGACAAAAGCGATTCGACACTCGCTCAGTAGTTGTTGAGATTTTCACGTTCAGACAGATAGACTTAAAAGGAATGGATATATTTTTGTCCATATTTAATGATGATACCTCAATGAATTATGGAATAAAACCTTTCTCATGAACCACTCTGTCTATTGGTGCGAACCGATTCAACATCCGTTCTGTAGTTGTTGAGATTTTCACGTTCAGGCAGATAGACTTTCAAGGAAGAGATATATTTTTTCCATATTTAATGATGATACCTCAATGAATTATGGAATTAAACCTTTCTCATGAACCACTCTGTCTACTGGTGCGAACCGATTCAACATCCGGTCAGTAGTTGTTGCGATTTTCACGTTCAGACAGATAGACTTACAAGGAAGGGATATATTTTTTCCATATTTAATGATGATACCTCAATGAATTATGGAATTAAACCTTTCTCATGAACCACTCTGTCTATTGGTGAGAACCGATTCAACATCTGTTCAGTAGTTGTTGCGATTTTCACGTTCAGACAGATAGACTTAAAAGGAATGGATATATTTTTTTCCACATTTAATGATGGTACCTCAATGTATTATGGAATTAAACCGTTCTCATGAACCACTCTGTCTATTTGTGCGAACCGATTCAACATCCGTTCAGTAGTTGTTGCGATTTTCACGTTCAGACAGATAGACTTAAAAGGAATGGATATATTTTTTCCACATTTAATGATGGTACCTCAATGTGTTATGGAATTAAACCGTTCTCATGAACCACTCTGTCTATTGGTGCGAACCGATTCAACATCCGTTAACTAGTTGTTGAGATTTTCACGTTCAGACAGATAGACTTACAAGGAATGGATATATTTTTTTCCATATTTAATGATGATACCTAAATGAATTATGGAATTAAACCTTTCTCATGAACCACTCTGTCTATTGGTGCGAACCGATTCAACACCCGCTCAGTAGTTGTTGAGATTTTCGCGTTCAGACAGATAGACTTACAAGGAATGGATATATTTTTTTCCATATTTAATGATGATACCTAAATGAGTTATGGAATTAAACCTTTCTCATGAACCACTCTGTCTATTGGTGCGAACCGATTCAACATCCGTTCAGTAGTTGTTGAGATTTTCACGTTCAGACAGATAGACTTACAAGGAATGGATATATTTTTTCCATATTTAATGATGAGAACCGATTCAACATCTGTTCAGTAGTTGTTGCGATTTTCACGTTCAGACAGATAGACTTAAAAGGAATGGATATATTTTTGTCCATATTTAATGATGATACCTCAACGGATTATGTAAATAAACCTTTCTCATGAAACACTCTGTCTATTGGTGCGAACCGATTCAACATCCGTTCAGTAGTTGTTGGGATTTTCACGTTCAGACAGGTGACTTACAAGGAATGGATATATTTTTTCCATATTTAATGATGATACCTCAATGAATTATGGAATAAAACCTTTCTCATGAACCACTCTGTCTATTAGTGCGAACCGATTCAACATCCGTTCAGTAGTTGTTGAGATTTTCGCGTTCAGACAGATAGACTTACAAGGAATGGATATATTTTTTTCCATATTTAATGATGATACCTAAATGAGTTATGGAATTAAACCTTTCTCATGAACCACTCTGTCTATTGGTGCGAACCGATTCAACATCCGTTCAGTAGTTGTTGAGATTTTCACGTTCAGACAGATAGACTTACAAGGAATGGATATATTTTTTTCCATATTTAATGACGATACCACAATGAACAACGGAAATAAAGCTTCCTCATGCACCACTCTCTCCATTGGAGAAAACCGATTCAACACCCGCTCAGTAGTTGTTGAGATTTTCACGTTCAGACAGATAGACTTACAAGGAATGGATATATTTTTTCCATATTTAATGATGATACCTCAATGTATTATGGAATTAAACCGTTCTCATGAACCACTCTGTCTATTTGTGCGAACCGGTTCAACATCCGTTCAGTAGTTGTTGCGATTTTCACGTTCAGACAGATAGACTTGAATGGAATGTATATATTTTTGTCCATATTTAATGACGATACCACAATGAACAACGGAAATAAAGCTTCCTCATGCACCACTCTCTCCATTGGAGAAAACCGATTCAACACCCGCTCAGTAGTTGTTGAGATTTTCACGTTCAGACAGATAGACTTACAAGGAATGGATATATTTTTTCCATATTTAATGATGATACCTCAATGTATTATGGAATTAAACCGTTCTCATGAACCACTCTGTCTATTTGTGCGAACCGATTCAACATCCGTTCAGTAGTTGTTGCGATTTTCACGTTCAGACAGATAGACTTAAAAGGAATGGATATATTTTTTCCACATTTAATGATGGTACCTCAATGTGTTATGGAATTAAACCGTTCTCATGAACCACTCTGTCTATTGGTGCGAACCGATTCAACATCCGTTAACTAGTTGTTGAGATTTTCACGTTCAGACAGATAGACTTACAAGGAATGGATATATTTTTTTCCATATTTAATGATGATACCTAAATGAATTATGGAATTAAACCTTTCTCATGAACCACTCTGTCTATTGGTGCGAACCGATTCAACACCCGCTCAGTAGTTGTTGAGATTTTCGCGTTCAGACAGATAGACTTACAAGGAATGGATATATTTTTTTCCATATTTAATGATGATACCTAAATGAGTTATGGAATTAAACCTTTCTCATGAACCACTCTGTCTATTGGTGCGAACCGATTCAACATCCGTTCAGTAGTTGTTGAGATTTTCACGTTCAGACAGATAGACTTACAAGGAATGGATATATTTTTTCCATATTTAATGATGAGAACCGATTCAACATCTGTTCAGTAGTTGTTGCGATTTTCACGTTCAGACAGATAGACTTAAAAGGAATGGATATATTTTTGTCCATATTTAATGATGATACCTCAACGGATTATGTAAATAAACCTTTCTCATGAAACACTCTGTCTATTGGTGCGAACCGATTCAACATCCGTTCAGTAGTTGTTGGGATTTTCACGTTCAGACAGGTGACTTACAAGGAATGGATATATTTTTTCCATATTTAATGATGATACCTCAATGAATTATGGAATAAAACCTTTCTCATGAACCACTCTGTCTATTAGTGCGAACCGATTCAACATCCGTTCAGTAGTTGTTGAGATTTTCACGTTCAGACAGATAGACTTACAAGGAATGGATATATTTTTTTCCATATTTAATGATGATACCTAAATGAGTTATGGAATTAAACCTTTCTCATGAACCACTCTGTCTATTGGTGCGAACCGATTCAACATCCGTTCAGTAGTTGTTGAGATTTTCACGTTCAGACAGATAGACTTACAAGGAATGGATATATTTTTTTCCATATTTAATGACGATACCACAATGAACAACGGAAATAAAGCTTCCTCATGCACCACTCTCTCCATTGGAGAAAACCGATTCAACACCCGCTCAGTAGTTGTTGAGATTTTCACGTTCAGACAGATAGACTTACAAGGAATGGATATATTTTTTCCATATTTAATGATGATACCTCAATGTATTATGGAATTAAACCGTTCTCATGAACCACTCTGTCTATTTGTGCGAACCGGTTCAACATCCGTTCAGTAGTTGTTGCGATTTTCACGTTCAGACAGATAGACTTGAAGGGAATGTATATATTTTTGTCCATATTTAATGATGATACCTCAACGGATTATGTAAATAAACCTTTCTCATGAACCACTCTGTCTATTGGTGCGAACCGATTCAACACCCGCTCAGTAGTTGTTGCGGTTTTCACGTTCAGACAGATATACTTACAAGGAATGGATATATTTTTTTCCATATTTAATGACGATACCACAATGAACAACGGAAATAAAGCTTCCTCATGCACCACTCTCTCCATTGGAGAAACCGATTCAACACCCGCTCAGTAGTTGTTGAGATTTTCACGTTCAGGCAGATAGACTTTCAAGGAAGGGATATATTTTTTCCATATTTAATGATGATACCTCAATGAATTATGGAATTCAACCTTTCTCATGAACCACTCTGTCTATTGGTACGAACCGATTCAACACCCGCTCAGTAGTTGTTGAGATTTTCACGTTCAGACAGATATACTTACAAGGAATGGATATATTTTTTCCATATTTAATGATGATACCTCAATGAATTATGGAATTAAACCTTTCTCATGAACCACTCTGTCTATTGGTGAGAACCGATTCAACATCTGTTCAGTAGTTGTTGCGATTTTCACGTTCAGACAGATAGACTTAAAAGAATGAATATATTTTTTTCCATATTTAATGATGGTACCTCAATGTATTATGGAATTAAACGGTTCTCATGAACCACTCTGTCTATTTGTGCGACACGGTTCAACATCCGTTCAGTAGTTGTTGCGATTTTCACGTTCAGACAGATAGACTTACAAGGAATGGATATATTTTTTTCCATATTTAATGACGATACCACAATGAACAACGGAAATAAAGCTTCCTCATGCACCACTCTCTCCATTGGAGAAAACCGATTCAACACCCGCTCAGTAGTTGTTGAGATTTTCACGTTCAGACAGATATACTTACAAGGAATGGATATATGTTTTTCCATATTTAATGCTGATACCACAATGAACAACGGAAATAAAGCTTGCTCATGCACCACTCTCTCCATTGGATAAAACCGATTCAACACCCGCTCAGTAGTTGTTGAGATTTTCACGTTCAGACAGATAGACTTACAAGGAATGGATATATTTTTTTCCATATTTAATGACGATACCACAATGAACAACGGAAATAAAGCTTGCTCATGCACCACTCTCTCCATTGGAGAAAACCGATTCAACACCCGCTCAGTAGTTGTTGAGATTTTCACGTTCAGACAGATATACTTACAAGGAATGGATATATGTTTTTCCACATTTAATGCTGATACCACAATGAACAACGGAAATAAAGCTTCCTCATGCACCACTCTGTCCATTGGACAAAAGCGATTCGACACTCGCTCAGTAGTTGTTGAGATTTTCACGTTCAGACAGATAGACTTAAAAGGAATGGATATATTTTTGTCCATATTTAATGATGATACCTCTATGAATTATGGAATAAAACCTTTCTCATGAACCACTCTGTCTATTGGTGCGAACCGATTCAACATCCGTTCTGTAGTTGTTGAGATTTTCACGTTCAGGCAGATAGACTTTCAAGGAAGGGATATATTTTTTCCATATTTAATGATGATACCTCAATGAATTATGGAATTAAACCTTTCTCATGAACCACCCTGTCTACTGGTGCGAACCGATTCAACATCCGGTCAGTAGTTGTTGCGATTTTCACGTTCAGACAGATAGACTTACAAGGAAGGGATATATTTTTTCCATATTTAATGATGATACCTCAATGAATTATGGAATTAAACCTTTCTCATGAACCACTCTGTCTATTGGTGAGAACCGATTCAACATCTGTTCAGTAGTTGTTGCGATTTTCACGTTCAGACAGATAGACTTAAAAGGAATGGATATATTTTTTTCCACATTTAATGATGGTACCTCAATGTATTATGGAATTAAACCGTTCTCATGAACCACTCTGTCTATTTGTGCGAACCGATTCAACATCCGTTCAGTAGTTGTTGCGATTTTCACGTTCAGACAGATAGACTTAAAAGGAATGGATATATTTTTTCCACATTTAATGATGGTACCTCAATGTGTTATGGAATTAAACCGTTCTCATGAACCACTCTGTCTATTGGTGCGAACCGATTCAACATCCGTTCAGTAGTTGTTGAGATTTTCACGTTCAGGCAGATATACTTACAAGGAATGGATATATTTTTTCCATATTTAATGATGCTACCTCAATGAATTATGGAAGTAAACATTTCTCATGAACCACTCTGTCTATTAGTACGAACCGATTCAACACCCGCTCAGTAGTTGTTGAGATTTTCACGTTCAGACAGATATACTTACAAGGAATGGATATATTTTTTTCCATATTTAATGACGATACCTCAATGAATTATGGAATTAAACCTTTCTCATGAACCACTCTGTCTATTGGTGAGAACCGATTCAACATCTGTTCAGTAGTTGTTGCGATTTTCACGTTCAGACAGATAGACTTAAAGGGAATGGATATATTTTTTTCCACATTTAAAGATGGTACCTCAATGTGTTATGGAATTAAACCCTTCTCATGAACCACTCTGTCTATTGGTGCGAACCGATTCAACAACCGCTCAGTAGTTGTTGAGATTTTCACGTTCAGGCAGATAGACTTTCAAGGAAGGGATATATTTTTTTCCATATTTAATGACGATACCTCAATGAATTATGGAATTAAGCCTTTCTCATGAACCACTCTGTCTATTTGTGCGAACCGATTTAACATCTGTTCAGTAGTTGTTGCGATTTTCACGTTCAGACAGATAGACTTAAAAGAAATGGATATATTTTTGTCCATATTTAATGATGATACCTCAGCGGATTATGTAAATAAACCTACTTACAAGGAATGGATATATTTTTTTCCATATTTAATTATGGTACCTAAATGAGTTATGGAATTAAACCTTTCTCATGAACAACTCTGTCTATTGGTGGGAACCGATTCAACATCTGTTCTATAGACTTAAAAGGAATGGATATATTTCGTTCCATATTTAATGATGGTACCTCAATGAACAAAGAAAATAAAGCTTCCTCATGCACCACTCTCTCCATTGGAGAAAACCGATTCAACACCCGCTCAGTAGTTGTTGTAATTTTCACGTTCAGACAGATATACTTACAAGGAATGGATATATTTTTTCCATATTTAATGATGCTACCTCAATGAATTATGGAAGTAAACATTTCTCATGAACCACTCTGTCTATTGGTACGAACCGATTCAACACCCGCTCAGTAGTTGTTGAGATTTTCACGTTCAGACAGATATACTTACAAGGAATGGATATATTTTTTTCCATATTTAATGACGATACCTCAATGAATTATGGAATTAAGCCTTTCTCATGAACCACTCTGTCTATTTGTGCGAACCGATTTAACATCTGTTCAGTAGTTGTTGCGATTTTCACGTTCAGACAGATAGACTTAAAAGAAATGGATATATTTTTGTCCATATTTAATGATGATACCTCAGCGGATTATGTAAATAAACCTACTTACAAGGAATGGATATATTTTTTTCCATATTTAATTATGGTACCTAAATGAGTTATGGAATTAAACCTTTCTCATGAACAACTCTGTCTATTGGTGAGAACCGATTCAACATTTGTTCAGTAGTTGTTGAGATTTTCACGTTCAGACAGATATACTTACAAAGAATGGATATATTTTTTTCCATATTTAATGACGATACCTCAATGAATTATGGAATTAAACCTTTCTCATGAACCACTCTGTATATTGGTGAGAACCGATTCAACATCTTTTCATTAGTTGTTGCGATTTTCACGTTCAGACAGATAGGCTTAAAAGGAATGGATATATTTTTTTAAATATTTAATGATGGTACCTCAATGTATTATGGAATTAAACCGTTCTCATGAACCACTCTGTCTATTTGTGCGAACCGATTCAACATCCGTTCAGTAGTTGTTGCGATTTTCACGTTCAGACAGATAGACTTAAAAAGAATGTATATATTTTTGTCCATACTTAATGATGATACCTCAACGGATTATGTAAATAAACCCTTCTCATGAACCACTCTGTCTATTGGTGAGAACCGATTCAACAACCGCTCAGTAGTTGTTGAGATTTCCACGTTCAGACAGATAGACTTACAAGGAATGGAAATATTTTTTTCCATATTTAATGACGATACCACACTGAACAACGGAAATAAAGCTTCCTCATGCACCACTCTCTCCATTGGAGAAAATCGATTCAACACCCGCTCAGTAGTTGTTGAGATTTTCACGTTCAGACAGATATACTTACAAGGAATGGATATTTTTTTTTCCATATTTAATGCTGATACCACAATGAACAACGGAAATAAAGCTTCCTCATGCACCACTCTCTCCATTGGAGAAAACCGATTCAACACCCGCTCAGTAGTTGTTGAGATTTTCACGTTCAGAAAGATATACTTACAAGGAATGGATATATTTTTTTTTGCGTATTTAATGATGATACCTAAATGAGTTATGGAATAAAACCTTTCTCATGAACCACTCTGTCTATTGGTGTGAACTGATTCAACATCCGTTCAGTAGTTGTTGAGATTTTCACGTTCAGACAGATAGTTTTACAAGGAATGGATATATTTTTTTCCATATGTAATGATAATACCTAAATGAGTTATGGAATTAAACCTTTCTCATGAACCACTCTGTCTATTGGTGCGAACCGATTCAACATCCGTTCAGTAGTTGTTGCGATTTTTACGTTCAGACAGATAGACTTACAAGGAAGGGATATATTTTTTCCATATTTAATGACGATACCACAATGAACAACGAAAATAAAGCTTCCTCATGCACCACTCTCTCCATAGGAGAAAACCGATTCAACACCCACTCAGTAGTTGTTGAGATTTTCACGTTCAGACAGATAGACTTACAAGGAAGGGATATATTTTTTTCCATATTTAATGATGATACCTAAATGAATTATGGAATTAAACCTTTCTCATGAACCACTCTGTCTATTGGTGAGAACCGATTCAACATCTGTTCAGTAGTTGTTGCGATTTTCACGTTCAGACAGATAGACTTAAAAGGAATGGATATATTTTTTTTCCATATTTAATGATGGCACCTCAATGTATTATGGAATTAAACCGTTCTCAGGAACCACTCTGTCTATTTGTGCGAACCGATTCAACATCCGTTCAGTAGTTGTTGCGATTTTCACGTTCAGACAGATAGACTTAAAAGGAATGTATATATTTTTGTCCATATTTAATGACGATACCACAATGAACAACGGAAATAAAGCTTCCTCATGCACCACTCTCTCCATTGGAGAAAACCGATTCAACACCCGCTCAGTAGTTGTTGAGATTTTCACGTTCAGACAGATAGACTTACAAGGAAGATATATATATTTTTTCCATATTTAAGGACGATACCACAATGAACAACGGAAATAAAGCTTCCTCATGCACCACTCTCTCCATTGGAGAAAACCGATTCAACACCCGCTCAGTAGTTGTTGAGATTTTCACGTTCAGACAGATAGACTTACAAGGAAGGGATATATTTTTTCCATATTTAATGATGATACCTCAATGAATTATGGAATTAAACCTTTCTCATGAACCACTCTGTCTATTGGTGAGAACCGATTCAACATCCGTTCAGTAGTTGTTGAGATTTTCACGTTCAGGCAGATAGACTTGCAAGGAAGGGATATATTTTTCCATATTTAATGATGATACCTCAATGAACAACGCAAATAAAGCTTCCTCATGCACCACTCTGTCTATTGGTGAGAACCCATTCAACATCTGTTCAGTAGTTGTTGCGATTTTCACGTTCAGACAGATAAACTTAAAAGGAATGGATATATTTTTTTTTCATATTTAATAATGGTTCCTCAATGTATTATGGATTTAAACCGTTCTCATGAACCACTCTATCTATTTGTGCGAACCGATTCAACATCCGTTCAGTAGTTGTTGCGATTTTCACGTTCAGACAGATAGACTTAAAAGGAATGTATATATTTTTGTTCATATATAATGATGATACCTCAATGGATTATGTAAATAAACCTTTCTCATGAACCACTCTGTCTATTGGTACGAACCGATTCAACACTCGCTCAGTAGTTGTTGAGATTTTCACGTTCAGACAGATAGACTTACAAGGAATGGGTATATTTTTTTCCATATTTAATGACGATACCACAATGAACAACGGAAATAAAGCTTCCTCATGCACCACTCTCTCCATAGGAGAAAACCGATTCAACACCCGCTCAGTAGTTGTTGAGATTTTCACGTTCAGACAGATAGACTTACAAGGAAGGGATATATTTTTTTCCATATTTAATGATGATACCTAAATGAATTATGGAATTAAACCTTTCTCATGAACCACTCTGTCTATTAGTGAGAACCGATTCAACATCTGTTCAGTAGTTGTTGCGATTTTCACGTTCAGACAGGTAGACTTAAAAGGAATGGATATATTCTTTTCCATATTTAATGATGGTACCTCAATGTATTATGGAATTAAACCGTTCTCATGAACCACTCTGTCTATTTGTGCGAACCGATTCAACATCTGTTCAGTAGTTGTTGCGATTTTCACGTTCAGACAGATAGACTTAAAAGGAATGTATATATTTTTGTCCATATTTAATGATGATACCTCAACGGATTATGTAAATAAACCTTTCTCATGAACCACTCTGTCTATTGGTACGAACCGATTCAACACTCGCTCAGTATTTGTTGAGATTTTCACGTTCAGACAGATAGACTTACAAGGAATGGATATATTCTTTTCCATATTTAATGACGATACCACAATGAACAACGGAAATAAAGCTTCCTCATGCACCACTCTCTCCATTGGAGAAAACCGATTCAACACCCGCTCAGTAGTTGTTGAGATTTTCACGTTCAGACAGATAGACTTACAAGGAATGGATATATTTTTTTCCATATTTAATGATGATACCTAAATGAGTTATGGAATTAAACCTTTCTCATGAACCACTCAGTCTATTGGTGCGAACCGATTCAACATCCGTTCAGTAGTTGTTGAGACTTTCACGTTCAGAAAGATAGACTTACAAGGAATGGATATATTTTTCTCCATATTTAATGATGATACCTAAATGAGTTATGGAATTAAACCTTTCTCATGAACCACTCTGTCTATTTGTGCGAACCGATTCAACATCCGTTCAGTTGTTGTTGCGATTTTTACGTTCAGACAGATAGACTTACAAGGAAGATATATATATTTTTCCATATTTAATGACGATACCACAATGAACAACGGAAATAAAGCTTCCTCATGCACCACTCTCTCCATTGGAGAAAACCGATTCAACACCCGCTCAGTAGTTGTTGAGATTTTCACGTTCAGACAGATAGACTTTCAAGGAAGGGATATATTTTTTCCATATTTAATGATGATACCTCAATGAATTATGGAACTAAACCTTACTCATGAACCACTCTGTCTATTGGTGAGAACCGATTCAACATCCGTTCAGTAGTTGTTGAGATTTTCACATTCAGGCAGATAGACTTACAAGGAAGGGATATATTTTTTCCATATTTAATGATGATACCTCAACGGATTATGTAAATAAACCTTTCTCATGAACCACTCTGTCTATTGGTGCGGACCGATTCAACACTCGCTCAGTAGTTGTTGAGATTTTCACGTTCAGACAGATAGACTTACAAGGAATGGATATATTTTTTTCCATATTTAATGCTGATACCACAATGAACAACGGAAATAAAGCTTCCTCATGCACCACTCTCTCCATAGGAGAAAACCGATTCAACACCCGCTCAGTAGTTGTTGAGATTTTCACGTTCAGACAGATAGACTTACAAGGAAGGGATATATTTTTTTCCATATTTAATGATGATACCTAAATGAATTATGGAATTAAACCTTTCTCATGAACCACTCTGTCTATTAGTGAGAACCGATTCAACATCTGTTCAGTAGTTGTTGCGATTTTCACGTTCAGACAGGTAGACTTAAAAGGAATGGATATATTCTTTTCCATATTTAATGATGGTACCTCAATGTATTATGGAATTAAACCGTTCTCATGAACCACTCTGTCTATTTGTGCGAACCGATTCAACATCTGTTCAGTAGTTGTTGCGATTTTCACGTTCAGACAGATAGACTTAAAAGGAATGTATATATTTTTGTCCATATTTAATGATGATACCTCAACGGATTATGTAAATAAACCTTTCTCATGAACCACTCTGTCTATTGGTACGAACCGATTCAACACTCGCTCAGTATTTGTTGAGATTTTCACGTTCAGACAGATAGACTTACAAGGAATGGATATATTTTTTTCCATATTTAATGACGATACCACAATGAACAACGGAAATAAAGCTTCCTCATGCACCACTCTCTCCATTGGAGAAAACCGATTCAACACCCGCTCAGTAGTTGTTGAGATTTTCACGTTCAGACAGATAGACTTTCAAGGAAGGGATATATTTTTTCCATATTTAATGATGATACCTCAATGAATTATGGAACTAAACCTTTCTCATGAACCACTCTGTCTATTGGTGAGAACCGATTCAACATCCGTTCAGTAGTTGTTGAGATTTTCACATTCAGCCAGATAGACTTACAAGGAAGGGATATATTTTTTCCATATTTAATGATGATACCTCAACGGATTATGTAAATAAACCTTTCTCATGAACCACTCTGTCTATTGGTGCGGACCGATTCAACACTCGCTCAGTAGTTGTTGAGATTTTCACGTTCAGACAGATAGACTTACAAGGAATGGATATATTTTTTTCCATATTTAATGCTGATACCACAATGAACAACGGAAATAAAGCTTCCTCATGCACCACTCTCTCCATTGGAGAAAACCGATTCAACACCCGCTCAGTAGTTGTTGAGATTTTCACGTTCAGACAGATAGACTTACAAGGAATGGATATATTTTTTTCCATATTTAATGATGATACCTAAATGAGTTATGGAATTAAACCTTTCTCATGAACCACTCTGTCTATTGGTGCGAACCGATTCAACACCCGCTCAGTAGTTGTTGAGATTTTCACGTTCAGACAGATATACTTACAAGGAAGGGATATATTTTTCCATATTTAATGATGATACCTCAATGAATTATGGAATTAAACCTTTCTCATGAACCACTCTGTCTATTGGTGAGAACCGATTCAACATCTGTTCAGTAGTTGTTGCGATTTTCACGTTCAGACAGATAAACTTAAAAGGAATGGATATATTTTTTTTTCATATTTAATGATGGTACCTCAATGTATTATGGAATTAAACCGTTCTCATGAACCACTCTGTCTATTTGTGCGAACCGATTCAACATCCGTTCAGTAGTTGTTGCGATTTTCACGTTCAGACAGATAGACTTAAAAGGAATGTATATATTTTTGTCCATATTTAGTGATGATACCACAATGAACAACGGAAATAAAGCTTCCTCATGCACCACTCTCTCCATTGGAGAAAACCGATTCAACACCCGCTCAGTAGTTGTTGAGATTTTCACGTTCAGACAGACAGACTTACAAGGAATGGATATATTTGTTTCCATATTTAATGATGATACCACAATTAACAACGGAAATAAAGCTTCCTCATGCACCACTCTCTCCATTGGAGAAAACCGATTCAACACCCGCTCAGTAGTTGTTGAGATTTTCACGTTCAGACAGATAGACTTACAAGGAATGGATATATTTTTTTCCATATTTAATGATGATACCTAAATGAGTTATGGAATTAATCCTTTCTCATGAACCACTCTGTCTATTGGTGCGAACCGATTCAACATCCGTTCAGTAGTTGTTGAGACTTTCACGTTCAGAAAGATAGACTTACAAGGAATGGATATATTTTTCTCCATGTTTAATGATGATACCTAAATGAGTTATGGAATTAAACCTTTCTCATGAACCACTCTGTCTATTTGTGCGAACCGATTCAACATCCGTTCAGTTGTTGTTGCGATTTTCACGTTCAGACAGATAGACTTACAAGGATATATATATATATTTTTTCCATATTTAATGACAATACCACAATGAACAACGGAAATAAAGCTTCCTCGTGCACCACTCTCTCCATTGGAGAAAACCGATTCAACACCCGCTCAGTAGTTGTAGAGATTTTCACGTTCAGACAGATAGACTTTCAAGGAAGGGATATATTTTTTCCATATTTAATGATGATACCTCAACGAATTATGGAAC
Organism: Eristalis pertinax; assembly: GCA_907269125.1. NCBI lineage: Eukaryota > Metazoa > Arthropoda > Insecta > Diptera > Syrphidae > Eristalis > Eristalis pertinax. The sequence continues at coordinate 202,921 of CAJSMF010000059.1, forward strand.
TAAACCTTTCTCATGAACCACTCTGTCTATTGGTGAGAACCGATTCAACATCCGTTCAGTAGTTGTTGAGATTTTCACATTCAGGCAGATAGACTTACAAGGAAGGGATATATTTTTTCCATATTTAATGATGATACCTCAACGGATTATGTAAATAAACCTTTCTCATGAACCACTCTGTCTATTGGTGCGGACCGATTCAACACTCGCTGAGATTTTCACGTTCAGACAGATAGACTTACAAGGAATGGATATATTTTTTTCCATATTTAATGCTGATACCACAATGAACAACGGAAATAAAGCTTCCTCATGCACCACTCTCTCCTTTGGAGAAAACCGATTCAACACCCGCTCAGTAGTTGTTGAGATTTTCACGTTCAGACTGATAGACTTACAAGGAATGGATATATTTTTTTCCATATTTAATGATGATACCTCAATGAATTATGGAATTAAAACTTTCTCATGAACCACTCTGTCTATTGGTGAGAACCGATTCAACATCTGTTCAGTAGTTGTTGCGATTTTCACGTTCAGACAGATAAACTTAAAAGGAATGGATATATTTTTTTTTCATATTTAATGATGGTACCTCAATGTATTATGGAATTAAACCGTTCTCATGAACCACTCTGTCTATTTGTGCGAACCGATTCAACATCCGTTCAGTAGTTGTTGCGATTTTCACGTTCAGACAGATAGACTTAAAAGGAATGTATATATTTTTGTCCATATTTAATGATGATACCTCAACGGATTATGTAAATAAACCTTTCTCATGAACCACTCTGTCTATTGGTGCGAACCGATTCAACACTCGCTCAGTAGTTGTTGAGATTTTCACGTTCAGACAGATAGACTTACAAGGAATGGATATATTTTTTTCCATATTTAATGACGATACCACAATGAACAACGTAAATAAAGCTTCCTCATGCACCACTCTCTCCATTGGAGAAAACCGATTCAACACCCGCTCAGTAGTTGTTGAGATTTTCACGTTCAGACAGACAGACTTACAAGGAATGGATATATTTGTTTCCATATTTAATGATGATACCACAATGAACAACGGAAATAAAGCTTCCTCATGCACCACTCTCTCCATAGGAGAAAACCGATTCAACAGCCGCTCAGTAGTTGTTGAGATTTTCACGTTCAGACAGATAGACTTACAAGGAAGGGATATATTTTTTTCCATATTTAATGATGATACCTAAATGAATTATGGAATTAAACCTTTCTCATGAACCACTCTGTCTATTGGTGAGAACCGATTCAACATCTGTTCAGTAGTTGTTGCGATTTTCTCGTTCAGACAGATAGACTTAAAAGGAATGGATATATTTTTTTCCATATTTAATGATGGTACCTCAATGTATTATGGAATTAAACCGTTCTCATGAACCACTCTGTCTATTTGTGCGAACCGATTCAACATCCGTTCAGTAGTTGTTGCGATTTTCACGTTCAGACAGATAGACTTAAAAGGAATGTATATATTTTTGTCCATATTTAATGATGATACCTCAACGCATTATGTAAATAAACCTTTCTCATGAACCACTCTGTCTATTGGTACGAACCGATTCAACACTCGCTCAGTATTTGTTGAGATTTTCACGTTCAGACAGATATACTTACAAGGAATGGATATATTTTTTTCCATATTTAATGACGATACCACAATGAACAACGGAAATAAAGCTTCCTCATGCAATACTCTCTCCATTGGAGAAAACCGATTCAACACCCGCTCAGTAGTTGTTGGGATTTTCACGTTCAGACAGATAGACTTACAAGGAATGGATATATTTTTTTCCATATTTAATGATGATACCTAAATGAGTTATGGAATTAAACCTTTCTCATGAACCACTCTGTCTATTTTTGCGAACCGATTCAACATCCGTTCAGTAGTTGTTGAGACTTTCACGTTCAGAAAGATAGACTTACAAGGAATGGATATATTTTTCTCCATATTTAATGATGATACCTAAATGAGTTATGGAATTAAACCTTTCTCATGAACCACTCTGTCTATTTGTGCGAACCGACTCAACATCCGTTCAGTTGTTGTTGCGATTTTTACGTTCAGACAGATAGACTTACAAGGAAGATATATATATTTTTTCCATATTTAATGACGATACCACAATGAACAACGGAAATAAAGCTTCCTCATGCACCACTCTCTCCATTGGAGAAAACCGATTCAACACCCGCTCAGTAGTTGTTGAGATTTTCACGTTCAGACAGATAGACTTTCAAGGAAGGGATATATTTTTTCCATATTTAATGATGATACCTCAATGAATTATGGAACTAAACCTTTCTCATGAACCACTCTGTCTATTGGTGAGAACCGATTCAACATCCGTTCAGTAGTTGTTGAGATTTTCACATTCAGGCAGATAGACTTACAAGGAAGGGATATATTTTTTCCATATTTAATGATGGTACCTCAATGTATTATGGAATTAAACCGTTCTCATGAACCACTCTGTCTATTTGTGCGAACCGATTCAACATCCGTTCAGTAGTTGTTGAGATTTTCACGTTCAGAAAGATAGACTTACAAGGAATGGATATATTTGTGTCTATATTTAATGATGATACCTCAATGAATTATGGAATAAAACCTTTCTCGTGAACCACTCTGTCTATTGGTGCGAATTGATTCAACATCCGTTCAGTAGTTGTTCAGATTTTCACGTTCAGGCAGATAGACTTTCAAGAAGGGATATATTTTTTCCATATTTAATGATGATACCTCAATGAATTATGGAATTAAACCTTTCTCATGAACCACTCTGTCTATTGGTGCGAACCGATTCAACATCCGTTCAGTAGTTGTTGCGATTTTCACGTTCAGACAGATAGACTTACAAGGAAGGGATATATTTTTTCCATATTTAATGACGATACCACAATGAACAACGGAAATAAAGCTTCCTCATGAACCACTCTGTCTATTGGTGCGAACCGATTCAACATCCGTTCAGTAGTTGTTGAGATTTTCACGTTCAGACAGATAGACTTACAAGGAATGGATATATTTTTTTCCATATTTAATGACGATACCTAAATGAGTTATGGAATTAAACCTTTCTCATGAACCACTCTGTCTATTGGTGCGAACCGATTCAACATCCGTTCAGTAGTTGTTGAGATTTTCACGTTCAGACAGATAGACTTACAAGGAATGGATATATTTTTTTCCATATTTAATGATGATACCTAAATGAGTTATGGAATTAAACCTTTCTCATGAACCACTCTGTCTAATGGTGGGAACCGATTCAACATCCGTTCAGTAGTTGTTGCGATTTTCACGTTCAGACAGATAGACTTACAAGGAAGGGATACATTTTTTCCATATTTAATGAGGATACCACAATGAACAACGGAAATAAAGCTTCCTCATGAACCACTCTGTCTATTGGTGCGAACCGATTCAACATCCGTTCAGTAGTTGTTGAGATTTTCACGTTCAGACAGATAGACTTACAAGGAATGGATATATTTTTTTCCATATTTAATGACGATACCTCAATGAATTATGGAATTAAACCTTTCTCATTAACCACTCTGTCTATTGGTGCGAACCGATTCAACATCCGTTCAGTAGTTGTTGAGATTTTCACGTTCAGACAGATAGACTTACAAGGAATGGATATATTTTTTTCCATATTTAATGATGATACCTAAATGAGTTATGGAATTAAACCTTTCTCATGAACCACTCTGTCTAATGGTGCGAACCGATTCAACATCCGTTCAGTAGTTGTTGCGATTTTCACGTTTAGACAGATAGACTTACAAGGAAGGGATAAATTTTTTCCATATTTAATGAGGATACCACAATGAACAACGGAAATAAAGCTTCCTCATGCACCACTCTGTCTATTGGTGTGAACCGATTCAACATCCGTTCAGTAGTTTTTGAGATTTTCACGTTCAGACAGATAGACCTACAAGGACTGGATATATTTTTTTCCATATTTAATGATGATACCTAAATGAGTTATGGAATTAAACGTTTCTCATTAACCACTCTGTCTATTGGTGCGAACCGATTCAACATCCGTTCAGTAGTTGTTGAGATTTTCACGTTCAGAAAGATAGACTTACAAGGAATGGATATATTTGTTTCTATATTTAATGATGATACCTCAATGAATTATGGAATAAAACCTTTCTCGTGAACCACTCTGTCTATTGGTGCGAATTGATTCAACATCCGTTCAGTACTTGTTCAGATTTTCACGTTCAGGCAGATAGACTTTCAAGAAGGGATATATTTTTTCCATATTTAATGATGATACCTCAATGAATTATGGAATTAAACCTTTCTCATGAACCACTCTGTCTATTGGTGCGAACCGATTCAACACCCGCTCAGTAGTTGTTGAGATTTTCACGTTCAGGCAGATAGACTTTCAAGGAAGGGATATATTTTTTCCATATTTAATGATGATACCTCAATGAATTATTTAATTAAACCTTTCTCATGAACCACTCTGTCTATTGGTGCAAACCGATTCAACATCCGTTCAGTAGTTGTTGCGATTTTCACGTTCAGACAGATAGACTTACAAGGAATGGATATAGTTCTTCCATATTTAATGACGATACCACAATGAACAACGGAAATAAAGCTTCCTCATGAACCACTCTGTCTATTGGTGCGAACCGATTCAACATCTGTTCAGTAGTTGTTGCGATTTTCACGTTCAGACAGATAGACTTACAAGGAAGGGATATATTTTTTCCATATTTAATGACGATACCACAATGAACAACGGAAATAAAGCTTCCTCATGCACCACTCTCTCTATTGGAGAAAACCGATTCAACACCCGCTCTGTAGTTGTTGAGATTTTCATGTTCAGACAGATAGACTTACAAGGAAGGGATACATTTTTTCCATATTTAATGACGATACCACAATGAACAACGGAAATAAAGCTTCCTCATGCACCACTCTCTCCATTGGAGAAAACCGATTCAACACCCGCTCAGTAGTTGTTGAGATTTTCACGTTCAGGCAGATAGACTTTCAAGGAAGGGATATATTTTTTCCATATTTAATGATGATACCTCAATGAATTATGGAATTAAACCTTTCTCATGAACCACTCTGTCTATTGGCGCGATTCAACATCTGTTCAGTAGTTGTTGCGATTTTCACGTTCAGACAGTTAGACTTAAAAGGAATGGATATATTTTTGTCCATATTTAATGATGATACCTCAACGGATTATGTAAATAAAACTTTCTCATGCACCACTCTCTCCTTTGGAGAAAACCGATTCAACACCCGCTCAGTAGTTGTTGAGATTTTCACGTTCAGACAGATATATTTACAAGGAATGGATATATTTTTTTTCCATATTTAATGACGACACCACAATGAACAACGGAAATAAAGCTTCCTCATGCACCACTCTCTCCATTGGAGAAAACCGATTCAACACCCGCTCAGTAGTTGTTGAGATTTTCACGTTCAGAGAGATATACTTACAAGGAATGGATATATTTTTTTTGATATTTAATGACGATACCACAATGAACAACGGAAATAAAGCTTCCTCCTGCACCACTCTCTCCATTGGAGAAAACCGATTCAACACCCGTTCAGTAGTTGTTGAGATTTTCACGGTCAGGCAGATAGACTTTCAAGGAAGGGATATATTTTTTCCATATTTAATGATGATACCTCAATGAATTATGGAATTTAACCTTTCTCATGAACCACTCTGTCTATTGGTGAGAACCGATTCAACATCCGTTCAGTAGTTGTTGAGATTTTCACATTCAGGCAGATAGACTTACAAGGAAGGGATATATTTTTTCCATATTTAATGATGATACCTCAATGAATTATGGAATTAAACCTTTCTCTTTAACCACTCTGTCTATTTGTGCGAACCGATTCAACATCCGTTCAGTAGTTGTTGCGATTTTCACGTTCAGACAGATAGACTTAAAAGGAATGTATATATTTTTGTCCATATTTAATGATGATACCTCAACGGATTATGTAAATAAACCTTTCTCATGAACCACTCTGTCTATTGGTACGAACCGATTCAACACTCGCTCAGTAGTTGTTGAGATTTTCACGTTCAGACAGATAGACTTACAAGGAATGGATATATTTTTTTCCATATTTAATGACGATACCACAATGAACAACGGAAATAAAGCTTCCTCATGCACCACTCTCTCCATTGGACAAAAACGATTCAACACCCGCTCAGTATTTGTTGAGATTTTCACGTTCAGACAGGTAGACTTACAAGGAATGGATATATTTTTTTCCATATTTAATGATGATACCTAAATGAGTTACGGAATTAAACCTTTCTCATGAACCACTCTGTCTACTGGTGCGAACCGATTCAACATCCGTTCAGTAGTTGTTGAGATTTTCACGTTCAGAAAGATAGACTTACAAGGAATGGATATATTTTTCTCCATATTTAATGATGATACCTAAATGAGTTATGGAATTAAACCTTGCTCATGAACCACTCTGTCTATTTGTGCGAACCGATTCAACATCCGTTCAGTAGTTGTTGCGATTTTCACGTTCAGACAGATAGACTTACAAGGAATGGATATAGTTTTTCCATATTTAATGACGATACCACAATGAACAACGGAAATAAAGCTTCCTCATGAACCACTCTGTCTATTGGTGTGAACCGATTCAACATCCGTTCAGTAGTTTTTGAGATTTTCACGTTCAGACAGATAGACCTACAAGGACTGGATATACTTTTTTCCATATTTAATGATGATACCTAAATGAGTTATGGAATTAAACCTTTCTCATGAACCACTCTGTCTATTGGTGCGAACCGATTCAACATCTGTTCAGTAGTTGTTGCGATTTTCACGTTCAGACAGATAGACTTACAAGGAAGGGATATTTTTTTTCCATATTTAATGACGATACCACAATGAACAACGGAAATAAAGCTTCCTCATGCACCACTCTCTCTATTGGAGAAAACCGATTCAACACCCGCTCAGTACTTGTTGAGATTTTCAGGTTCAGACAGATATACATACAAGGAATGGATATATTTTTTCCATATTTAATGATGATACCTCAATGAATTATGGAATTAAACCTTTCTCAAGAACCACTCTGTCTATTGGTGAGAACCGATTCAACATCTGTTCAGTAGTTGTTGCGATTTTCACGTTCAGACAGATAGACTTAAAAGGAATGGATATATTTTTTTCCATATTTAATGATGGTACCTCAATGTATTATGGAATTAAACCGTTCTCAGAAACCACTCTGTCTATTGGTGCGAACCGATTCAACATCCGTTCAGTAGTTGTTGCGATTTTTACGTTCAGACGGATAGACTTAAAAGGAATATATATATTTTTGTCCATATTTAATGATGATACTTCAACGGATTATGTAAATAAACCTTTCTTATGAACCACTCTGTCTATTGGTGCGAACCGATTCAACACCCGCTCTGTAGTTGTTGAGATTTTCATGTTCAGACAGATAGACTTACAAGGAAGGGATACATTTTTTCCATATTTAATGACGATACCACAATGAACAACGGAAATAAAGCTTCCTCATGCACCACTCTCTCCATTGGAGAAAACCGATTCAACACCCGCTCAGTAGTTGTTGAGATTTTCACGTTCAGGCAGATAGACTTTCAAGGAAGGGATATATTTTTTCCATATTTAATGATGATACCACAATGAACAACGGAAATAAAGCATCCTCCTGCACCACTCTCTCCATTGGAGAAAACCGATCGAACACCCGCTTAGTAGTTGTTGAGATTTTCACGTTCAGACAGATAGACTTACAAGGAATGGATATATTTTTTCCATATTTAATGATGATACCTCAACGGATTATGTAAATAAACCTTTCTCATGAACCACTCTGTCTATTGGTGCGAACCGATTCAACATCCGTTCAGTAGTTGTTGAGATTTTCACGGTCAGGCAGATAGACTTTCAAGGAAGGGATATATTTTTTCCATATTTAATGATGATACCTCAATGAATTATGGAATTAAACCTTTCTCATGAACCACTCTGTCTATTGGCGCGATTCAACATCTGTTCAGTAGTTGTTGCGATTTTCACGTTCAGACAGTTAGACTTAAAAGGAATGGATATATTTTTGTCCATATTTAATGATGATACCTCAACGGATTATGTAAATAAAACTTTCTCATGCACCACTCTCTCCATTGGAGAAAACCGATTCAACACCCGCTCAGTAGTTGTTGAGATTTTCACGTTCAGACAGATATATTTACAAGGAATGGATATATTTTTTTCCATATTTAATGACGATACCACAATGAACAACGGAAATAAAGCTTCCTCATGAACCACTCTGTCTATTGGTGTGAACCGATTCAACATCCGTTCAGTAGTTTTTGAGATTTTCACGTTCAGACAGATAGACTTACAAGGAATGGATATAGTTTTTCCATATTTAATGACGATACCACAATGAACAACGGAAATAAAGCTTCCTCATGAACCACTCTGTCTATTGGCGTGAACCGATTCAACATCCGTTCAGTAGTTTTTGAGATTTTCACGTTCAGACAGATAGACCTACAAGGACTGGATATACTTTTTTCCATATTTAATGATGATACCTAAATGAGTTATGGAATTAAACCTTTCTCATGAACCACTCTGTCTATTGGTGCGAACCGATTCAACATCTGTTCAGTAGTTGTTGCGATTTTCACGTTCAGACAGATAGACTTACAAGGAAGGGATATTTTTTTTCCATATTTAATGACGATACCACAATGAACAACGGAAATAAAGCTTCCTCATGCACCACTCTCTCTATTGGAGAAAACCGATTCAACACCCGCTCAGTACTTGTTGAGATTTTCACGTTCAGACAGATATACATACAAGGAATGGATATATTTTTTCCATATTTAATGATGATACCTCAATGAATTATGGAATTAAACCTTTCTCAAGAACCACTCTGTCTATTGGTGAGAACCGATTCAACATCTGTTCAGTAGTTGTTGCGATTTTCACGTTCAGACAGATAGACTTAAAAGGAATGGATATATTTTTTTCCATATTTAATGATGGTACCTCAATGTATTATGGAATTAAACCGTTCTCAGAAACCACTCTGTCTATTGGTGCGAACCGATTCAACATCCGTTCAGTAGTTGTTGCGATTTTTACGTTCAGACGGATAGACTTAAAAGGAATATATATATTTTTGTCCATATTTAATGATGATACTTCAACGGATTATGTAAATAAACCTTTCTTATGAACCACTCTGTCTATTGGTGCGAACCGATTCAACACCCGCTCTGTAGTTGTTGAGATTTTCATGTTCAGACAGATAGACTTACAAGGAAGGGATAAATTTTTTCCATATTTAATGACGATACCACAATGAACAACGGAAATAAAGCTTCCTCATGCACCACTCTCTCCATTGGAGAAAACCGATTCAACACCCGCTCAGTAGTTGTTGAGATTTTCACGTTCAGGCAGATAGACTTTCAAGGAAGGGATATATTTTTTCCATATTTAATGATGATACCACAATGAACAACGGAAATAAAGCATCCTCCTGCACCACTCTCTCCATTGGAGAAAACCGATCGAACACCCGCTTAGTAGTTGTTGAGATTTTCACCTTCAGACAGATAGACTTACAAGGAATGGATATATTTTTTCCATATTTAATGATGATACCTCAACGGATTATGTAAATAAACCTTTCTCATGAACCACTCTGTCTATTGGTGCGAACCGATTCAACATCCGTTCAGTAGTTGTTGAGATTTTCACGGTCAGGCAGATAGACTTTCAAGGAAGGGATATATTTTTTCCATATTTAATGATGATACCTCAATGAATTATGGAATTAAACCTTTCTCATGAACCACTCTGTCTATTGGCGCGATTCAACATCTGTTCAGTAGTTGTTGCGATTTTCACGTTCAGACAGTTAGACTTAAAAGGAATGGATATATTTTTGTCCATATTTAATGATGATACCTCAACGGATTATGTAAATAAAACTTTCTCATGCACCACTCTCTCCATTGGAGAAAACCGATTCAACACCCGCTCAGTAGTTGTTGAGATTTTCACGTTCAGACAGATATATTTACAAGGAATGGATATATTTTTTTCCATATTTAATGACGATACCACAATGAACAACGGAAATAAAGCTTCCTCATGCACCACTCTCTCCATTGGAGAAAACCGATTCAACACCCGCTCAGTAGTTGTTGAGATTTTCACGTTCAGAGAGATATACTTACAAAGGAATGGATATATTTTTTTTGATATTTAATGACGATACCACAATGAACAACGGAAATAAAGCTTCCTCCTGCACCACTCTCTCCATTGGAGAAAACCGATTCAACACCCGTTCAGTAGTTGTTGAGATTTTCACGGTCAGGCAGATAGACTTTCAAGGAAGGGATATATTTTTTCCATATTTAATGATGATACCTCAATGAATTATGGAATTTAACCTTTCTCATGAACCACTCTGTCTATTGGTGAGAACCGATTCAACATCCGTTCAGTAGTTGTTGAGATTTTCACATTCAGGCAGATAGACTTACAAGGAAGGGATATATTTTTTCCATATTTAATGATGATACCTCAATGAATTATGGAATTAAACCTTTCTCTTTAACCACTCTGTCTATTTGTGCGAACCGATTCAACATCCGTTCAGTAGTTGTTGCGATTTTCACGTTCAGACAGATAGACTTAAAAGGAATGTATATATTTTTGTCCATATTTAATGATGATACCTCAACGGATTATGTAAATAAACCTTTCTCATGAACCACTCTGTCTATTGGTACGAACCGATTCAACACTCGCTCAGTAGTTGTTGAGATTTTCACGTTCAGACAGATAGACTTACAAGGAATGGATATATTTTTTTCCATATTTAATGACGATACCACAATGAACAACGGAAATAAAGCTTCCTCATGCACCACTCTCTCCATTGGAGAAAACCGATTCAACACCCGCTCAGTAGTTGTTGAGATTTTCACGTTCAGACAGATAGACTTACAAGGAAGATATATATATTTTTTCCATATTTAATGACGATACCACAATGAACAACGGAAATAAAGCTTCCTCATGCAAAACTCTCTCCATTGGAGAAAACCGATTCAACACACGCTCAGTAGTTGTTGAGATTTTCACGTTCAGACTGATAGACTTACAAGGAATGGATATATTTGTTTCTATATTTAATGATGATACCTCAATGAATTATGGAATAAAACCTTTCTCGTGAACCACTCTGTCTAATGGTGCGAATTGATTCAACATCCGTTCAGTAGTTGTTCAGATTTTCACGTTCAGGCAGATAGACTTTCAAGAAGGAATATATTTTTTCCATATTTAATGATGATACCTCAATGAATTATGGAATTAAACCTTTCTCATGAACCACTCTGTCTATTGGTGCGAACCGATTCAACATCCGTTCAGTAGTTGTTGCGATTTTCACGTTCAGACAGATAGACTTACAAGGAATGGATATATTTTTTCCATATTTAATGACGATACCACAATGAACAACGGAAATAAAGCTTCCTCATGAACCACTCTGTCTATTGGTGCGAACCGATTCAACATCCGTTCAGTAGTTGTTGAGATTTTCACGTTCAGACAGATAGACTTACAAGGAATGGATATATTTTTTTCCATATTTAATGACGATACCTAAAAGAGTTATGGAATTAAGCCTTTCTCATGAACCACTCTGTCTATTGGTGCGAACCGATTCAACATCCGTTCAGTAGTTGTTGAGATTTTCACGTTCAGACAGATAGACTTACAAGGAATGGATATATTTTTTTCCATATTTAATGATGATACCTAAATGAGTTATGGAATTAAACCTGTCTCATGAACCACTCTGTCTAATGGTGCGAACCGATTCAACATCCGTTCAGTAGTTGTTGCGATTTTCACGTTCAGACAGATAGACTTACAAGGCAGGGATACATTTTTTCCATATTTAATGAGGATACCACAGTGAACAACGGAAATAAAGCTTCCTCATGCACCACTCTCTCCATTGGAGAAAAACGATTCAACACCCGCTCAGTAGTTGTTGAGATTTTCATGTTCAGACAGATAGACTTAAAAGGAATGGATATATTTGTTTCTATATTTAATGATGATACCTCAATGAATTATGGAATAAAACCTTTCTCGTGAACCACTCTGTCTAATGGTGCGAATTGATTCAACATCCGTTCAGTAGTTGTTCAGATTTTCACGTTCAGGCAGATAGACTTTCAAGAAGGAATATATTTTTTCCATATTTAATGATGATACCTCAATGAATTATGGAATTAAACCTTTCTCATGAACCACTCTGTCTATTGGTGCGAACCGATTCAACATCCGTTCAGTAGTTGTTGCGATTTTGGAATGGATATATTTTTTTCCATATTTAATGATGATACCTAAATGAGTTATGGAATTAAACCTTTCTCATGAACCACTCTGTCTAATGGTGCGAACCGATTCAACATCCGTTCAGTAGTTGTTGCGATTTTCACGTTCAGACAGATAGACTTACAAGGCAGGGATACATTTTTTCCATATTTAATGAGGATACCACAGTGAACAACGGAAATAAAGCTTCCTCATGCACCACTCTCTCCATTGGAGAAAAACGATTCAACACCCGCTCAGTAGTTGTTGAGATTTACATGTTCAGACAGATAGACTTAAAAGGAATGGATATATTTTTTTCCATATTTAATGATGATACCTCAACGGATTATGTAAATAAACCTTTCTCATGAACCACTCTGTCTATTGCTGAGAACCGCTTCAACATCTGTTCAGTAGTTGTTGCGATTTTCACGTTCAGACAGATATACTTAAAAGGAATGGATATACTTTTGTCCATATTTAATGATGATACCTCAACGGATTATGTAAATAAACCTTTCTCATGAACCACTGTGTCTATTGGTGCGAACCGATTCAACACCCGCTCAGTAGTTGTTGGGATTTTCACGTTCAGACAGATGGACTTGCAAGGAATGGATATATTTTTTCCATATTTAATGATGATACCTAAATGAGGTATGCAATTAAACCTTTCTCATGAACCACTCTGTCTATTGGTGAGAACCGATTCAACATCTGTTCAGTAGATGTTGCGTTTTTCACGTTCAGACGGATAGACATAAAAGGAATGGATATATTTTTGTCCATATTTAATGATGATACCTCAACGGAGTATGTAACTAAACCTTTCTCATGAACCACTCTGTCTATTGGTGCGAACCGATTCGACATCCGTTCAGTAGTTGTTACGATTTTCACGTTTAGACAGATAGACTTACAAGGAATGGATATAGTTTTTCCATATTTAATGACGATACCACAATGAACAACGGAAATAAAGCTTCCTCATGCACCACTCTCTCCATTGGAGAAAACCGATTCAACACCCGCTCAGTAGTTGTTGAGATTTTCACGTTCAGACTGATAGACTTACAAGGAATGGATATATTTGTTTCCATATTTAATGATGATACCTCAATGAATTATGGAATAAAACCTTTCTCGTGAACCACTCTGTCTATTGGTGCGAATTGATTCAACATCTGTTCAGTAGTTGTTCAGAGTTTCACGTTCAGGCAGATAGACTTTCAAGAAGGGATATATTTTTTTCCATATTTAATGATGATACATAAATGAGTTATGGAATTAAACCTTTCTCATGAACCACTCTGTCTAATGGTGCGAACCGATTCAACATCCGTTCAGTAGTTGTTGCGATTTTCACGTTCAGACAGATAGACTTACAAGGCAGGGATACATTTTTTCCATATTTAATGAGGATACCACAGTGAACAACGGAAATAAAGCTTCCTCATGCACCACTCTCTCCATTGGAGAAAAACGATTCAACACCCGCTCAGTAGTTGTTGAGATTTACATGTTCAGATAGATAGACTTAAAAGGAATGGATATATTTTTTTCCATATTTAATGATGATACCTCAACGGATTATGTAAATAAACCTTTCTCATGAACCACTCTGTCTATTGCTGAGAACCGCTTCAACATCTGTTCAGTAGTTGTTGCGATTTTCACGTTCAGACAGATATACTTAAAAGGAATGGATATACTTTTGTCCATATTTAATGATGATACCTCAACGGATTATGTAAATAAACCTTTCTCATGAACCACTGTGTCTATTGGTGCGAACCGATTCAACACCCGCTCAGTAGTTGTTGGGATTTTCACGTTCAGACAGATGGACTTGCAAGGAATGGATATATTTTTTCCATATTTAATGATGATACCTAAATGAGGTATGCAATTAAACCTTTCTCATGAACCACTCTGTCTATTGGTGAGAACCGATTCAACATCTGTTCAGTAGATGTTGCGTTTTTCACGTTCAGACGGATAGACTTAAAAGGAATGGATATATTTTTGTCCATATTTAATGATGATACCTCAACGGAGTATGTAACTAAACCTTTCTCATGAACCACTCTGTCTATTGGTGCGAACCGATTCGACATCCGTTCAGTAGTTGTTGCGATTTTCACGTTTAGACAGATAGACTTACAAGGAATGGATATAGTTTTTCCATATTTAATGACGATACCACAATGAACAACGGAAATAAAGCTTCCTCATGCACCACTCTCTCCATTGGAGAAAACCGATTCAACACCCGCTCAGTAGTTGTTGAGATTTTCACGTTCAGACTGATAGACTTACAAGGAATGGATATATTTGTTTCCATATTTAATGATGATACCTCAATGAATTATGGAATAAAACCTTTCTCGTGAACCACTCTGTCTATTGGTGCGAATTGATTCAACATCTGTTCAGTAGTTGTTCAGAGTTTCACGTTCAGGCAGATAGACTTTCAAGAAGGGATATATTTTTTTCCATATTTAATGATGATACATAAATGAGTTATGGAATTAAACCTTTCTCATGAACCACTCTGTCTAATGGTGCGAACCGATTCAACATCCGTTCAGTAGTTGTTGCGATTTTCACGTTCAGACAGATAGACTTACAAGGCAGGGATACATTTTTTCCATATTTAATGAGGATACCACAGTGAACAACGGAGATAAAGCTTCCTCGTGCACCACTCTCTCCATTGGAGAAAAACGATTCAACACCCGCTCAGTAGTTGTTGAGATTTTCATGTTCAGACAGATAGACTTAAAAGGAATGGATATATTTTTTTCCATATTTAATGATGATACCTCAACGGATTATGTAAATAAACCTTTCTCATGAACCACTTTGTCTATTGGTGCAAACCGATTCAACATCCGTTCAGTAGTTGTTGAGATTTTCACGTTCAGGCAGATAGACTTTCAAGGAAGGGATATATTTTTTCCATATTTAATGATGATACCTCAATGAATTATGGAATTAAACCTTTCTCATAAACCACTCTGTCTATTGGTGCGAACCGATTCAACATCCGTTCAGTAGTTGTTGCGATTTTCACGTTCAGACAGACAGACTTACAACGAATGGATATAGTTTTTCCATATTTAATGACGATACCACAATGAACAACGGAAATAAAGCTTCCTCATGCACCACTCTCTCCATTGGAGAAAACCGATTCAACACCCGCTCAGTAGTTGTTGAGATTTTCACGTTCAGACTGATAGACTTACAAGGAATGGATATATTTGTTTCCATATTTAATGATGATACCTCAATGAATTATGGAATAAAACCTTTCTCGTGAACCACTCTGTCTAATGGTGCGAATTGATTCAACATCCGTTCAGTAGTTGTTCAGATTTTCACGTTCAGGCAGATAGACTTTCAAGAAGGAATATATTTTTTCCATATTTAATGATGATACCTCAATGAATTATGGAATTAAACCTTTCTCATGAACCACTCTGTCTATTGGTGCGAACCGATTCAACATCCGTTCAGTAGTTGTTGCGATTTTCACGTTCAGACAGATAGACTTACAAGGAATGGATATATTTTTTCCATATTTAATGACGATACCACAATGAACAACGGAAATAAAGCTTCCTCATGAACCACTCTGTCTATTGGTGCGAACCGATTCAACATCCGTTCAGTAGTTGTTGAGATTTTCACGTTCAGACAGATAGACTTACAAGGAATGGATATATTTTTTTCCATATTTAATGACGATACCTAAAAGAGTTATGGAATTAAGCCTTTCTCATGAACCACTCTGTCTATTGGTGCGAACCGATTCAACATCCGTTCAGTAGTTGTTGAGATTTTCCCGTTCAGACAGATAGACTTACAAGGAATGGATATATTTTTTTCCATATTTAATGATGATACCTAAATGAGTTATGGAATTAAACCTGTCTCATGAACCACTCTGTCTAATGGTGCGAACCGATTCAACATCCGTTCAGTAGTTGTTGCGATTTTCACGTTCAGACAGATAGACTTACAAGGCAGGGATACATTTTTTCCATATTTAATGAGGATACCACAGTGAACAACGGAAATAAAGCTTCCTCATGCACCACTCTCTCCATTGGAGAAAAACGATTCAACACCCGCTCAGTAGTTGTTGAGATTTTCATGTTCAGACAGATAGACTTAAAAGGAATGGATATATTTGTTTCTATATTTAATGATGATACCTCAATGAATTATGGAATAAAACCTTTCTCGTGAACCACTCTGTCTAATGGTGCGAATTGATTCAACATCCGTTCAGTAGTTGTTCAGATTTTCACGTTCAGGCAGATAGACTTTCAAGAAGGAATATATTTTTTCCATATTTAATGATGATACCTCAATGAATTATGGAATTAAACCTTTCTCATGAACCACTCTGTCTATTGGTGCGAACCGATTCAACATCCGTTCAGTAGTTGTTGCGATTTTCACGTTCAGACAGATAGACTTACAAGGAATGGATATATTTTTTCCATATTTAATGACGATACCACAATGAACAACGGAAATAAAGCTTCCTCATGAACCACTCTGTCTATTGGTGCGAACCGATTCAACATCCGTTCAGTAGTTGTTGAGATTTTCACGTTCAGACAGATAGACTTACAAGGAATGGATATATTTTTTTCCATATTTAATGACGATACCTAAATGAGTTATGGAATTAAGCCTTTCTCATGAACCACTCTGTCTATTGGTGCGAACCGATTCAACATCCGTTCAGTAGTTGTTGAGATTTTCACGTTCAGACAGATAGACTTACAAGGAATGGATATATTTTTTTCCATATTTAATGATGATACCTAAATGAGTTATGGAATTAAACCTTTCTCATGAACCACTCTGTCTAATGGTGCGAACCGATTCAACATCCGTTCAGTAGTTGTTGCGATTTTCACGTTCAGACAGATAGACAGGCAGGGATACATTTTTTCCATATTTAATGAGGATACCACAGTGAACAACGGAAATAAAGCTTCCTCATGCACCACTCTCTCCATTGGAGAAAAACGATTCAACACCCGCTCAGTAGTTGTTGAGATTTTCATGTTCAGACAGATAGACTTAAAAGGAATGGATATATTTTTTTCCATATTTAATGATGATACCTCAACGGATTATGTAAATAAACCTTTCTCATGAACCACTCTGTCTATTGCTGAGAACCGCTTCAACATCTGTTCAGTAGTTGTTGCGATTTTCACGTTCAGACAGATATACTTAAAAGGAATGGATATACTTTTGTCCATATTTAATGATGATACCTCAACGGATTATGTAAATAAACCTTTCTCATGAACCACTGTGTCTATTAGTGCGAACCGATTCAACACCCGCTCAGTAGTTGTTGGGATTTTCACGTTCAGACAGATGGACTTGCAAGGAATGGATATATTTTTTCCATATTTAATGATGATACCTAAATGAGGTATGCAATTA
Source organism: Eristalis pertinax (assembly GCA_907269125.1). Taxonomy (NCBI): domain Eukaryota; kingdom Metazoa; phylum Arthropoda; class Insecta; order Diptera; family Syrphidae; genus Eristalis; species Eristalis pertinax. Next base: position 220,909 of record CAJSMF010000059.1, read on the forward strand.
AACCTTTCTCATGAACCACTCTGTCTATTGGTGAGAACCGATTCAACATCTGTTCAGTAGATGTTGCGTTTTTCACGTTCAGACGGATAGACTTAAAAGGAATGGATACATTTTTGTCCATATTTAATGATGATACCTCAACGGAGTATGTAACTAAACCTTTCTCATGAACCACTCTGTCTATTGGTGCGAACCGATTCAACATCCGTTCAGTAGTTGTTGCGATTTTCACGTTCAGACAGATAGACTTACAAGGCAGGGATACATTTTTTCCATATTTAATGAGGATACCACAGTGAACAACGGAGATAAAGCTTCCTCGTGCACCACTCTCTCCATTGGAGAAAAACGATTCAACACCCGCTCAGTAGTTGTTGAGATTTTCATGTTCAGACAGATAGACTTAAAAGGAATGGATATATTTTTTTCCATATTTAATGATGATACCTCAACGGATTATGTAAATAAACCTTTCTCATGAACCACTTTGTCTATTGGTGCAAACCGATTCAACATCCGTTCAGTAGTTGTTGAGATTTTCACGTTCAGGCAGATAGACTTTCAAGGAAGGGATATATTTTTTCCATATTTAATGATGATACCTCAATGAATTATGGAATTAAACCTTTCTCATGAACCACTCTGTCTATTGGTGCGAACCGATTCAACATCCGTTCAGTAGTTGTTGCGATTTTCACGTTCAGACAGACAGACTTACAACGAATGGATATAGTTTTTCCATATTTAATGACGATACCACAATGAACAACGGAAATAAAGCTTCCTCATGCACCACTCTCTCCATTGGAGAAAACCGATTCAACACCCGCTCAGTAGTTGTTGAGATTTTCACGTTCAGACTGATAGACTTACAAGGAATGGATATATTTGTTTCCATATTTAATGATGATACCTCAATGAATTATGGAATAAAACCTTTCTCGTGAACCACTCTGTCTATTGGTGCGAATTGATTCAACATCTGTTCAGTAGTTGTTCAGATTTTCACGTTCAGGCAGATAGACTTTCAAGAAGGGATATATTTTTTCCATATTTAATGATGATACCTCAATGAATTATGGAATTAATCCTTTCTCATGAACCACTCTGTCTATTGGTGCGAACCGATTCAACATCCGTCCAGTAGTTGTTGCGCTTTTCACGTTCAGACAGATAGACTTACAAGGAAGGGATATATTTTTTCCATATTTAATGACGATACCACAATGAACAACGGAAATAAAGCTTCCTCATGAACCACTCTGTCTATTGGTGCGAACCGATTCAACATCCGTTTAGTAGTTGTTGCGATTTTCACGTTCAGACAGATATACTTAGAAGGAATGGATATATTTTTTCCATATTTATTGATGATACCTCAATGAATTATGGAATTAAACGTTTCTCATGAACCACTCTGTCTATTGGTGAGAACCGATTCAACATCTGTTCAGTAGTTGTTGCGATTTTCACGTTCAGACAGATAGACTTAAAAGGAATGGATATATTTTTTTCCATATTTAATGATGATACCTCAACGGATTATGTAAATAAACCTTTCTCATGAACCACTCTGTCTATTGGTGCGAACCGATTCAACATCCGTTCAGTAGTTGTTGAGATTTTCACGTTCAGGCAGATAGACTTTCACGGAAGGGATATATTTGTTCCATATTTAATGATGATACCTCAATGAATTATGGAAATAAACCTTTCTCATGAACCACTATGTCTATTGGTGCGAACCGATTCAACATCCGTTCAGTAGTTGTTGCGATTTTCACGTTCAGACAGGCAGACTTACAAGGAATGGATATAGTTTTTCCATATTTAATGACGATACCACAATGAACAACGGAAATAAAGCTTCCTCATGAACCACTATGTCTATTGGTGCGAACCGATTCAACATCCGTTCAGTAGTTGTTGAGATTTTCACGTTCAGACAGATAGACCTACAAGGACTGGATATATTTTTTTCCATATTTAATGATGATACCTAAATGAGTTATGGAAATAAAGCTTCCTCATGAACCACTCTGTCTATTGGTGTGAACCGATTCAACATCCGTCCAGTAGTTGTTGCGATTTTCACGTTCAGACAGATAGACTTACAAGGAAGGGATATATTTTTTCCATATTTAATGACGATACCACAATGAACAACGGAAATAAAGCTTCCTCATGCACCACTCTCTCTATTGGAGAAAACCGATTCAACACCCGCTCAGTAGTTGTTGAGATTTTCACGTTCAGACAGATATACATACAAGGAATGGATATATTTTTTCCATATTTAATGATGATACCTCAATGAATTATGGAATTAAACCTTTCTCAAGAACCACTCTGTCTATTGGTGAGAACCGATTCAACATCTGTTCAGTAGTTGTTGCGATTTTTACGTTCAGACAGATAGACTTAAAAGGAATATATATATGTTTGTCCATATTTAATGATGATACCTCAACGGATTATGTAAATAAACCTTTCTTATGAACCACTCTGTCTATTGGTGCGAACCGATTCAACACCCGCTCAGTAGTTGTTGAGATTTTCACGTTCAGACAGATAGACTTACAAGGAAGGGATAAATTGTTTCCATATTTAATGACGATACCACAATGAACAACGGAAATAAAGCTTCCTCATGCACCACTCTCTCCATTGGAGAAAACCGATTCAACACACGCTCAGTAGTTGTTGAGATTTTCACGTTCAGGCAGATAGACTTTCAAGGAAGGGATATATTTTTTCCATATTTAATGATGATAGCTCAATGAATTATGGAATTAAATTTTTCTCATGAATCACTCTATCTATTGGTGCCAACCGATTCAACACCCGCTCAGTAGTTGTTGAGATTTTCACGTTCAGACAGATATACTTACAAGGAATGGATATATTTTTTCCATATTTATTGATGATACCTCAATGAATTATGGAATTAAACGTTTCTCATGAAACACTCTGTCTATTGGTGAGAACCGATTCAACATCTGTTCAGTAGTTGTTGCGATTTTCACGTTCAGACAGATATACTTACAAGGAATGGATATATTTTTTTCCATATTTAATGACGATACCACAATGAACAACGGAAATAAAGCTTCCTCCTGCACCACTCTCTCCACTGGAGAAAACCGATCCAGACAGATAGACTTAAAAGGAATGGATATATTTTTGTCCATATTTAATGATGATACCTCAACGGATTATGTAAATAAAACTTTCTCATGCACCACTCTCTCCATTGGAGAAAACCGATTCAACACCCGCTCAGTAGTTGTTGAGATTTTCACGTTCAGACAGATATACTTACAAGGAATGGATATATTTTTTTCCATATTTAATGACGATACCACAATGAACAAGGGAAATAAAGCTTCCTCCTGCACCACTCTCTCCATTGGAGAAAACCGATTCAACACCCGCTCAGTAGTTGTTGAGATTTTCACGTTCAGACAGATAGACTTACAAGGAGTGGATATATTTGTTTCCATATTTAATGATGATACCTCAATGAATTATGGAATAAAACCTTTCTCATGAACCATTCTGTCTATTGGTGCGAACCGATTCAACATCCGTTCAGTAGTTGTTGAGATTTTCACGTTCAGGCAGATAGACTTTCAAGGAAGGGATATATTTTTTCCATATTTAATGATGATACCTCAATGAATTATGGAATTAAACCTTTCTCATGAACCACTCTGTCTATTGGTGCGAACCGATTCAACACCCGCTCTGTAGTTGTTGAGATTTTCACGTTCAGACTGATATACTTACAAGGAATGGATATATTTTTTCCATATTTAATGATGATACCTCAATGAATTATGGAACTAAACCTTTCCCATGAAACACTCTCTCCATTGGAGAAAACCGATTCAACACCCGCTTAGTAGTTGTTGAGATTTTCACGTTCGGGCAGATAGACTTTCTAGGAAGGGATATATTTTTTCCATATTTAATGATGATACCTCAATGAATTATGGAATTAAACCTTTCTCATGAACCATTCTGTCTATTGGTGCAAACCGATTCAACATCCGTTCAGTAGTTGTTGAGATTTTCACGGTCAGGCAGATAGACTTTCAAGGAACTGATATATTTTTTCCATATTTAATGATGATACCTCAATGAATTATGGAATTATACCTTTCTCATGAACCACTCTGTCTATTGATGTGAAACGATTCAACATCCGTTCAGTAGTTGTTGAGATTTTCACGTTCAGACAGATAGACTTACAAGGAATGGATATATTTTTTTCCATATTTAATGATGATACCTAAATGAGTTATGGAATTAAACCTTTCTCATGAACCACTCTGTCTATTGGTGCGAACCGATTCAACATCCGTTCAGTAGTTGTTGCGATTTTCACGTTCAGACAGATAGACTTACAAGGAAGGGATATATTTTTTCCATATTTAATGACGATACCACAATGAACAACGGAAATAAAGCTTCCTCATGCACCACTCTCTCCATTGAAGACAACCAATTCAACACCCGCTTAGTAGTAGTTGAGATTTTCACGTTCAGGCAGATAGACTTTCTAGGAAGGGATATATTTTGTCCATATTTAATGATGATACCTCAACGGACTATGTAAATAAACCTTTCTCATGAACCACTCTGTCTATTGGTGCGAACCGATTCAACACCCGCTCAGTAGTTGTTGAGATTTTCACGTTCAGACAGATAGACTTTCAAGGAAGGGATATATTTTTTTCCATATTTAATGATGATACCTCAATGAATTATGGAATTAAACCTTTCTCATGAACCACTCTGTCTATTGATGTGAAACGATTCAACATCCGTTCAGTAGTTGTTGAGATTTTCACGTTCAGACAGATAGACTTACAAGGAATGGATATATTTTTTTCCATATTTAATGATGATACCTAAATGAGTTATGGAATTAAACCTTTCTCATGAACCACTCTGTCTATTGGTGCGAACCGATTCAACATCCGTTCAGTAGTTGTTGCGATTTTCACGTTCAGACAGATAGACTTACAAGGAAGGGATATATTTTTTCCATATTTAATGACGATACCACAATGAACAACGGAAATAAAGCTTCCTCATGCACCACTCTCTCCATTGAAGAAAACCAATTCAACACCCGCTTAGTAGTAGTTGAGATTTTCACGTTCAGGCAGATAGACTTTCTAGGAAGGGATATATTTTGTCCATATTTAATGATGATACCTCAATGAATTATGGAATTAAACCTTTCTCATGAACCACTCTGTCTATTGGTGCGAACCGATTCAACACCCGCTCAGTAGTTGTTGAGATTTTCACGTTCAGACAGATAGACTTTCAAGGAAGGGATATATTTTTTTCCATATTTAATGATGATACCTCAATGAATAATGGAATTAAACCTTTCTTATGAACCACTCTGTCTATTGGTGCGAACCGATTCAACATCCGTTCAGTAGTTGTTGCGATTTTCACGTTCAGACAGATAGACTTACAAGGAAGGGATATATTTTTTCCATATTTAATGACGATACCACAATGAACAACGGAAATAAAGCTTCCTCATGCACCACTCTCTCCATTGAAGAAAACCAATTCAACACCCGCTTAGTAGTAGTTGAGATTTTCACGTTCAGGCAGATAGACTTTCTAGGAAGGGATATATTTTGTCCATATTTAATGATGATACCTCAACGGACTATGTAAATAAACCTTTCTCATGAACCACTCTGTCTATTGGTGCGAACCGATTCAACACCCGCTCAGTAGTTGTTGAGATTTTCACGTTCAGACAGATAGACTTTCAAGGAAGGGATATATTTTTTCCATATTTAATGATGATACCTCAATGAATTATGGAATTAAACCTTTCTCATGAACCACTCTGTCTATTGGTGCGAACCGATTCAACACCCGCTCAGTAGTTGTTGAGATTTTCACGTTCAGACAGATAGACTTACAAGGAAGGGATATATTTTTTCCATATTTAATGATGATACCTCAATGAATTATGGAATTAAACCTTTCTTATGAACCACTCTGTCTATTGTTGCGAACCGATTCAACATCCGTTCAGTAGTTGTTGCGATTTTCACGTTCAGACAGATAGACTTACAAGGAAGGGATATATTTTTTCCATATTTAATGACGATACCACAATGAACAACGGAAATAAAGCTTCCTCATGCACCACTCTCTCCATTGGAGAAAACCGATTCAACACCCGCTCTGTAGTTGTTGAGATTTTCACGTTCAGACTGATATACTTACAAGGAATGGATACATTTTTTCCATATTTAATGATGATACCTCAATGAATTATGGAACTAAACCTTTCTCATGAACCACTCTCTCCATTGGAGAAAACCGATTCAACACCCGCTTAGTAGTTGTTGAGATTTTCACGTTCAGGCAGATAGACTTTCTAGGAAGGGATATATTTTTTCCATATTTAATGATGATACCTCAATGAATTATGGAATTAAACCTTTCTCATGAACCACTCTGTCTATTGGTGCGAACCGATTCAACACCCGCTCAGTAGTTGTTGAGATTTTCACGTTCAGACAGATAGACTTAAAAGGAATGGATATATTTTTGTCCATATTTAATGATGATACCTCAATGGATTATGTAAATAAACCTTTCTCATGCACCACTCTCTCCATTAGAGAAAACCGGTTCAACACCCGCTCAGTAGTTGTTGAGATTTTCGCGTTCAGACAGATAGACTTACAAGGAATGGATATATTTTTTTCCATATTTAATGATGATACCTCAACGGATTATGTAAATAAACCTTTCTCATGAACCACTCTGTCTATTGGTGCGAACCGATTCAACACCCGCTCAGTAGTTGTTAAGATTTTCACGTTCAGACAGATAGACTTTCAAGGAAGGGATAAATTTTGTCCATATTTAATGATGATACCTCAACGGACTATGTAAATAAACCTTTCTCATGAACCACTCTGTCTATTGGTGCGAACCGATTCAACATCCGTTCAGTAGTTGTTGAGATTTTCACGTTCAGGCAGATAGACTTTCAAGGAAGGGATATATTTTGTCCATATTTAATTATGATACCTCAACGGACTATGTAAATAAACCTTTCTCATGAACCACTCTGTCTATTGGTGCGAACCGATTCAACACCCGCTCAGTAGTTGTTGAGATTTTCACGTTCAGACAGATAGACTTTCAAGGAAGGGATATATTTTTTTCCATATTTAATGATGATACCTCAATGAATTATGGAATTAAACCTTTCTTATGAACCACTCTGTCTATTGGTGCGAACCGATTCAACATCCGTTCAGTAGTTGTTGCGATTTTCACGTTCAGACAGATAGACTTACAAGGAAGGGATATATTTTTTACATATTTAATGACGATACCACAATGAACAACGGAAATAAAGCTTCCTCATGCACCACTCTCTCCATTGGAGAAAACCGATTCAACACCCGCTCTGTAGTTGTTGAGATTTTCACGTTCAGACTGATATACTTACAAGGAATGGATACATTTTTTCCATATTTAATGATGATACCTCAATGAATTATGGAACTAAACCTTTCTCATGAACCACTCTCCCCATTGGAGAAAACCGATTCAACACCCGCTTAGTAATTGTTGAGATTTTCACGTTCAGGCAGATAGACTTTCTAGGAAGGGATATATTTTTTCCATATTTAATGATGATACCTCAATGAATTATGGAATTAAACCTTTCTCATGAACCACTCTGTCTATTGGTGCGAACCGATTCAACACCCGCTCAGTAGTTGTTGAGATTTTCACGTTCAGACAGATAGACTTAAAAGGAATGGATATATTTTTGTCCATATTTAATGATGATACCTCAATGGATTATGTAAATAAACCTTTCTCATGCACCACTCTCTCCATTAGAGAAAACCGGTTCAACACCCGCTCAGTAGTTGTTGAGATTTTCGCGTTCAGACAGATAGACTTACAAGGAATGGATATATTTTTTTCCATATTTAATGATGATACCTCAACGGATTATGTAAATAAACCTTTCTCATGAACCACTCTGTCTATTGGTGCGAACCGATTCAACACCCGCTCAGTAGTTGTTAAGATTTTCACGTTCAGACAGATAGACTTTCAAGGAAGGGATATATTTTGTCCATATTTAATGATGATACCTCAACGGACTATGTAAATAAACCTTTCTCATGAACCACTCTGTCTATTGGTGCGAACCGATTCAACATCCGTTCAGTAGTTGTTGAGATTTTCACGTTCAGGCAGATAGACTTTCAAGGAAGGGATATATTTTTTCCATATTTAATGATGATACCTCAATGAATTATGGAATTAAACCTTTCTTATGAACCACTCTGTCTATTGTTGCGAACCGATTCAACATCCGTTCAGTAGTTGTTGCGATTTTCACGTTCAGACAGATAGACTTACAAGGAAGGGATATATTTTTTCCATATTTAATGACGATACCACAATGAACAACGGAAATAAAAATTCCTCATGCACCACTCTCTCCATTGGAGAAAACCGATTCAACACCCGCTCTGTAGTTGTTGAGATTTTCACGTTCAGACTGATATACTTACAAGGAATGGATATATTTTTTCCATATTTAATGATGATACCTCAATGAATTATGGAACTAAACCTTTCTCATGAACCACTCTCTCCATTGGAGAAAACCGATTCAACACCCGCATAGTAGTTGTTGAGATTTTCACGTTCAGGCAGATAGAATTTCTAGGAAGGGATATATTTTTTCCATATTTAATGATGATACCTCAATGAATTATGGAATTAAACCTTTCTCATGAACCACTCTGTCTATTGGTGCGAACCGATTCAACACCCGCTCAGTAGTTGTTGAGATTTTCACGTTCAGACAGATAGACTTAAAAGGAATGGATATATTTTTGTCCATATTTAATGATGATACCTCAACGGATTATGTTAATAAACCTTTCTCATGCACCACTCTCTCCATTAGAGAAAACCGGTTCAACACCCGCTCAGTAGTTGTTGAGATTTTCGCGTTCAGACAGATAGACTTACAAGGAATGGATATATTTTTTTTTTATATTTAATGATGATACCTAAATGAGTTATGGAATTAAATCTTTCTCATGAACCACTCTGTCTACTGGTGCGAACCGATTCAAGATCCGTTCAGTAGTTGTTGCGATTTTCACGTTCAGACAGATAGACTTACAAGGAAGATATATATATTTTTTCCATATTTAATGACGATACCACAATGAACAATGGAAATAAAGCTTCCTCATGCACCACTCTCTCCAATGGGGAAAACCGATTCAACACCCGCTCAGTAGTTGTTGAGATTTTCACGTTCAGGCAGATAGACTTACAAGGAATGGATATACTTTTTTCCATATTTAATGACGATACCACAATGAACAACGGAAATAAAGCTTCCTCATGCACCACTCTCTCCATTGGACAAAACCGATTCAACACCCGCTCAGTAGTTGTTGAGAATTTCACGTTCAGACTGATAGACTTACAAGGAATGAATATATTTTTTTCCATATTTAATGATGATACCTAAATGAGTTATGGAATTAAACCTTTCTCATGAACCACTCTGTTTATTGGTGCGAACCGATTCAACATCCGTTCAGTAGTTGTTGCGATTTTCACGTTCAGACAGATAGACTTACAAGGAAGGGATATAGTTTTTCCATATTTAATGACGATACCACAATGAACAACGGAAATAAAGCTTCCTCATGCACCACTCTCTCCATTGGAGAAAACCGATTCAACACCCGCTCAGTAGTTGTTGAGATTTTCACGTTCAGACAGATAGACTTACAAGGAATGGATATACTTTTTTCCATATTTAATGACGATACCACAATGAACAACGGAAATAAAGCTTCCTCATGCACCACTCTCTCCATTGGAGAAAACCGATTCAACACCCGCTCAGTAGTTGTTGAGATTTTCACGTTCAGACAGATAGACTTACAAGGAATGGATATACTTTTTTCCATATTTAATGACGATACCACAATGAACAACGGAAATAAAGCTTCCTCATGCACCACTCTCTCCATTGGACAAAACCGATTCAACACCCGCTCAGTAGTTGTTGAGAATTTCACGTTCAGACTGATAGACTTACAAGGAATGAATATATTTTTTTCCATATTTAATGATGATACCTCAACTGATTATGTAAATAAACCTTTCTCATGACCCACTCTGTCTATTGGTGCGAACCGATTCAACGCCCGCTCAATAGTTGTTGAGATTTTCACGTTCAGACAGATAGACTTACAAGGAATGGATATATTTTTTCCATATTTAATGATGAAACCTCAATGAATTATGGAATTAAACCTTTCTCATGAACAACTCTCTCCATTGGAGAAAACCGAATCAAAACGCGCTTAGTATTTGTTGAGATTTTCAAGTTCAGGCAGATATACTTACAAGGAATGGATATATTTTTTTCCATATTTAATGATGATACCTCAACGGATTATGTAAATAAACCTTTCTCATGACCCACTCTGTCTATTGGTGCGAACCGATTCAACGCCCGCTCAGTACTTGTTGAGATTTTCACGTTCAGACAGATAGACTTACAAGGAATGGATATATTTTTTCCATATTTAATGATGAAACCTCAATGAATTATGGAATTAAACCTTTCTCATGAACAACTCTCTAAATTGGAGAAAACCGAATCAAAACGCGCTTAGTATTTGTTGAGATTTTCAAGTTCAGGCAGATATACTTACAAGGAATGGATATATTTTTTCCAAATTTAATGATGATACCTCAATGAATTATGGAATTAAACCTTTCTCATGAACGACTCTCTCCATTGGAGAAAACCGATTCAACACCCGCTCAGTAGTAGTTGAGATTTTCACGTTCAGACAGATAGACTTACAAGGAAGTGATATATTTTTTCCATATTTAATGACGACACTACAATGAACAACGGAAATAAAGCTTAATCATGCACCACTCTCTCCATTGGAGAAAACCGATTCAACACCCGCTCAGTAGTTGTTGAGATTTTCACGTTCAGACAGATATACTTACAAGGAATGGATATATTTTTTTCCATATTTAATGATGATACCTTAATGAGTTATTGAATTAAACCTTTCTAATGAACCACTCTGTCTATTGGTGCGAACCGATTCAACATCCGTTCAGTAGTTGTTGAGATTTCCACGTTCAGGCAGATAGACTTACAAGGCAGGGATATATTTTTTCCATATTTAATGACGATACCACAATGAACAACGGAAATAAAGCTTAATCATGCACCACTCTCTCCATTGGAGAAAACCGATTCAACACCCGCTCAGTAGTTGTTGAGATTTTCACGTTCAGACAGATATACTTACAAGGAATGGATATATTTTTTTCCATATTTAATGATGATACCTTAATGAGTTATTGAATTAAACCTTTCTAATGAACCACTCTGTCTATTGGTGAGAACCGATTCAATATCTGTTCAGTAGTTGTTGCGATTTTCACGTTCAGACAGATAGACTTAAAAGGAATGGGTATATTTTTTCCATATTTAATGATGGTACCTCAATGTATTATGGAATTAACCCGTTCTCATGAACCACTCTGTCTATCTGTGTGAACCGATTCAACATCTGTTCAGTAGTTGTTGCGATTTTCACGTTCAGACAGATAGACTTAAAAGGAACAGATATATTTTTGTCCATATTTAATGATGATACCTCAACGGATTATGTAAAAAAAACCTTTCTCATGAACCACTCTGCCTATTGGTGCGAACCGATTCAACGCTCGCTCAGTAGTTGTTGAGATTTTCACGTTCAGACAGATAGACTTACAAGGAATGGATATATTTTTTTCCAAATTTAATGCTGATACCACAATGAACAACGGCAATAAAGCTTCCTCATGCACCACTCTCTCCATTGGAGAAAACCGATTCAACACCCGCTCAGTAGTTGTTGAGATTTTCACGTTCAGGCAGATAGACTTTCTAGGAAGGGATATATTTTTTTTATATTTAATGATGATACCTCAATGAATTATGGAATTAAACCTTTCTTATGAACCACTCTGTCTATTGGTGCGAACCGATTCAACACCCGCTCAGTAGTTGTTGAGATTTTCACGTTCAGACAGATATACTTACAAGGAATGGATATATTTTTTCCAAAGTTAATGATGATACCTCAATGAATTATGGAATTAAACTTTTCTCATGAACCACTCTCTCCATTGGAGAAAACCGATTCAACACCCGCTTAGTAGTTGTTGAGATTTTCACGTTCAGGCAGATAGACTTTCTAGGAAGGGATATATTTTTTCCATATTTAATGATGATACCTCAATGAATTATGGAATTAAACCTTTCTCATGAACGACTCTCTCCATTGGAGAAAACCGATTCAACACCCGCTCAGTAGTAGTTGAGATTTTCACGTTCAGACAGATAGACTTACAAGGAAGTGATATATTTTTGCCATATTTAATGACGACACCACAATGAACAACGGAAATAAAGCTTCCTCATGCACCACTCTCTCCAATGGAGAAAACCGATTCAACACCCGCTCAGTAGTTGTTGAGATTTTCACGTTCATACAGATAGGCTTTCAAGGAAGAGATATATTTTTTCCATATTTAATGATGATACCTCAATGAATTATGGAATTAAACCTTTCTCATGAACGACTCTCTCCATTGGAGAAAACCGATTCAACACCCGCTCAGTAGCTGTTGAGATTTTCACGTTCAGACAGATATACTTACAAGGAATGGTGATATTTTTTTTCCATATTTAATGATGATACCTCAATGAATTATGGAATTAAACCTTGCTCATGAACCACTCTCTCCATTGGAGAAAACCGATTCAACACCCGCTCAGTAGTTGTTGAGATTTTCACGTTCAGGCAGATAGACTTACAAGGAAGGGATATATTTTTTCCATATTTAATGACGATACCACAATGAACAACGGAAATAAAGCTTCCTCATGCACCACTCTCTCCAATGGAGAAAACCGATTCAACACCCGCTCAGAAGTTGTTGAGATTTTCACGTTCAGGCAGATAGACTTTCAAGGAAGGGATATATTTTTTCCATATTTAATGATGATATCTCAATGAATTATGGAATTAAACCTATCTCATGAACCACTCTGTCTATTGGTGCGAACCAATTCAACACCCGCTCAGTAGCTGTTGAGATTTTCACGTTCAGACAGATATACTTACAAGGAATGGTGATATTTTTTTTCCATATTTAATGATGATACCTCAATGAATTATGGAATTAAACCTTGCTCATGAACCACTCTCTCCATTGGAGAAAACCGATTCAACACCCGTTTAGTAGTTGTTGAGATTTTCACGTTCAGGCAGATAGACTTTCAAGGAAGGGATATATTTTTTCCATATTTAATGATGATACCTCAATGAATTATGGAATTAAACCTATCTCATGAACCACTCTGTCTATTGGTGCGAACCAATTCAACACCCGCTCAGTAGTTGTTGAGATTTTCACGTTCAGACAGATATACTTACAAGGAATGGATATATTTTTTCCAAATTTAATGATGATATCTCAATGAATTATGTAAAAAAACCTTTCTCATGCACCACTCTCTCCATTGGAGAAAACCGATTCAACACCCGCTCAGTAGTTGTTGAGATTTTCACGTTCAGACAGATATACTTACAAGGAATGGATATATTTTTTTCCATATTTAATGATGGTACCTCAATGAATTATGGAATTAAACCTATCTCATGAACCACTCTGTCTATTGGTGCGAACCGATTCAACATCCGTTCAGTAGTTGTTGAGATTTTCACGTTCAGACAGATAGACTTACAAGGAATGGATATATTTGTTTCCATATTTAATGATGATACCTCAATGAATTATGGAATAAAACCTTTCTCATGAACGACTCTCTCTATTGGAGAAAACCCATTCAACACCCGCTCAGTGGTTGTTGAGATTTTCACGTTCAGACAGATATACTTACAAGGAATGGATATATTTTTTCCAAATTTAAGATGACACCTCAATGAATTATGGAATTAAACCTTTCTCATGAACCACTCTGTCTATTGGTGAGAACCGATTCAACACCCGCTCAGTAGTTGTTGAGATTTTCACGTTCAGACAGATATACTTACAAGGAATGGATATATTTTTTCCATATTTAATGATGATACCTCAAAGAATTATGGAATTAAACCTTTCTCATGAACCACTCTCTCCATTGAAGAAAACCGATTCAACACCCGCTTAGTAGTTGTTGAGATTTTCACGTTCAGGCAGATAGACTTTCTAGGAAGGGATATATTTTTTCCATATTTAATGATGATACCTCAATGAAATATGGAATTAAACCTTTCTCATGAACCACTCTCTCCATTGAAGAAAACCGATTCAACACCCGCTTAGTAGTTGTTGAGATTTTCACGTTCAGACAGATAGACTTACAAGGAATGGATATATTTTTTCCAAATTTAATGATGATACCTCAATGAATTATGGAATTAAACCTTTCTCATGAACCACTCTGTCTATTGGTGAGAACCGATTCAACATCTGTTCAGTAGTTGTTGCGATTTTCACGTTCAGACAGATAGATTTAAAAGGAATGGATATATTTTTTTCCATATTTAATGATGGTACCTCAATGTATTATGGAATTAAACCGTTCTCATGAACAACTCTATCTATTTGTGTGAACCGATTCAACATCTCTTCAGTAGTTGTTGCGATTTTCACGTTCAGACAGATAGACTTAAAAGGAATGGATATATTTTTGTCCATATTTAATGATGATACCTCAAAAAATTATGGAATAAAACCTTTCTCATGAACGACTCTCTCCATTGGAGAAAACCGATTCAACACCCGCTCAGTAGTTGTTGAGATTTTCACGTTCAGACAGATAGACTTAAAAGGAATGGATATATTTTTGTCCATATTTAATGATGATACCTCAACGGATTATGTAAATAAAACTTTCTCATGAACCACTCTGTCTATTGGTGCGAACCGATTCAACACCCGCTCAGTAGTTGTTGAGATTTTCACGTTCAGACATATAGACTTACAAGAAATGGATATATTTTTTTCCATATTAAATGACGATACCACAATGAACAACGGAAATAAAGCTTCCTCATGCACCACTCTCTCCATTGGAGAGAGCCGATTCAACACCCGCTCAGTAGTTGTTGAGATTTTCACGTTCAGACAGATAGACTTACAAGGAATGGATATATTTTTTCCATATTTAATGATGATACCTCAATGAATTATGTAATTCAAATTTTCTCATGAACCACTCTCTCCATTGGAGAAAACCGATTCAACACCCGCTTAGCAGTTGTTGAGATTTTCACGTTCAGGCAGATAGACTTTCTAGGAAGGGATATATTTTTTCCATATTTAATGATGATACCTCAATGAATTATGGAACTAAACCTTTCTCATGAACCACTCTGTCTATTGGTGAGAACCGATTCAACATCTGTTCAGTAGTTGTTGCAATTTTCACGTTCAGACAGATAGACTTAAAAGGAATGGATATGTTTTTTCCCATATTTAATGATGGTACCTCAATGTATTATGGAATTAAACCGTTCTCATGAACCACTCTGTCTATTGGTGCGAACCGATTCAACATCCGTTCAGTAGTTGTTGACATTTTCACGTTCAGACAGATAGACTTACAAGAAATGGATATATTTGTTTCCATATTTAATGATGATACCTCAATGGATTATGGAATTAAACCTTTTCGCATGAACCACTCTGTCTATTGGTGAGAACCGATTCAACATCTGTTCAGTAGTTGTTGCGATTTTCACGTTCAGACAGATAGACTTAAAAGGAATGGATATATTTTTTTCCATATTTAATGATGGTACCTCAATGTATTATGGAATTAAACTGTTCTCATGAACCACTCTGTCTATTTGTGTGAACCGATTCAACATCTGTTCAGTAGTTGTTGCGATTTTCACGTTCAGACAGATAGACTTAAAAGGAACGGATATATTTTGTCCATATTTAATTATGATACCTCAACGGATTATGTAAAAAAACCTTTCTCATGCACCACTCTCTCCATTGGAGAAAACCGATTCAACACCCGCTCAGTAGTTGTTGAGATTTTCACGTTCAGACAGATATACTTACAAGGAATGGATATATTTTTTTTCATATTTAATGATGGCACCTCAATGTATTATGGAATTAAACCGTTCTCATCAACCACTCTGTCTATTGGTGCGAACCGATTCAACATCCGTTCAGTAGTTGTTGACATTTTCACGTTCAGACAGATAGACTTACAAGAAATGGATATATTTGTTTCCATATTTAATGATGATACCTCAATGAATTATGGAATAAAACCTTTCTCATGAACGACTCTCTCCATTGGAGAAAATCGATTCAACACCCGCTCAGTAGTTGTTGAGATTTTCACGTTCAGACAGATAGACTTACAAGGAATGGATATATTTTTTTCCATATTTAATGACGATACCACAATGAACAATGGAAATAAAGCTTCCTCATGCACCACTCTCTCCATTGGAGAAAGCCGATTCAACACCCGCTCAGTAGTTGTTGAGATTTTCACGTTCAGACAGATATACTTACAAGGAATGGATATATTTTTTTCCATATTTAATGCTGATACCACAATGAACAACGGAAATAAAGCTTCCTCATGCACCACTCCCTCCATTGGAGAAAACCGATTCAACACCCGCTCAGAAGTTGTTGAGATTTTCACGTTCAGACAGATAGACTTTCTAGGAAGGGATATATTTTTTTCCATATTTAATGACGATACCACAATGAACAACGGAAATAAAGCTTCCACATGCACCACTCTCTCCATTGGAGAAAGCCGATTCAACACCCGCTCAGTAGTTGTTGAGATTTTAACGTTCAGACAGATATACTTACAAGGAATGGATATATTTTTTTCCATAATTAATGCTGATACCACAATGAACAACGGAAATAATGCTTCCTCCTGCACCACTCTCTCCATTGGAGAAAACCGATTCAACACCCGCTCAGAAGTTGTTGAGATTTTCACGTTCAGACAGATAGACTTACAAGAAATGGATATATTTGTTTCCATATTTTATGATGATACCTCAATGAATTATGGCATAAAACCTTTCTCATGAACGACTCTCTCCATTGGAGAAAACCGATTCAACACCCGCTCAGTAGTTGTTGAGATTTTCACGTTCAGAGAGATAGACTTAAAAGGAATGGATATATTTTTGTCAATATTTAATGATGATACCTCAACGGATATATTGATATATTTTTTTCCATATTTAATGACGATACCACAACGAACAACGGAAATAAAGCTTCCTCATGCACCACTCTCTCCATTGGTGAAAGCCGATTCAACACCCGCTCAGTAGTTGTTGAGATTTCCACGTTCAGACAGATATACTTACAAGGAATGGATATATTTTGTTCCATATTTAATGATGGTACCTCAATGTATTATGGAATTAAACCGTTCTCATGAACCACTCTGTCTATTGGTGCGAACCGATTCTACATCTGTTCAGTAGTTGTTGAGATTTTCACGTTCAGACAGATAGACTTACAAGGAATGGATATGTTTTTTCCCATATTTAATGACGATACCACAATGAACAAAGGAAATAAAGCTTCCTCATGCAATACTCTCTCCATTGGAGAAAACCGATTCAACACCCGCTCAGTAGTTGTTGAGATTTTCACGTTCAGACAGATAGACTTACAAGGAATGGATATATTTTTTTCCATATTTAATGATGATACCTAAATGAGTTATGGAATTAAACCTTTCTCATGAACCACTCTGTCTATTGGTGCGAACCGATTCAACACCCGCTCAGTAGTTGTTGAGATTTTCACGTTCAGACAGATATACTTACAAGGAATGGATATATTTTTTCCAAATTTAATGATGATACCTCAATGAATTATGGAATTAAACCTTTCTCATGAACCACTCTGTCTATTGGTGAGAACCGATTCAACATCTGTTCAGTAGTTGTTGCAATTTTCACGTTCAGACAGATAGACTTAAAAGGAATGGATATGTTTTTTCCCATATTTAATGATGGTACCTCAATGTATTATGGAATTAAACCGTTCTCATGAACCACTCTGTCTATTTGTGTGAACCGATTCAACATCTGTTCAGTAGTTGTTGCGATTTTCACGTTCAGACAGATAGACTTAAAAGGAATGGATATATTTTTGTCCATATTTAATGATGATACCTCAACGGATTATGTAAAAAAACCTTTCTCATGCACCACTCTCTCCATTGGAGAAAACCGATTCAACACCCGCGCAGTAGTTGTTGAGATTTTCACGTTCAGACGGATATACTTAAAAGGAATGGATATGTTTTTTCCCATATTTAATGATGGTACCTCAATGTATTATGGAATTAAACTGTTCTCATGAACCACTCTGTCTATTTGTGTGAACCGATTCAACATCTGTTCAGTAGTTCTTGCGATTTTCACGTTCAGACAGATAGACTTAAAAGGAACGGATATATTTTTGTCCATATTTAATGATGATACCTCAACGGATTATGTAAAAAAACCTTTCTCATGCACCACTCTCTCCATTGGAGAAAACCGATTCAACACCCGCTCAGTAGTTGTTGAGATTTTCACTTTCAGACAGATATACTTACAAGGAAGGGATATATTTTTTCCATATTTAATGATGATACCTCAATGAATTATGGAATTAAACCTTTCTCATGAACCACTCTGTCTATTGGTGCGAACCGATTCAACACCCGCTCAGTAGTTGTTGAGATTTTCACGTTCAGACAGATATACTTACAAGGAATGGATATATTTTTTCCAAATTTAATGATGATACCTCAATGAATTATGGAATTAAACCTTTCTCATGAACCACTCTGTCTATTGGTGAGAACCGATTCAACATCTGTTCAGTAGTTGTTGCAATTTTCACGTTCAGACAGATAGACTTAAAAGGAATGGATATGTTTTTTCCCATATTTAATGATGGTACCTCAATGTATTATGGAATTAAACCGTTCTCATGAACCACTCTGTCTATTGGTGCGAACCGATTCAACATCCGTTCAGTAGTTGTTGACATTTTCACGTTCAGACAGATAGACTTACAAGAAATGGATATATTTGTTTCCATATTTAATGATGATACCTCAATGGATTATGGAATTAAACCTTTCTCATGAACCACTCTGCCTATTGGTGAGAACCGATTCAACATCTGTTCAGTAGTTGTTGCGATTTTCACGTTCAGACAGATAGACTTAAAAGGAATGGATATATTTGTTTCCATATTTAATTATGGTACCTCAATGTATTATGGAATTAAACTGTTCTCATGAACCACTCTGTCTATTTGTGTGAACCGATTCAACATCTGTTCAGTAGTTCTTGCGATTTTCACGTTCAGACAGATAGACTTAAAAGGAACGGATATATTTTTGTCCATATTTAATGATGATACCTCAACGGATTATGTAAAAAAACCTTTCTCATGCACCACTCTCTCCATTGGAGAAAACCGATTCAACACCCGCTCAGTAGTTGTTGAGATTTTCACGTTCAGACAGATATACTTACAAGGAATGGATATATTTTTTTTCATATTTAATGATGGTACCTCAATGTATTATGGAATTAAACCGTTCTCATCAACCACTCTGTCTATTGGTGCGAACCGATTCAACATGCGTTCAGTAGTTGTTGAGATTTTCACGTTCAGACAGATAGACTTACAAGGAATGGATATATTTGTTTCCATATTTAATGATGATACCTCAATGAATTATGGAATAAAACCTTTCTCATGAACGACTCTCTCCATTGGAGAAAATCGATTCAACACCCGCTCAGTAGTTGTTGAGATTTTCACGTTCAGACAGATAGACTTACAAGGAATGGATATATTTTTTTTCCATATTTAATGACGATACCACAATGAACAATGGAAATAAAGCTTCCTCATGCACCACTCTCTCCATTGGAGAAAGCCGATTCAACACCCGCTCAGTAGTTGTTGAGATTTTCACGTTCAGACAGATATACTTACAAGGAATGGATATATTTTTTTCCATATTTAATGCTGATACCACAATGAACAACGGAAATAAAGCTTCCTCATGCACCACTCCCTCCATTGGAGAAAACCGATTCAACACCCGCTCAGTAGTTGTTGAGATTTTCACGTTCAGACAGATATACTTACAAGGAATGGATATATTTTTTTCCATATTTAATTATGGTACCTCAATGTATTATGGAATTAAACTGTTCTCATGAACCACTCTGTCTATTTGTGTGAACCGATTCAACATCTGTTCAGTAGTTCTTGCGATTTTCACGTTCAGACAGATAGACTTAAAAGGAACGGATATATTTTTGTCCATATTTAATGATGATACCTCAACGGATTATGTAAAAAAACCTTTCTCATGCACCACTCTCTCCATTGGAGAAAACCGATTCAACACCCGCTCAGTAGTTGTTGAGATTTTCACGTTCAGACAGATATACTTACAAGGAATGGATATATTTTTTTTCATATTTAATGATGGTACCTCAATGTATTATGGAATTAAACCGTTCTCATCAACCACTCTGTCTATTGGTGCGAACCGATTCAACATCCGTTCAGTAGTTGTTGAGATTTTCACGTTCAGACAGATAGACTTACAAGGAATGGATATATTTGTTTCCATATTTAATGATGATACCTCAATGAATTATGGAATAAAACCTTTCTCATGAACGACTCTCTCCATTGGAGAAAATCGATTCAAAACCCGCTCAGTAGTTGTTGAGATTTTCACGTTCAGACAGATAGACTTACAAGGAATGGATATATTTTTTTTCCATATTTAATGACGATACCACAATGAACAATGGAAATAAACCTTCCTCATGCACCACTCTCTCCATTGGAGAAAGCCGATTCAACACCCGCTCAGTAGTTGTTGAGATTTTCACGTTCAGACAGATATACTTACAAGGAATGGATATATTTTTTTCCATAATTAATGCTGATACCACAATGAACAACGGAAATAGTGCTTCCTCCTGCACCACTCTCTCCATTGGAGAAAACCGATTCAACACCCGCTCAGTAGTTGTTGAGATTTTCACGTTCAGACAGATAGACTTACAAAGAATGGATATATTTTTTCCAAATTCAATGATGATACCTCAATGAATTATGGAATTAAACCTTTCTCATGAACCACTCTGTCTATTGGTGAGAACCGATTCAACATCTGTTCAGTAGTTGTTGCGATTTTCACGTTCAGACAGATAGACTTACAAGGAATGGATATATTTTTGTCCATATTTAATGAGGATACCTCAACGGATTATGTAAAAAAACCTTTCTCATGCTCCACTCTCTCCATTGGAGAAAACCGATTCAACACCCGCTCAGTAGTTGTTGAGATTTTCACGTTCAGACAGATAGACTTACAAGGAATGGATATATTTGTTTCCATATTTAATGATGATACCTCAATGAATCATCGAATTAAACCTTTCTCATGAACCACTCTGTCTATTGGTGCGAACCAATTCAACACCCGCTCAGTAGTTGTTGAGATTTTCACGTTCAGACAGATATACTAACAAGGAATGGATATATTTGTTTCCATATTTAATGACGATACCACAATGAACAATGGAAATAAACCTTCCTCATGCACCACTCTCTCCATTGGAGAAAGCCGATTCAACACCCGCTCAGTAGTTGTTGAGATTTTCACGTTCAGACAGATATACTTACAAGGAATGGATATATTTTTTTCCATATTTAATGCTGATACCACAATGAACAACGGAAATAAAGCTTCCTCATGCACCACTCCCTCCATTGGAGAAAACCGATTCAACACCCGCTCAGTAGTTGTTGAGATTTTCACGTTCAGACAGATATACTTACAAGGAATGGATATATTTTTTTCCATATTTAATTATGGTACCTCAATGTATTATGGAATTAAACTGTTCTCATGAACCACTCTGTCTATTTGTGTGAACCGATTCAACATCTGTTCAGTAGTTCTTGCGATTTTCACGTTCAGACAGATAGACTTAAAAGGAACGGATATATTTTTGTCCATATTTAATGATGATACCTCAACGGATTATGTAAAAAAACCTTTCTCATGCACCACTCTCTCCATTGGAGAAAACCGATTCAACACCCGCTCAGTAGTTGTTGAGATTTTCACGTTCAGACAGATATACTTACAAGGAATGGATATATTTTTTTTCATATTTAATGATGGTACCTCAATGTATTATGGAATTAAACCGTTCTCATCAACCACTCTGTCTATTGGTGCGAACCGATTCAACATCCGTTCAGTAGTTGTTGAGATTTTCACGTTCAGACAGATAGACTTACAAGGAATGGATATATTTGTTTCCATATTTAATGATGATACCTCAATGAATTATGGAATAAAACCTTTCTCATGAACGACTCTCTCCATTGGAGAAAATCGATTCAAAACCCGCTCAGTAGTTGTTGAGATTTTCACGTTCAGACAGATAGACTTACAAGGAATGGATATATTTTTTTTCCATATTTAATGACGATACCACAATGAACAATGGAAATAAACCTTCCTCATGCACCACTCTCTCCATTGGAGAAAGCCGATTCAACACCCGCTCAGTAGTTGTTGAGATTTTCACGTTCAGACAGATATACTTACAAGGAATGGATATATTTTTTTCCATAATTAATGCTGATACCACAATGAACAACGGAAATAGTGCTTCCTCCTGCACCACTCTCTCCATTGGAGAAAACCGATTCAACACCCGCTCAGTAGTTGTTGAGATTTTCACGTTCAGACAGATAGACTTACAAAGAATGGATATATTTTTTCCAAATTTAATGATGATACCTCAATGAATTATGGAATTAAACCTTTCTCATGAACCACTCTGTCTATTGGTGAGAACCGATTCAACATCTGTTCAGTAGTTGTTGCGATTTTCACGTTCAGACAGATAGACTTACAAGGAATGGATATATTTTTGTCCATATTTAATGAGGATACCTCAACGGATTATGTAAAAAAACCTTTCTCATGCTCCACTCTCTCCATTGGAGAAAACCGATTCAACACCCGCTCAGTAGTTGTTGAGATTTTCACGTTCAGACAGATAGACTTACAAGGAATGGATATATTTGTTTCCATATTTAATGATGATACCTCAATGAATCATCGAATTAAACCTTTCTCATGAACCACTCTGTCTATTGGTGCGAACCAATTCAACACCCGCTCAGTAGTTGTTGAGATTTTCACGTTCAGACAGATATACTAACAAGGAATGGATATATTTGTTTCCATATTTAATGATGATACCTCAATGAATTATGGAATAAAACCTTTCTCATGAACCACTCTGTCTATTGGTGCGAACCAGTTCAACACCCGCTCAGTAGTTGTTTAGATTTTCACGTTCAGACAGATATACTTACAAGGAATGGATATATTTTTTTCCATATTTAATGCTGATACCACAATGAACAACGGAAATAAAGCTTCCTCATGCACCACTCCCTCCATTGGAGAAAACCGATTCAACACTCGCTCAGTAGTTGTTGAGATTTTCACGTTCAGACAGATAGACTTTCTAGGAAGGGATATATTTTTTTCCATATTTAATGCTGATACCACAATGAACAACGGAAATAAAGCTTCCTCATGCACCACTCCCTCCATTGGAGAAAACCGATTCAACACCCGCTCAGTAGTTGTTGAGATTTTCACGTTCAGACAGATAGACTTACAAGGAATGGATATATTTTTTTCCATATTTAATGACGATACCACAATGAACAACGGAAATAAAGCTTCCTCATGCACCACTCTCTCCATTGGAGAAAGCCGATTCAACACCCGCTCAGTAGTTGTTGAGATTTTCACGGTCAGACAGATATACTTACAAGGAATGGATATATTTTTTCCTAATTTAATGATGATACCTCAATGAATTATTTAATTAAACCTTTCTCATGAACCACTCTGTCTATTGGTGAGCACCGATTCAACATCTGTTCAGTAGTTGTTGCGATTTTCACGTTCAGACAGATAGACTTAAAAGGAATGGATATATTTGTTTCCATATTTAATGATGATACCTCAATGAATTATGGAATAAAACCTTTCTCATGAACGACTCGCTCCATTGGAGAAAACCGATTCAACACCCGCTTAGTAGTTGTTGAGATTTTCACGTTTAGGCAGATAGACTTTCAAGGAAGGGATATATTTTTTCCATATTTAATGATGATACCTCAATGAATTATGGAATTAAACCTTTCTCATGAACCACTCTGTCTATTGGTGCGAACCAATTCAACACCCACTCAGTAGTTGTTGAGATTTTCACGTTCAGACAGATATACTAACAAGGAATGGATATATTTGTTTCCAAATTTAATAATGATACCTCAATGAATTATGGAATAAAACCTTTCTCATGAACGACTCGCTCCATTGGAGAAAACCGATTCAACACCCGCTTAGTAGTTGTTGAGATTTTCACGTTCAGGCAGATAGACTTTTTAGGAAGGTATATTTTTTTTCCGTATTTAATAATGATACCTCAATGAATTGTGGAATTAAACCTTTCTCATGAACCACTCTGTCTATTGGTGCGAACCGATTCAACACTCGCTCAGTAGTTGTTGAGATTTTCACGTTCAGACAGATATACTTACAAGGAATGGATATATTTTTTCAAAATTTAATGATGATACCTCAATGAATTATGGAATTAAACCTTTCTCATGAACCACTCTGTCTATTGGTGAGAACCGATTCAACATCTGTTCAGTAGTTGTTGCGCTTTTCACGTTCAGACAGATATACTTAAAAGGAATGGATATATTTTTGTCCATATTTAATGATGATACCTCAACGGATTATGTAAAAAAACCTTTCTCATGCACCACTCTCTCCATTGGAGAAAACCGATTCAACACCCGCTTAGTAGTTGTTGAGATTTTCACGTTCAGACAGATATACTTACAAGGAATGGATATATTTTTTTTCCATATTAAATGATTGTACCTCAATGTATTATGGAATAAAACCGTTCTCATGAACCACTCTGTCTATTGGTGCGAACCATCGCAACAGCATCTGTTCAGTAGCTGTTGCGATTTTCACGTTCAGACAGATAGACTTAAAAGGAATGGATATATTTTTGTCCATATTTAACGATGATACCTCAACGGATTATGTAAATAAACCTTTCTCATGTACCACTCTGTCTATTGGTGCGAACCGATTCAACATCCGTTCAGTAGTTGTTGAGATTTTCACGTTCAGACAGATAGACTTACAAGGAATGGATATATTTGTTTCCATATTTAATGATGATACCTCAATGAATTATGGAATAAAACCTTTCTCATGAACGACTCTCTCCATTGGAGAAAATCGATTCAAAACCCGCTCAGTAGTTGTTGAGATTTTCACGTTCAGACAGATAGACTTACAAGGAATGGATATATTTTTTTTCCATATTTAATGACGATACCACAATGAACAATGGAAATAAACCTTCCTCATGCACCACTCTCTCCATTGGAGAAAGCCGATTCAACACCCGCTCAGTAGTTGTTGAGATTTTCACGTTCAGACAGATATACTTACAAGGAATGGATATATTTTTTTCCATAATTAATGCTGATACCACAATGAACAACGGAAATAGTGCTTCCTCCTGCACCACTCTCTCCATTGGAGAAAACCGATTCAACACCCGCTCAGTAGTTGTTGAGATTTTCACGTTCAGACAGATAGACTTACAAAGAATGGATATATTTTTTCCAAATTCAATGATGATACCTCAATGAATTATGGAATTAAACCTTTCTCATGAACCACTCTGTCTATTGGTGAGAACCGATTCAACATCTGTTCAGTAGTTGTTGCGATTTTCACGTTCAGACAGATAGACTTACAAGGAATGGATATATTTTTGTCCATATTTAATGAGGATACCTCAACGGATTATGTAAAAAAAACCTTTCTCATGCTCCACTCTCTCCATTGGAGAAAACCGATTCAACACCCGCTCAGTAGTTGTTGAGATTTTCACGTTCAGACAGATAGACTTACAAGGAATGGATATATTTGTTTCCATATTTAATGATGATACCTCAATGAATCATCGAATTAAACCTTTCTCATGAACCACTCTGTCTATTGGTGCGAACCAATTCAACACCCGCTCAGTAGTTGTTGAGATTTTCACGTTCAGACAGATATACTAACAAGGAATGGATATATTTGTTTCCATATTTAATGATGATACCTCAATGAATTATGGAATAAAACCTTTCTCATGAACCACTCTGTCTATTGGTGCGAACCAGTTCAACACCCGCTCAGTAGTTGTTTAGATTTTCACGTTCAGACAGATATACTTACAAGGAATGGATATATTTTTTTCCATATTTAATGCTGATACCACAATGAACAACGGAAATAAAGCTTCCTCATGCACCACTCCCTCCATTGGAGAAAACCGATTCAACACTCGCTCAGTAGTTGTTGAGATTTTCACGTTCAGACAGATAGACTTTCTAGGAAGGGATATATTTTTTTCCATATTTAATGCTGATACCACAATGAACAACGGAAATAAAGCTTCCTCATGCACCACTCCCTCCATTGGAGAAAACCGATTCAACACCCGCTCAGTAGTTGTTGAGATTTTCACGTTCAGACAGATAGACTTACAAGGAATGGATATATTTTTTTCCATATTTAATGACGATACCACAATGAACAACGGAAATAAAGCTTCCTCATGCACCACTCTCTCCATTGGAGAAAGCCGATTCAACACCCGCTCAGTAGTTGTTGAGATTTTCACGGTCAGACAGATATACTTACAAGGAATGGATATATTTTTTCCTAATTTAATGATGATACCTCAATGAATTATTTAATTAAGCGTTTCTCATGAACCACTCTGTCTATTGGTGAGCACCGATTCAACATCTGTTCAGTAGTTGTTGCGATTTTCACGTTCAGACAGATAGACTTAAAAGGAATGGATATATTTGTTTCCATATTTAATGATGATACCTCAATGAATTATGGAATAAAACCTTTCTCATGAACGACTCGCTCCATTGGAGAAAACCGATTCAACACCCGCTTAGTAGTTGTTGAGATTTTCACGTTTAGGCAGATAGACTTTCAAGGAAGGGATATATTTTTTCCATATTTAATGATGATACCTCAATGAATTATGGAATTAAACCTTTCTCATGAACCACTCTGTCTATTGGTGCGAACCAATTCAACACCCACTCAGTAGTTGTTGAGATTTTCACGTTCAGACAGATATACTAACAAGGAATGGATATATTTGTTTCCAAATTTAATAATGATACCTCAATGAATTATGGAATAAAACCTTTCTCATGAACGACTCGCTCCATTGGAGAAAACCGATTCAACACCCGCTTAGTAGTTGTTGAGATTTTCACGTTCAGGCAGATAGACTTTTTAGGAAGGTATATTTTTTTTCCGTATTTAATAATGATACCTCAATGAATTGTGGAATTAAACCTTTCTCATGAACCACTCTGTCTATTGGTGCGAACCGATTCAACACTCGCTCAGTAGTTGTTGAGATTTTCACGTTCAGACAGATATACTTACAAGGAATGGATATATTTTTTCAAAATTTAATGATGATACCTCAATGAATTATGGAATTAAACCTTTCTCATGAACCACTCTGTCTATTGGTGAGAACCGATTCAACATCTGTTCAGTAGTTGTTGCGCTTTTCACGTTCAGACAGATATACTTAAAAGGAATGGATATATTTTTGTCCATATTTAATGATGATACCTCAACGGATTATGTAAAAAAACCTTTCTCATGCACCACTCTCTCCATTGGAGAAAACCGATTCAACACCCGCTTAGTAGTTGTTGAGATTTTCACGTTCAGACAGATATACTTACAAGGAATGGATATATTTTTTTTCCATATTAAATGATTGTACCTCAATGTATTATGGAATAAAACCGTTCTCATGAACCACTCTGTCTATTGGTGCGAACCATCGCAACAGCATCTGTTCAGTAGCTGTTGCGATTTTCACGTTCAGACAGATAGACTTAAAAGGAATGGATATATTTTTGTCCATATTTAACGATGATACCTCAACGGATTATGTAAATAAACCTTTCTCATGTACCACTCTGTCTATTGGTGCGAACCGATTCAACATCCGTTCAGTAGTTTTTGAGATTTTCACGTTCAGACAGATAGACTTACAAGGACTGGATATATTTTTTCCATATTTAATGATGATACCTAAATGAGTTATGGAATTAAACCTTTCTCATGAACCACTCTGTCTATTGGTGCGAACCGGTTCAACATCCGTTCAGTAGTTGTTGAGATTTTCACGTTCAGACAGATAGACTTACAAGGAATGGATATATTTGTTTCCATATTTAATGATGATACCTCAATGAATTATGGAATAAAACCTTTCTCATGAACGACTCTCTCCATTGGAGAAAATCGATTCAGCACCCGCTCAGTAGTTGTTGAGATTTTCACGTTCAGACAGATAGACTTACAAGGAATGGATATATTATTTTCCATATTTAATGCTGATACCACAATGAACAATGGAAATAAAGCTTCCTCGTGCACCACTCTCTCCATTGGAGAAAACCGATTCAAAACCCGCTCAGTAGTTGTTGAGATTTTCACGTTCAGACTGATAGACTTACAAGGATTGGATATATTTTTTTCCATATTTAATGATGATACCTCAACGGATTATGTAAATAAACCTTTCTTATGACCCACTCTGTCTATTGGTGCGAACCGATTCAACACCCGCTCAGTAGTTGTTGAGATTTTCACGTTCAGACAGATAGACTTACAAGGAATGGATATATTTGTTTCCATATTTAATGATGATACCTCAATGGATTATGTAAATAAACCTTTCTCATGAACCACTCTGTCTATTGGTGCGAACCGATTCAACATCCGTTCAGTAGTTGTTGCGATTTTCACGTTCAGACAGGTAGACTTACAAGGAAGGGATATATTTGTTTCCATATTTAATGATGATACCTCAATGGATTATGTAAATAAACCTTTCTCATGAACCACTCTGTCTATTGGTGCGAACCGATTCAACATCCGTTCAGTAGTTGTTGCGATTTTCACGTTCAGACAGGTAGACTTACAAGGAAGGGATATATTTTTTCCATATTTAATAACGATACCACAATGAACATTGGAAATAAAGCTTCCTCATGCACCACTCTCTCCATTGGAGGAAACCGATTCAACACCCGCTCAGTAGTTGTTGAGATTTTCACGTTCAGACAGTTAGACTTACAAGGAAGGGATTTATTTTTTCCATATTTAATGCTGATACCACAATGAACATAGCAAATAAAGCTTCCTCATGCACCACTCTCACCATGGGAGAAAACCGATTCAACACCCGCTCAGTAGTTATTGAGATTTTCACGTTCAGACAGATAGACTTACAAGGAATGGAATTATTTTTTCCATATTTAATGATGATACCTCAATCAATTATGGAAGTAAGCCCTTCTAATGAACCCTCTGTCTATTTGTGCGAACCGATTCAACATCCGTTCAGTAGTTGTTGAGATTTTCACGTTCAGGCAGATAGACTTTCAAGGAAGGGATATATTTTTTCCATATTTAATTATGATACCTCAATGAATTATGGAATTAAACCTTTCTCATGAACCACTCTGTCTATTGGTGCGAACCGATTCAACATCCGTTCAGTAGTTGTTGAGACTTTCCCGTTCAGACAGATAGACTTCCAAAGAAGGGATATATTTGTTCCATATTTAATGACGATACCACAATGAACAACGGAAATAAAACTTCCTCATGCACCACTTTCTCCATTGGAGAAAACCGATTCAACACCCGCTCAGTAGTTGTTGAGATTTTCACGTTCAGGCAGATGGACTTACAAGGAAGGGATTTATTTTTTCCATATTTAATGCTGATACCACAATGAACAACGCAAATAAAGCTTCCTCATGCACCACTCTCTCCATTGGAGAAAACCGATTCAACACCCGCTCAGTAGTTGTTGACATTTTCACGTTCAGACAGATAGACTTACAAGGAATGGAATTATTTTTTCCATATTTAATGATGATACCTCAATCAATTATGGAATTAAGAATTTCTCATGAACCACTCTGTCTATTGGTGAGAACCGATTCAACATCTGTTCAGTAGTTGTTGCGATTTTCACGTTCAGACAGATATACTTAAAAGGAATGGATATATTTTTGTCCATATTTAATGATGATACCTCAACGGATTATGTAAAAAAAACCTTTCTCATGCACCACTCTCTCCATTATAGAAAACCGATTCAACACCCGCTCAGTAGTTGTTGAGATTTTCACGTTCAGGCAGATAGACTTACAAGGAATGGATATATTTTTTTCCATATTTAATGACGATACCACAATGAACAACGGAAATAAAGCTTCCTCATGCACCACTCTCTAAATTGGAGAAAGCCGATTCAACATCCGCTCTGTAGTTGTTGAGATTTTCACGTTCAGACAGATATACTTACAAGGAATGGATATATTTTTTCAAAATTTAATGATGATACCTCAATGAATTATGGAATTAAACCTTTCTCATGAACCACTCTGTCTATTGGTGAGAACCGATTCAACATCTGTTCAGTAGTTGTTGCGCTTTTCACGTTCAGACAGATATACTTAAAAGGAATGGATATATTTTTGTCCATATTTAATGATGATACCTCAACGCATTATGTAAAAAAACCTTTCTCATGCACCACTCTCTCCATTGGAGAAAACCGATTCAACACCCGCTTAGTAGTTGTTGAGATTTTCACGTTCAGACAGATATACTTACAAGGAATTTATATATTTTTTTTCCATATTAAATGATTGTACCTCAATGTATTATGGAATAAAACCGTTCTCATGAACCACTCTGTCTATTGGTGCGAACCATCGCAACAGCATCTGTTCAGTAGCTGTTGCGATTTTCACGTTCAGACAGATAGACTTAAAAGGAATGGATATATTTTTGTCCATATTTAATGATGATACCTCAACGGATTATGTAAAAAAACCTTTCTCATGCACCACTCTCTCCATTGGAGAAAACCGATTCAACACCCGCTCAGTAGTTGTTGAGATTTCCACGTTCAGACAGATATACTTACAATGAATGGATATATTTTTTCCATATTTAATGACGATACCTCAATGAATTATGGAATTAAACCTTTCTCATGAAATACTCTCTCCACTGGAGAAAACCGATTCAACACCCGCTTAGTAGTTATTGAGATTTTCACATTCAGGCAGATAGACTTACAAGGAATGGATATATTTGTTTCCATATTTAATGATGATACCTCAATGGATTATGTAAATAAACCTTTCTCATGAACCACTCTGTCTATTGGTGCGAACCGATTCAACATCCGTTCAGTAGTTGTTGCGATTTTCACGTTCAGACAGGTAGACTTACAAGGAAGGGATATATTTGTTTCCATATTTAATGATGATACCTCAATGGATTATGTAAATAAACCTTTCTCATGAACCACTCTGTCTATTGGTGCGAACCGATTCAACATCCGTTCAGTAGTTGTTGCGATTTTCACGTTCAGACAGGTAGACTTACAAGGAAGGGATATATTTTTTCCATATTTAATAACGATACCACAATGAACATTGGAAATAAAGCTTCCTCATGCACCAATCTCTCCATTGGACGAAACCGATTCAACACCCGCTCAGTAGTTGTTGAGATTTTCACGTTCAGACAGTTAGACTTACAAGGAAGGGATTTATTTTTTCCATATTTAATGCTGATACCACAATGAACATAGCAAATAAAGCTTCCTCATGCACCACTCTCACCATGGGAGAAAACCGATTCAACACCCGCTCAGTAGTTATTGAGATTTTCACGTTCAGACAGATAGACTTACAAGGAATGGAATTATTTTTTCCATATTTAATGATGATACCTCAATCAATTATGGAAGTAAGCCCTTCTAATGAACCCTCTGTCCATTTGTGCGAACCGATTCAACATCCGTTCAGTAGTTGTTGAGATTTTCACGTTCAGGCAGATAGACTTTCAAGGAAGGGATATATTTTTTCCATATTTAATTATGATACCTCAATGAATTATGGAATTAAACCTTTCTCATGAACCACTCTGTCTATTGGTGCGAACCGATTCAACATCCGTTCAGTAGTTGTTGAGACTTTCCCGTTCAGACAGATAGACTTCCAAAGAAGGGATATATTTGTTCCATATTTAATGACGATACCACAATGAACAACGGAAATAAAACTTCCTCATGCACCACTCTCCCCATTGGAGAAAACCGATTCAACACCCGCTCAGTAGTTGTTGAGATTTTCACGTTCAGGCAGATAGACTTACAAGGAAGGGATTTATTTTTTTCCATATTTAATGCTGATACCACAATGAACAACGCAAATAAAGCTTCCTCATGCACCACTCTCTCCATTGGAGAAAACCGATTCAACACCCGCTCAGTAGTTGTTGACATTTTCACGTTCAGACAGATAGACTAACAAGGAATGGAATTATTTTTTCCATATTTAATGATGATACCTCAATCAATTATGGAATTAAGAATTTCTCATGAACCACTCTGTCTATTGGTGAGAACCGATTCAACATCTGTTCAGTAGTTGTTGCGATTTTCACGTTCAGACAGATATACTTAAAAGGAATGGATATATTTTTGTCCATATTTAATGATGATACCTCAACGGATTATGTAAAAAAACCTTTCTCATGCACCACTCTCTCCATTGGAGAAAACCGATTCAACACCCGCTCAGTAGTTGTTGAGATTTTCACGTTCAGGCAGATAGACTTGCAAGGAATGGATATATTTTTTTCCATATTTAATGACGATACCACAATGAACAACGGAAATAAAGCTTCCTCATGCACCACTCTCTCCATTGGAGAAAGCCGATTCAACATCCGCTCAGTAGTTGTTGAGATTTTCACGTTCAGACAGATATACTTACAAGGAATGGATATATTTTTTTTCCATATTTAATGATTGTACCTCAATGTATTATGGAATAAAACCGTTCTCGTGAACCACTCTGTCTATTGGTGCGAACCGATGCAACATCTGTTCAGTAGCTGTTGCGATTTTCACCTTCAGACAGATAGACTTAAAAGGAATGGATATATTTTTGTCCACATTTAATGATGATACCTCAACGGATTATGTAAAAAAACCTTCCTCATGCACCACTCTCTCCATTGGAGAAAACCGATTCAACACCCGCTCAGTAGTTGTTGAGATTTTCACGTTCAGACAGATATACTTACAAGGAATGGATATATTTTTTCCATATTTAATGACGATACCTCAATGAATTATGGAATTAAACCTTTCTCATGAACTACTCTCTCCATTGGAGAAAACCGATTCAACACCCGCTTAGTAGTTGTTGAGATTTTCACATTCAGGCAGATAGACTTACAAGGAAGGGAAATATTTTTTCCATATTTAATGATAATACCTCAATGAATTATGGAATTAAACCTTTCTCATGAACCACTCTGTCTATTGGTGCGCACCGATTCAACACACGCTCAGTAGTTGTTGAGATTTTAACGTTCAGACAGATATACTTACAAGGAATGGATATATTATTTTCCATATTTAATGCTGATACCACAATGAACAACGGAAAAAAAGCTTCCTCGTGCACCACTCTCTCCATTGGAGAAAACCGATTCAACACCCGCTCAGTAGTTGTTGAGATTTTCACGTTCAGACTGATAGACTTACAAGGAATGGATATATTTTTTTCCATATTTAATGATGATAAATCAACGGATTATGTAAATAAACCTTTCTCATGACCCACTCTGTCTATTGGTGGGAACCGTTTCAACACCCGCTCAGTAGTTGTTGAGATTTTCACGTTCAGACAGATAGACTTACAAGGAATGGATATATTTGTTTCGATATTTAATGATGATACCTCAATGAATTATGGAATAAAACCTTTCTCATGAACCATTCTGTCTATTGGTGCGAACCGATTCAACATCCGTTCAGTAGTTGTTGAGATTTTCACGTTCAGGCAGATAGACTTTCAAGGAAGGGATATATTTTTTCCATATTTAATGATGATACCTCAATGAATTATGGAATTAAACCTTTCTCATGAACCACTCTGTCTATTGGTGCGAACCAATTCAACACCCGCTCAGTATTTGTGGAGATTTTCACGTTCAGACAGTTATACTTACAAGGAATGGATATATTTTTTCCATATTTAATGATGATACCTCAATGAATTATGGAATTAAACCTTTTTCATGAACCACTCTCTCCATTGGAGAAAGCCGATTCAACACCCGCTCAGTAGTTGTTGAGATTTTCACGTTCAGACAGATATACTTACAAGGAATGGATATATTTTTTTCCATATTTAATGATGGTACCTCAATGTATTATGGAATAAAACCGTTCTCATGAACCACTCTGTCTATTGGTGCGAACCGATTCAACACCCGCTCAGTAGTTGTTGAGATTTTAACGTTCAGACAGATATACTTACAAGGAATGGATATATTATTTTCCATATTTAATGCTGATACCACAATGAACAACGGAAATAAAGCTTCCTCGTGCACCACTCTCTCCATTGGAGAAAACCGATTCAACACCCGCTCAGTAGTTGTTGAGATTTTCACATTCAGACTGATAGACTTACAAGGAATGGATATATTTTTTTCCATATTTAATGATGATACCTCAACGGATTATGTAAAAAAACCTTTCTCATGCACCACTCTCTCCACTGGAGAAAACCGATTCAACACCCGCTCATTAGTTGTTGAGATTTTCACGTTCAGACTGATAGACTTACAAGGAATGGATATATTTTTTTCCATATTTAATAATGATACCTCAACGGATTATGTAAATAAACCTTTCTCATGACCCACTCTGTCTATTGGTGTGAACCGATTCAACACCCGCTCAGTAGTTGTTGAGATTTTCACGTTCAGACAGATAGACTTACAAGGAATGGATATATTTGTTTCCATATTTAATGATGATACCTCAATGAATTATGGAATAAAACCTTTCTCATGAACCATTCTGTCTATTGGTGCGAACCGATTCAACATCCGTTCAGTAGTTGTTGAGATTTTCACGTTCAGGCAGATAGACTTTCAAGGAAGGGATATATTTTTTCCATATTTAATGATGATACCTCAATGAATTATGGAATTAAACCTTTCTCATGAACCACTCTGTCTATTGGTGCGAACCAATTCAACACCCGCTCAGTAGTTGTTGAGATTTTCACGTTCAGACAGATAGACTTACAAGGAATGGATATATTTGTTTCCATATTTAATGATGATACCTCAATGAATTATGGAATAAAACCTTTCTCATGAACCATTCTGTCTATTGGTGCGAACCGATTCAACATCCGTTCAGTAGTTGTTGAGATTTTCACGTTCAGGCAGATAGACTTTCAAGGAATGGATACATTTTTTCCATATTTAATGATGATACCTCAATGAATTATGGAATTAAACCTTTCTCATGAACCACTCTTTCCATTGGAGAAAACCGATTCAACACCCGCTTAGTAGTTGTTGAGATTTTCACGTTCAGGCAGATAGACTTACAAGGAATGGATATATTTTTTTTAAATATTTAATGACGATACCACAATGAACAACGGAAATAAAGCTTCCTCATGCACCACTCTCTCCATTGGAGAAAGCCGATTCAACACCCGCTCAGTAGTTGTTGAGATTTTCACGTTCAGACAGATATACTTACAAGGAATGGATATATTTTTGTCCATATTTAATGATGATACCTCAACGGATTATGGAATTAAACCATTCTCATGAACCACTCTGTCTATTGGTGCGAACCACTTCAACACCCGCTCAGTAGTTGTTGAGATTTTCACTTTCAGACAGTTATATTTACAAGGAATGGATACATTTTTTCCATATTTAATGATGATACCTCAATGAATTATGGAATTAAGCCTTTCTCATGAACCACTCTCTCCATTGGAGAAAACCGATTCAACACCCGCTTTGTAGTTGTTGAGATTTTCACGTTCAAGCAGATAGACTTTCTAGGAAGGGATATATTTTTTCCATATTTAATGATGATACCTCAATGAATTATGGAATTAAACCTTTCTCATGAACCACTCTTTCCATTGGAGAAAACCGATTCAACACCCGCTTAGTAGTTGTTGAGATTTTCACGTTCAGGCAGATAGACTTACAAGGAATGGATATATTTTTTTCCATATTTAATGACGATACCACAATGAACAACGGAAATAAAGCTTCCTCATGCACCACTCTCTCCATTGGAGAAAGCCGATTCAACACCCGCTCAGTAGTTGTCGAGATTTTCACGTTCAGACAGATATACTTACAAGGAATGGATATATTTTGTTCCATTTTTAATGACGATACCACAATTAACAACGGAAATAAAGCTTCCTCATGCACCACTCTCTCCATTGGAGAAAGCCGATTAAACACCCCCTCAGTAGTTGTTGAGATTTTCACGTTCAGACAGATATACTTACAAGGAATGGATATATTTTTTTCCATATTTAATGACGATACCTCAATGTATTATGGAATTAAACCGTTCTCATGCACCACTCTGTCTATTGGTGCGAACAGATTCAACATCTGTTCAGTAGTTGTTGCGATTTTCACGTTCAGACAGATAGACTTAAAAGGAATGGATATATTTTTGTCCATATTTAATGATGATACCTCAACGGATTATGTAAAAAAAACCTTTCTCATGCACCACTCTCTCCATTGGAGAAAACCGATTCAACACCCGCTCAGTAGTTGTTGAGATTTTCACGTTCAGACAGATATACTTACAAGGAATGGATATATTTTTTCCATATTTAATGATGATACCTCAATGAATTATGGAATTAAACCTTTCTCATGAACCACTCTGTCTATTGGTGCGAACCGATTCAACACCCGCTCAGTAGTTGTTGAGATTTTCACGTTCAGACAGATATACTTACAAGGAATGGATATATTTTTTCCAAATTTAATGATGATACCTCAATGAATTATGGAATTAAACCTTTCTCATGAACCACTCTGTCTATTGGTGAGAACCGATTCAACATCTGTTTAGTAGTTGTTGAGATTTTCACTTTCAGACAGATATACTTACAAGGAATGGATATATTTTTTTCCATATTTAATGATGGTACCTCAATGTATTATGGAATTAAACCGTTCTCATGAACCACTCTGTTTATTGGTGCGAACCGATTCAACATCTGTTCAGTAGTTGTTGCGATTTTCACGTTCAGACAGATAGACTTAAAAGGAATGGATATATTTTTGTCCACATTAATGATGATACCTCAACGGATTATGTAAAAAAACCTTTCTCATGCACCACTCTCTCCATTGGAGAAAACCGATTCAACACCCGCTCAGTAGTTGTTGAGATTTTTACGTTCAGACAGATATACTTACAAGGAATGGATATATTTGTTTCCATATTTAATGATGATACCTCAATGAATTATGGAATAAAACCTTTCTCATGAACCATTCTGTCTATTGGTGCGAACCGATTCAACATCCGTTCAGTAGTTGTTGAGATTTTCACTTTCAGGCAGATAGACTTTCAAGGAAGGGATATATTTTTTCCATATTTAATGATGATACCTCAATGAATTATGGAATTAAACCTTTCTCATGAACCACTCTGTCTATTGGTGCGAACCAATTCAACACCCGCTCAGTAGTTGTTGAGATTTTCACGTTCAGACAGTTATACTTACAAGGAATGGATATATTTTTTCCAAATTTAATGATGATACCTCAATGAATTATGGAATTAAACCTTGCTCATGAACCACTCTGTCTATTGGTGAGAACCGATTCAACATCTGTTTAGTAGTTGTTGCGATTTTCACGTTCAGACAGATAGACTTAAAAGGAATGGATATATTTTTTTTCCATATTTAATGATGGTACCTCAATGTATTATGGAATTAAACCGTTCTCATGACCCACTCTGTCTATTTGTGTGAACCGATTCAACATCTTTTCAGTAGTTGTTGCGATTTTCGCGTTTAGACAGATAGACTTAAAAGGAATGGATATATTTTTGTCCATATTTAATGATGATACCTCAACGGATTATGTAAAAAAACCTTTCTCATGCACCACTCTCTCCATTGGAGAAAACCGATTCAACACCCGCTCAGTAGTTGTTGAGATTTTCACGTTCAGACAGATATACTTACAAGGAATGGATATATTTTTTTCCATATTTAATGATGGTACCTCAATGTATTATGGAATTAAACCGTTCTCATGAACCACTCTGTTTATTGGTGCGAACCGATTCAACATCTGTTCAGTAGTTGTTGCGATTTTCACGTTCAGACAGATAGACTTAAAAGGAATGGATATATTTTTGTCCACATTAATGATGATACCTCAACGGATTATGTAAAAAAACCTTTCTCATGCACCACTCTCTCCATTGGAGAAAACCGATTCAACACCCGCTCAGTAGTTGTTGAGATTTTTACGTTCAGACAGATATACTTACAAGGAATGGATATATTTTTTCCATATTTAATGACGATACCTCAATGAATTATGGAATTAAACCTTTCTCATGAACTACTCTCTCCATTGGATAAAACCGATTCAACACCCGCTTAGTAGTTGTTGAGATTTTCACATTCAGCAGATAGACTTACAAGGAAGGGAAATATTTTTTCCATATTTAATGATAATACCTCAATGAAATATGGAATTAAACTTTTCTCATGAACCACTCTGTCTATTGGTGTGAACCGATTCAACACCCGCTCAGTAGTTGTTGAGATTTTAACGTTCAGACAGATATACTTACAAGGAATGGATATATTATTTTCCATATTTAATGATGATACCTCAACGGATTATGTAAAAAAACCTTTCTCATGCACCACTCTCTCCATTGGAGAAAACCGATTCAACACCCGCTCAGTAGTTGTTGAGATTTTCACGTTCAGACAGATATACTTACAAGGAATGGATATATTTTTTTCCATATTTAATGATGGTACCTCAATGTATTATGGAATTAAACCGTTCTCATGAACCACTCTGTTTATTGGTGCGAACCGATTCAACATCTGTTCAGTAGTTGTTGCGATTTTCACGTTCAGACAGATAGACTTAAAAGGAATGGATATATTTTTGTCCACATTAATGATGATACCTCAACGGATTATGTAAAAAAACCTTTCTCATGCACCACTCTCTCCATTGGAGAAAACCGATTCAACACCCGCTCAGTAGTTGTTGAGATTTTTACGTTCAGACAGATATACTTACAAGGAATGGATATATTTTTTCCATATTTAATGACGATACCTCAATGAATTATGGAATTAAACCTTTCTCATGAACTACTCTCTCCATTGGATAAAACCGATTCAACACCCGCTCAGTAGTTGTTGAGATTTTCACGTTCAGGCAGATAGACTTTCAAGAAAGGGATATATTTTTTCCATATTTAATGATGATACCTCAATGAATTATGGAATTAAACCTTTCTCATGAACCACTCTGTCTATTGGTGCGAACCAATTCAACACCCGCTCAGTAGTTGTTGAGATTTTCACGTTCAGACAGTTATACTTACAAGGAATGGATACATTTTTTTCATATTTAATGATGATAAATCAATGAATTATGGAATTAAACCTTTCTCATGAACCACTCTCTCCATTGGAGAAAACCGATTCAACACCCGCTCAGTAGTTGTTGAGATTTTCACGTTCAGACAGATATACTTACAAGGAATGGATATATTTTTTTCCATATTTAATGATGGTACCTCAATGTATTATGGAATTAAACCGTTCTCATGAACCACTCTGTTTATTGGTGCGAACCGATTCAACATCTGTTCAGTAGTTGTTGCGATTTTCACGTTCAGACAGATAGACTTAAAAGGAATGGATATATTTTTGTCCACATTAATGATGATACCTCAACGGATTATGTAAAAAAACCTTTCTCATGCACCACTCTCTCCATTGGAGAAAACCGATTCAACACCCGCTCAGTAGTTGTTGAGATTTTTACGTTCAGACAGATATACTTACAAGGAATGGATATATTTTTTCCATATTTAATGACGATACCTCAATGAATTATGGAATTAAACCTTTCTCATGAACTACTCTCTCCATTGGATAAAACCGATTCAACACCCGCTTAGTAGTTGTTGAGATTTTCACATTCAGGCAGATAGACTTACAAGGAAGGGAAATATTTTTTCAATATTTAATGATAATACCTCAATGAAATATGGAATTAAACTTTTCTCATGAACCACTCTGTCTATTGGTGTGAACCGATTCAACACCCGCTCAGTAGTTGTTGAGATTTTAACGTTCAGACAGATATACTTACAAGGAATGGATATATTATTTTCCATATTTAATGCTGATACCACAATGAACAACGGAAATAAAGCTTCCTCATGCACCACTCTCTCCATTGGAGAAAACCGATTCAACACCCGCTCAGTAGTTGTTAAGATTTTCACGTTCAGACTGATAGACTTACAAGGAATGGATATATTTTTTCCATATTTAATGATGACACCTCAACGGATTATGTAAATAAACCTTTCTCATGACCCACTCTGTCTATTGGTGAGAACCGATTCAACACCCGCTCAGTAGTTGTTGAGATTTTCACGTTCAGACAGATAGACTTACAAGGAATGGATATATTTGTTTCCATATTTAATGATGATACCTCAATGAATTATGGAATAAAACCTTTCTCATGAACCATTCTGTCTATTGGTGCGAACCGATTCAACATCCGTTCAGTAGTTGTTGAGATTTTCACGTTCAGGCAGATAGACTTTCAAGGAAGGGATATATTTTTTCCATATTTAATGATGATACCTCAATGAATTATGGAATTAAACCTTTCTCATGAACCACTCTGTCTATTGGTGCGAACCAATTCAACACCCGCTCAGTAGTTGTTGAGATTTTCACGTTCAGACAGTTATACTTACAAGGAATGGATATATTTTTTCCAAATTTAATGATGATACCTCAATGAATTATGGAATTAAACCTTTCTCATGAACCACTCTGTCTATTGGAGAAAACCGATTCAACACCCGCTCAGTAGTTGTTGAGATTTTCACGTTCAGACAGATATACTTACAAGGAATGGATATATTTTTTTCCATATTTAATGATGGTACCTCAATGTATTATGGAATTAAACCGTTCTCATGAACCACTCTGTTTATTGGTGCGAACCGATTCAACATCTGTTCAGTAGTTGTTGCGATTTTCACGTTCAGACAGATAGACTTAAAAGGAATGGATATATTTTTGTCCACATTAATGATGATACCTCAACGGATTATGTAAAAAAACCTTTCTCATGCACCACTCTCTCCATTGGAGAAAACCGATTCAACACCCGCTCAGTAGTTGTTGAGATTTTTACGTTCAGACAGATATACTTACAAGGAATGGATATATTTTTTCCATATTTAATGACGATACCTCAATGAATTATGGAATTAAACCTTTCTCATGAACTACTCTCTCCATTGGATAAAACCGATTCAACACCCGCTTAGTAGTTGTTGAGATTTTCACATTCAGGCAGATAGACTTACAAGGAAGGGAAATATTTTTTCCATATTTAATGATAATACCTCAATGAAATATGGAATTAAACTTTTCTCATGAACCACTCTGTCTATTGGTGTGAACCGATTCAACACCCGCTCAGTAGTTGTTGAGATTTTAACGTTCAGACAGATATACTTACAAGGAATGGATATATTATTTTCCATATTTAATGCTGATACCACAATGAACAACGGAAATAAAGCTTCCTCATGCACCCCTCTCTCCATTGGAGAAAACCGATTCAACACCCGCTCAGTAGTTGTTAAGATTTTCACGTTCAGACTGATAGACTTACAAGGAATGGATATATTTTTTCCATATTGAATGATGATACCTCAACGGATTATGTAAATAAACCTTTCTCATGACCCACTCTGTCTATTGGTGCGAACCGATTCAACACCCGCTCAGTAGTTGTTGAGATTTTCACGTTCAGACAGATAGACTTACAAGGAATGGATATATTTGTTTCCATATTTAATGATGATACCTCAATGAATTATGGAATAAAACCTTTCTCATGAACCATTCTGTCTATTGGTGCGAACCGATTCAACATCCGTTCAGTAGTTGTTGAGATTTTCACGTTCAGGCAGATAGACTTTCAAGGAAGGGATATATTTTTTCCATATTTAATGATGATACCTCAATGAATTATGGAATTAAACCTTTCTCATGAACCACTCTGTCTATTGGTGCGAACCAATTCAACACCCGCTCAGTAGTTGTTGAGATTTTCACGTTCAGACAGTTATACTTACAAGGAATGGATACATTTTTTTCATATTTAATGATGATAAATCAATGAATTATGGAATTAAACCTTTCTCATGAACCACTCTCTCCATTGGAGAAAACCGATTCAACACCCGCTTAGTAGTTGTTGAGATTTTCACGTTCAGGCAGATATACTTACAAGGAATGGATATATTTTTTCCAAATTTAATGATGATACCTCAATGTATTATGGAATTAAACCGTTCTCATGAAACACTCTGTCTATTTGTGTGAACCGATTCAACATCTGTTCAGTAGTTGTTGCGATTTTCACGTTCAGACAGATAGACTTAAAAGGAACGGATATATTTTTGTCCATATTTAAGGATGATACCTCAACGGATTATGTAAAAAAACCTTTCCCATGAACCACTCTGTCTATTGGTGCGAACCGATTCAACACCCGCTCAGAAGTTGTTGAGATTTTCACGTTCAGACAGATAGACTTACAAGGAATGGATATATTTGTTTCCATATTTAATGATGATACCTCAATGAATTATGGAATAAAACCTTTCTCATGAACGACTCTCTCCATTG
The DNA here is from genome assembly GCA_907269125.1 of Eristalis pertinax. Classification (NCBI taxonomy): domain Eukaryota; kingdom Metazoa; phylum Arthropoda; class Insecta; order Diptera; family Syrphidae; genus Eristalis; species Eristalis pertinax. The sequence continues at coordinate 264,217 of CAJSMF010000059.1, forward strand.
GAGAAAACCGATTCAACACCCGCTCAGTAGTTGTTGAGATTTACACGTTCAGACAGATAGACTTAAAAGGAATGGATATATTTTTGTCCATATTTAATGATGATACCTCAGTGGATTATGTAAATAAACCTTTCTCATGAACCACTCTGTCTATTGGTGCGAACAGATTCAACATCCGTTCAGTAGCTGACGCGATTTTCACGTTCAGACAGATAGACTTAAAAGGAATGGAAATATTTTTTTCCATTACAGACAGAACCACTTTGTCTATTGGTGCGAACCGATTCAACACCCGCTCAGTAGTTGTTGAGATTTTCACGTTCAGACAGATATACTTACAAGGAATGGATATATTTTTTCCAAATTTAATGATGACACCTCAATGAATTATGGAATTAAACCGTTCTCATGAACCACTCTGTCTATTTGTGTGAACCGATTCAACATCTGTTTAGTAGATGTTGCGATTTTCACGTTCAGACAGATAGATTTGAAAGGAATGGATATATTTTTGTCCATATTTAATGATGATACCTCAACGGATTATGTAAAAAAACCTTTCTCATGCACCACTCTCTCCATTGGAGAAAACCGATTCAACACCCGCTCAGTAGTTGTTGAGATTTTCACGTTCAGACAGATATACTTACAAGGAATGGATATATTTTTTCCATATTTAATGATGATACCTCAATGAATTATAGAATTAAACCTTTCTCATGAACCACTCTGTCTATTGGTGCGAACCGATTCAACATCTGTTCAGTAGTTGTTGCGATTTTCACGTTCAGACAGATAGACTTAAAAGGAATGGATATATTTTCGTCCATATTTAATGATGATACCTCAACGGATTATGTAAAAAAACCTTTCTCATGCACCACTCTCTCCATTGGAGAAAACCGATTCAACACCCGCTCAGTAGTTGTTGAGATTTTCACGTTCAGACAGATATACTTACAAGGAATGGATATATTTTTTTCCATATTTAATGACGATACCACAATTAACAACGGAAATAAAGCTTCCTCATGCACCACTCTCTCCATTGGAGAAAGCCGATTAAACACCCGCTCAGTAGTTGTTGAGATTTTCACTTTCAGACAGATATACTTACAAGGAATGGATATATTTTTTTCCATATTTAATGATGGTACCTCAATGTATTATGGAATTAAACCGTTCTCATGCACCACTCTGTCTATTGGTGCGAACCGATTCAACATCTGTTCGGTAGTTGTTGCGATTTTCACGTTCAGACAGATAGACTTAAAAGGAATGGATATATTTTTGTCCATATTTAATGATGATACCTCAACGGATTATGTAAAAAAACCTTTCTCATGCACCACTCTCTCCATTGGAGAAAACCGATTCAACACCCGCTCAGTAGTTGTTGAGATTTTCACGTTCAGACAGATATACTTACAAGGAATGGATATATTTTTTCCTTATTTAATGATGATACCTCAATGAATTATAGAATTAAACCTTTCTCATGAACCACTCTCTCCATTGGAGAAAACCGATTCAACACCCGCTTAGTAGTTGTTGAGATTTTCACGTTCAGCCAGATAGACTTTCTAGGAAGGGATATATTTTTTCCATATTTAATGATGATACCTCAATGAATTATGGAATTAAACCTTTCTCATGAACCACTCTGTCTATTGGTGCGAACCGATTCAACACCCGCTCAGTAGTAGTTGAGATTTTCACGTTCAGACAGATATACTTACAAGGAATGGATATATTTGTTTCCATATTTAATGATGATACCTCAATGTATTATGTAAATAAACCTTTCTCATGAACCACTCTGTCTATTGGTGCGAACCGATTCAACACCCGCTCAGTAGTTGTTGAGATTTTCACGTTCAGACAGATAGACTTACAAGGAATGGATATATTTTTTTCCATATTTAATGACGAAACACCCGCTCAGTAGTTGTTGAGATTTTAACGTTCAGACAGATATACTTACAAGGAATGGATATATAATTTTCCATATTTAATGCTGATACCCCAATGAACAACGGAAATAACGCTTCCTCATGCACCACTCTCTCCATTGGGGAAAACCGATTCAACACCCGCTCAGTAGTTGTTGAGATTTACACGTTCAGACAGATAGACTTAAAAGGAATGGATATATTTTTGTCCATATTTAATGATGATACCTCAGTGGATTATGTAAATAAACCTTTCTCATGAACCACTCTGTCTATTGGTGCGAACAGATTCAACATCCGTTCAGTAGCTGACGCGATTTTCACGTTCAGACAGATAGACTTAAAAGGAATGGAAATATTTTTTTCCATTACAGACAGAACCACTTTGTCTATTGGTGCGAACCGATTCAACACCCGCTCAGTAGTTGTTGAGATTTTCACGTTCAGACAGATATACTTACAAGGAATGGATATATTTTTTCCAAATTTAATGATGACACCTCAATGAATTATGGAATTAAACCGTTCTCATGAACCACTCTGTCTATTTGTGTGAACCGATTCAACATCTGTTTAGTAGATGTTGCGATTTTCACGTTCAGACAGATAGATTTGAAAGGAATGGATATATTTTTGTCCATATTTAATGATGATACCTCAACGGATTATGTAAAAAAACCTTTCTCATGCACCACTCTCTCCATTGGAGAAAACCGATTCAACACCCGCTCAGTAGTTGTTGAGATTTTCACGTTCAGACAGATATACTTACAAGGAATGGATATATTTTTTCCATATTTAATGATGATACCTCAATGAATTATAGAATTAAACCTTTCTCATGAACCACTCTGTCTATTGGTGCGAACCGATTCAACATCTGTTCAGTAGTTGTTGCGATTTTCACGTTCAGACAGATAGACTTAAAAGGAATGGATATATTTTCGTCCATATTTAATGATGATACCTCAACGGATTATGTAAAAAAAAATTTCTCATGCACCACTCTCTCCATTGGAGAAAACCGATTCAACACCCGCTCAGTAGTTGTTGAGATTTTCACGTTCAGACAGATATACTTACAAGGAATGGATATATTTTTTTCCATATTTAATGACGATACCACAATTAACAACGGAAATAAAGCTTCCTCATGCACCACTCTCTCCATTGGAGAAAACCGATTCAACACCCGCTCAGTAGTTGTTGAGATTTTCACTTTCAGACAGATATACTTACAAGGAATGGATATATTTTTTTCCATATTTAATGATGGTACCTCAATGTATTATGGAATTAAACCGTTCTCATGCACCACTCTGTCTATTGGTGCGAACCGATTCAACATCTGTTCGGTAGTTGTTGCGATTTTCACGTTCAGACAGATAGACTTAAAAGGAATGGATATATTTTTGTCCATATTTAATGATGATACCTCAACGGATTATGTAAAAAAACCTTTCTCATGCACCACTCTCTCCATTGGAGAAAACCGATTCAACACCCGCTCAGTAGTTGTTGAGATTTTCACGTTCAGACAGATATACTTACAAGGAATGGATATATTTTTTCCATATTTAATGATGATACCTCAATGAATTATAGAATTAAACCTTTCTCATGAACCACTCTCTCCATTGGAGAAAACCGATTCAACACCCGCTTAGTAGTTGTTGAGATTTTCACGTTCAGCCAGATAGACTTTCTAGGAAGGGATATATTTTTTCCATATTTAATGATGATACCTCAATGAATTATGGAATTAAACCTTTCTCATGAACCACTCTGTCTATTGGTGCGAACCGATTCAACACCCGCTCAGTAGTAGTTGAGATTTTCACGTTCAGACAGATATACTTACAAGGAATGGATATATTTGTTTCCATATTTAATGATGATACCTCAATGTATTATGTAAATAAACCTTTCTCATGAACCACTCTGTCTATTGGTGCGAATCGATTCAACACCCGCTCAGTAGTTGTTGAGATTTTCACGTTCAGACAGATAGACTTACAAGGAATGGATATATTTTTTTCCATATTTAATGACGAAACACCCGCTCAGTAGTTGTTGAGATTTTAACGTTCAGACAGATATACTTACAAGGAATGGATATATAATTTTCCATATTTAATGCTGATACCCCAATGAACAACGGAAATAAAGCTTCCTCATGCACCACTCTCTCCATTGGGGAAAACCGATTCAACACCCGCTCAGTAGTTGTTAAGATTTTCACGTTCAGACTGATAGACTTACAAGGAATGGATATATTTTTTTCCATATTTAATGATGATACCTCAACGGATTATGTAAAAAAAACCTTTCTCATGACCCACTCTGTCTATTGGTGCGAACCGATTCAACACCCGCTCAGTAGTTGTTGAGATTTTCACGTTCAGACAGATAGACTTACAAGGAATGGATATATTTGTTTCCATATTTAATGATGATACCTCAATGAATTATGGAATAAAACCTTTCTCATGAACCATTCTGTCTATTGGTGCGAACCGATTCAACATCCGTTCAGTAGTTTGTTGAGATTTTCACGTTCAGGCAGAGAGACTTTCAAGGAAGGGATATATTTTTTCCATATTTAATGATGATACCTCAATGAATTATGGAATTAAACCTTTCTCATGAACCACTCTGTCTATTGGTGCGAACCAATTCAACACCCGCTCAGTAGTTGTTGAGATTTTCACGTTCAGACAGTTATACTTACAAGGAATGGATATATTTTTTCCATATTTAATGATGATACCTCAATGAATTATGGAATTAAACCTTTCTCATGCACCACTCTCTCCATTGGAGAAAACCGATTCAACACCCGCTCAGTAGTTGTTGAGATTTTCACGTTCAGGCAGATAGACTTTCTAGGAAGGGATATATTTTTTCCATATTTAATGATGATACCTCAATGAATTATAGAATTAAACCTTTCTCATGAACCACTCTGTCTATTGGTGCGAACCGATTCAACACCCGCTCAGTAGTTGTTGAGATTTTCACGTTCAGACAGATAGACTTACAAGGAATGGATATATTTGTTTCCATATTTAATGATGATACCTCAATGAATTATGGAATAAAACCTTTCTCATGAACGACTCTCTCCATTGGAGAAAACCGATTCAACACCCGCTCAGTAGTTGTTGAGATTTTCACGTTCAGACAGATATACTTACAAGGAATGGATATATTTTTGTCCATACTTAATGATGATACCTAAATGAGTTATGAAATTGAACCTTTCTCATGAACCACTCTGTCTATTGGTGCGAACCGATTCAACATCCGTTCAGTAGTTGTTGAGATTTTCACGTTCAGGCAGATAGACTTACAAGGAATGGATATATTTGTTTCCATATTTAATGATGATACCTCAACGAATTGTGGAATTAAACCTTTCTCATGAACCACCCTGTCTATTGGTGAGAACCGATTCAACATCTGTTCAGTAGTTGTTGCGATTTTCACGTTCAGACAGATAGACTTAAAAGGAATGGATATATTTTTTTCCATTTCAGACAGAACCACTTTGTCTATTGGTGCGAACCGATTCAACACCCGCTCAGTAGTTTTTGAGATTTTCACGTTCAGACAGATATACTTACAAGGAATGGATATATTTTTTCCAAATTTAATGATGATACCTCAATGAATTATGGAATTAAACCATTCTCATGAACCACTCTGTCTATTTGTGTGAACCGATTCAACATCTGTTTAGTAGATGTTGCGATTTTCACGTTCAGACAGATAGACTTGAACGGAATGGATATACTTTTGTCCATATTTAATGATGATACCTCAACGGATTATGTAAAAAAACCTTTCGCATGCACCACTCTCTCCATTGGAGAAAACCAATTCAACACCCGCTCAGTAGTTGTTGAGATTTTCACGTTCAAACAGATATACTTACAAGGAATGGATATATTTTTTCCAAATTTAATGATGATACCTCAATGAATTATGGAATTAAACCTTTCTCACGAACCACTCTCTCCATTGGAGAAAACCGATTCAACACCCGCTTAGTAGTTGTTGAGATTTTCACGTTCAGGCAGATAGACTTTCTAGGAAGGGATATATTTTTTCCATATTTAATGATGATACCTCAATGAATTATGGAATTAAACCTTTCTCATGAACCACTCTGTCTATTGGTGCGAACCGATTCAACACCCGCTCAGTAGTTGTTGAGATTTTCACGTTCAGACAGATAGACTTACAAGGAATGGATATATTTTTTCCATATATAATGATGATACCTCAATGAATTATGGAATTAAACCTTTCTGATGAACCACTCTCTCCAATGGAGAAAACCGATTCAACACCCGCTCAGTAGTTGTTGAGATTTTCACATTCAGGCAGATAGACTTTCAAGGAAGGGATATATTTTTTCCACATTTAATGATGATACCTCAATGAATAATGGAATTAAACCTTTCTCATGAATCACTCTGTCTATTGGTGCGAACCGATTCAACACCCGCTCAGTAGTTGTTGAGATTTTCACGTTCAGACAGATGTACTTACAAGGAATGGATATATTTTTTCCAAATTTAATGATGATACCTCAACGGATTATGTAAAAAAAACCTTTCTCATGCACCACTCTCTCCATTGGAGAAAACCGATTCAACACCCGCTCAGTAGTTGTTGACATTTTCACGTTCAGGCAGATATACTTACAAGGAATGGATATATTTTTTTCCATATTTAATGATGGTACCTCAATGTATTGTGGAATTAAATCGTTCGCATGAACCACTCTGTCTATTGGTGCGAACCGATCCAACATCTGTTCAGTAGTTGTTGCGATTTTCACGTTCAGACAGATAGACTTAAAAGGAATGGATATATTTTTGTCCATATTTAATGATGATACCTCAACGGATTATGTAAAAAAACCTTTCTCATGCACCACTCTCTCCATTGGAGAAAACCGATTCAACACCCGCTCAGTAGTTGTTGAGATTTTCACGTTCAGACAGATATACTTACAAGGAATGGATATATTTTTTCCATATTTAATGACGATACCTCAATGAATTATGGAATTAAACCTTTCTCATGAACTACTCTCTCCATTGGAGAAAACCGATTCAACACCCGCTTAGTAGTTGTTGAGATTTTCACATTCAGGCAGATAGACTTACAAGGAAGGGAAATATTTTTTCCATATTTAATGATAATACCTGAATGAATTATGGAATTAAACCTTTCTCATGAACCACTCTGTCTATTGGTGCGAGCCGATTCAACACCCGCTCAGTAGTTGTTGAGATTTTAACGTTCAGACAGATATACTTACAAGGAATGGATATATTATTTTCCATATTTAATGCTGATACCACAATGAACAACGGAAATAAAGCTTCCTCATGCACCACTCTCTCCATTGGGGAAAACCGATTCAACACCCGCTCAGTAGTTGTTAAGATTTTCACGTTCAGACTGATAGACTTACAAGGAATGGATATATTTTTTTCCATATTTAATGATGATACCTCAACGGATTATAAAAATAAACCTTTCTCATAACCCACTCTGTCTATTGGTGCGAACCGATTCAACACCCGCTCAGTAGTTGTTGAGATTTTCACGTTCAGACAGATAGACTTACAAGGAATGGATATATTTGTTTCCATATTTAATGATGATACGTCAATGAATTATGGAATAAAACCTTTCTCATGAACCATTCTGTCTATTGGTGCGAACCGATTCAACATCCGTTCAGTAGTTGTTGAGATTTTCACGTTCAGGCAGATAGACTTTCAAGGAAGGGATATATTTTTTCCATATTTAATGATGATACCTCAATGAATTATGGAATTAAACCTTTCTCATGAACCACTCTGTCTATTGGTGCGAACCAATTCAAAACCCGCTCAGTAGTTGTTGAGATTTTCACGTTCAGACAGTTATACTTACAAGGAATGGATATATTTTTTCCATATTTAATGATGATACCTCAATGAATTATGGAATTAAACCTTTCTCATGAACCACTCTCTCCATTGGAGAAAACTGATTCAACACCCGCTTAGTAGTTGTTGAGATTTTCACGTTCAGGCAGATATACTTACAAGGAATGGATATATTTTTTCCAAATTTAATGATGGTACCTCAATGTATTATGGAATTAAACTCTCTCTAATTGTGTGAACCGATTCAACATCTGTTCAGTAGATGTTGCGATTTTCACGTTCAGACAGATAGACTTAAAAGGAACGGATATATTTTTGTCCATATTTAATGATGATACCTCAACGGATTATGTAAAAAAACCTTTCCCATGAACCACTCTGTCTATTGGTGCGAACCGATTCAACACCCGCTCAGTAGTTGTTGAGATTTTCACGTTCAGACAGATAGACTTTCAAGGAAGGGATTTATTTTTTTCATATTTAATGCTGATACCACAATGAATTATAGAATTAAACCTTTCTCATGAACCACTCTGTATATTGGTGAGAACCGATTCAACATCTGCTCAGTAGTTGTTGCGATTTTCACGTTCAGACAGATAGACTTAAAAGGAATGGATATATTTTTTTCCATTTCAGACAGAACCACTTTGTCTATTGGTGCGAACCGATTCAACACCCGCTCAGTAGTTGTTGAGATTTTCACGTTCAGACAGATATACTTACAAGGAATGGATATATTTGTTTCCATATTTAATGATGATACCTCAACGGATTATGTAAATAAACCTTTCTCATGAACCACTCTGTCTATTGGTGCGAACCGATTCAACACCCGCTCAGTAGTTGTTGAGATTTTCACGTTCAGACAGATAGACTCACAAGGAATGGATATTTTTTTTTCCATATTTAATGACGATACCACAATGAACAACGGAAATAAAGCTTCCTCATGCACCACTCTCTCCATTGGAGAAAGCCGATTCAACACCCGCTCAGTAGTTGTTGAGATTTTCACGTTCAGACAGATATACTTACAAGGAATGGATATATTTTTTTCCATATTTAATGATGGTAAATCAATGTATTATGGAATTAAACCGTTCTCATGCACCACTCTGTCTATTGGTGCGAACCGATTCAACACCCGCTCAGTAGTTGTTGAGATTTTCACGTTCAGACAGATATACTTACAAGGAATGGATATATTTTTTCCAAATTTAATGATGATACCTCAATGAACTATGGAATTAAACCTTTCTCACGAACCACTCTCTCCATTGGAGAAAACCGATTCAACACCCGCTTAGTAGTTATTGAGATTTTCACGTTCAGGCAGATAGACTTTCTAGGAAGGGACATATTTTTTGGAATTGAACCTCTCAATTATGGAATTAAACCTTTCTCATGAACCACTCTGTCTATTCAGACAGATATACTTGCAAGGAATGGATATATTTTTTCCAATTTTAACGATGATACCTCAATGAATTATGGAATTAAAGCTTCCTCATGCACCACTCTCTCCAATGGAGAAAACCGATTCAACACCCGCTCAGTAGTTGTTGAGATTTTCACGCTCAGGCAGATAGACTTAAAAGGAATGGATATTTTTTTTTGTCCATATTTAATGATGATACCTCAGTGGATTATGTAAATAAACCTTTCTCATGAACCACTCTGTCTATTGTTGCGAACCGATTCAACATCCGTTCAGTAGTTGTTGAGATTTTCACGTTCAGGCAGATAGACTTTCAAGGAAGGGATATATTTTTTCCACATTTAATGATGATACCTCAATGAATTATGGAATTAAAGCTTCCTCATGCACCACTCTCTCCATTGGAGAAAACCGATTCAACACCCGCTCAGTAGTTGTTGAGATTTTCACGTTCAGGCAGATAGACTTTCTAGGAAGGGATATATTTTTTTCATATTTAATGATGATACCTCAATGAATTATGGAATTAAACCGTTCTCATGAACCACTCTGTCTATTGGTGAGAACCGATTCAACATCTGTTCAGTAGTTGTTGCGATTTTCACGTTCAGACAGATAGACTTAAAAGGAATGGATATATTTTTTTCCATTTCAGACAGAACCACTTTGTCTATTGGTGCGAACCGATTCAACACCCGCTCAGTAGTTGTTGAGATTTTCACGTTCAGACAGATATACTTACAAGGAATGGATATATTTTTTCCAAATTTAATGATGATACCTCAATGAATTATGGAATTAAACCGTTCTCATGAACCACTCTGTCTATTTGTGTGAACCGATTCAACATCTGTTTAGTAGATGTTGCGATTTTCACGTTCAGACAGATATACTTACAAGGTATGGATATATTTTTACCAAATTTAATGATGATACCTCAATGAATTATGGAATTAAACCTTTCTCACGAACCACTCTCTCCATTGGAGAAAACCGATTCAACACCCGCTTAGTAGTTGTTGAGATTTTCACGTTCAGGCAGATAGACTTTCTAGGAAGGGATATATTTTTTCCATATTTAATGATGATACCTCAATGAATTATGGAATTAAACCTTTCTCATGAACCACTCTGTCTATTGGTGAGAACCGATTCAACACCCGCTCAGTAGTTGTTGAGATTTTCACGTCCAGACAGATAGACTTACAAGGAAGGGATATATTTTTTCCATATTTAATGACGATACCACAATGAACAACGGAAATAAAGCTTCCTCATGCACCACTCTCTCCAATGGAGAACACCGATTCAACACCCGCTAAGTAGTTGTTGAGATTTCCACGTTCAGACAGATAGACTTACAAGGAAGGGATATATTTTTTTCATATATAATGACGATACCACAATGAACAACGGGAATAAAGCTTCCTCATGCACCACTCTCTCCAATGGAGAACACCGATTCAACACCCGCTAAGTAGTTGTTGAGATTTCCACGTTCAGGCAGATAGACTTTCAAGGAAGGGATATATTTTTTCCACATTTAATGATGATACCTCAATGAATTATGGAATAAAACCTTTCTCATGCACGACGCTCTCCCAAATGGAGAACACCGATTCAACACCCGCTCAGTAGTTGTTGAGATTTTCACGTTCAGGCAGATAGACTTTCAAGGAAGGGATATATTTTTTCCATATTTAATGATGCTACCTCAATGAATTATGGAATTCAACCTTTCTCATGAACCTCTCTGTCTATTGGTGCGAACCAATTCAAAACCCGCTCAGTAGCTGTTGAGATTTTCACGTTCAGACAGATATACTTACAAGGAATGGATATATTTTTTCCATATTTAATGATGATACCTCAATGAATTCTGGAATTAAACCTTTCTCATGAACCACTCTCTCCATTGGAGAAAACCGATTCAACAACCGCTTAGTAGTTGTTGAGATTTTCACGTTCAGGCAGATAGACTTTCTAGGAAGGGATATATTTTTTTCATATTTAGTGTTGATACCTCAATGAATTATGGAATTAAACCTTTCTCATGAACCACTCTGTCTATTGGTGCGAACCGATTAAACACCCGCTCAGTAGTTGTTGAGATTTTCACGTTCAGACAGATATACTTACAAGGAATGGACATATTTTTTCCAAATTTAATGATGATACCTCAATGAATTATGGAATTAAACCTTTCTCATGAACCACTCTGTCTATTGGTGAGAACCGATTCAACATCTGTTCAGTAGTTGTTGAGATTTTCACGTTCAGACAGATGGACTTAAAAGGAATGGATATATTTTTTTATATATTTAATGATGGTACCTCAATGAATTATGGAATTAAACCGTTCTCATGAACCACTCCGTCTATTTGTGTGAACCGATTCAACATCTGTTCAGTAGTTGCTGCGATTTTCACGTTCAGACAGATAGACTTAAAAGGAATGGATATATTTTTTTCATATTTAATGACGATACCACAATGAACAACGGGAATAAAGCTTCCTCATGCACCACTCTCTCCAATGGAGAACACCGATTCAACACCCGCTAAGTAGTTGTTGAGATTTCCACGTTCAGACAGATAGACTTACAAGGAAGGGATATATTTGTTCCATATATAATGACGATACCACAATGAACAACGGAAATAAAGCTTCCTCATGCACCACTCTCTCCATTGGAGAAAACCGATTCAACACCCGCTTAGTAGCTGTTGAAATTTTCACGTTCAGGCAGATAGACTTTCTAGGAAGGGATATATTTTTTCCATATTTAATGATGATACCTCAATGAATTATGGAATTAAACCTTTCTCATGAACCACTCTGTCTATTGGTGCGAACCGATTCAACACCCGCTCAGTAGTTGTTGAGATTTTCACGTTCAGACAGATTTACTTGCAAGGAATGGCTATATTTTTTCCAAATTTAATGATGATACCTAAATGAATTATGGAATTAAACCTTTCTCATGAACCACTCTGTCTATTGGTGAGAACCGATTCAACACCCGCTCAGTAGTTGTTGAGATTTTCACGTCCAGACAGATAGACTTACAAGGAAGGGATATATTTTTTCCATATTTAATGACGATACCACAATGAACAACGGAAATAAAGCTTCCTCATGCACCACTCTCTCCAATGGAGAAAACCGATTCAACACCCGCTCAGTAGTTGTTGAGATTTTCACGTTCAGGCAGATAGACTTTCAAGGAAGGGATATATTTTTTCCACATTTAATGATGATACCTCAATGAATTATGGAATAAAACCTTTCTCATGAACGAGTCTCTCCATTGGAGAAAACCGATTCAACACCCGCTCAGTAGTTGTTGAGATTTCCACGTTCAGGCAGATAGACTTTCTAGGAAGGGATATATTTTTTCCATATTTAATGATGATACCTCAATGAATTATGGAATTAAACCTTTCTCATGAACCACTCTGTCTACAGGTGCGAACCGATTTAACACCCGCTCAGTAGTTGTTGAGATTTTCACGTTCAGACAGATAGACTTACAAGGATGGGATATATTTTTTCCATATTTAATGATGATACCTCAATGAATTATGGAATTAAACCTTTCTCATGAACCACTCTCTCCATTGGAGAAAACCGATTCAACACCCGCTTAGTAGTTGTTGAGATTTTCACGTTCAGGCAGATAGACTTTCTAGGAAGGGATATATTTTTTTCATATTTAGTGTTGATACCTCAATGAATTATGGAATTAAACCTTTCTCATGAACCACTCTGTCTATTGGTGCGAACCGATTAAACACCCGCTCAGTAGTTGTTGAGATTTTCACGTTCAGACAGATATACTTACAAGGAATGGATATATTTTTTCCAAATTTAATGATGATAATTCAATGAATTATGGAATTAAACCTTTCTCATGAACCACTCTGTCTATTGGTGAGAACCGATTCAACATCTGTTCAGTAGTTGTTGAGATTTTCACGTTCAGACAGATGGACTTAAAAGGAATGGATATATTTTTTTATATATTTAATGATGGTACCTCAATGAATTATGGAATTAAACCGTTCTCATGAACCACTCCGTCTATTTGTGTGAACCGATTCAACATCTGTTCAGTAGTTGCTGCGATTTTCACGTTCAGACAGATAGACTTAAAAGGAATGGATATATTTTTTCCATATTTAATGACGATACCACAATGAACAACGGGAATAAAGCTTCCTCATGCACCACTCTCTCCAATGGAGAACACCGATTCAACACCCGCTAAGTAGTTGTTGAGATTTCCACGTTCAGACAGATAGACTTACAAGGAAGGGATATATTTTTTCCATATATAATGACGATACCACAATGAACAACGGAAATAAAGCTTCCTCATGCACCACTCTCTCCATTGGAGAAAACCGATTCAACACCCGCTTAGTAGTTGTTGAAATTTTCACGTTCAGGCAGATAGACTTTCTAGGAAGGGATATATTTTTTCCATATTTAATGATGATACCTCAATGAATTATGGAATTAAACCTTTCTCATGAACCACTCTGTCTATTGGTGCGAACCGATTCAACACCCGCTCAGTAGTTGTTGAGATTTTCACGTTCAGACAGATTTACTTGCAAGGAATGGCTATATTTTTTCCAAATTTAATGATGATACCTAAATGAATTATGGAATTAAACCTTTCTCATGAACCACTCTGTCTATTGGTGAGAACCGATTCAACACCCGCTCAGTAGTTGTTGAGATTTTCACGTTCAGACAGATAGACTTACAAGGATGGGTTATATTTTTTCCATATTTAATGATGATACCTCAATGAATTATGGAATTAAACCTTTCTCATGAACCACTCTCTCCATTGGAGAAAACCGATTCAACACCCGCTTAGTAGTTGTTGAGATTTTCACGTTCAGGCAGATAGACTTTCTAGGAAGGGATATATTTTTTTCATATTTAGTGTTGATACCTCAATGAATTATGGAATTAAACCTTTCTCATGAACCACTCTGTCTATTGGTGAGAACTGATTCAACATCTGTTCAGTAGTTGTTGCGATTTTCACGTTCAGACAGATAGACTTAAAAGGAATGGATATATTTTTTTCCATATTTAATGATGGTACCTCCATGTATTATGGAATTAAACCGTTCTCATGAACCACTCTGTCTATTTGTGTGAACCGATTCAACATCTGTTCAGTAGTTGTTGCGATTTTCACGTTCAGACAGATAGACTTAAAAGGAATGGATATATTTTTGTCCATATTTAATGATAAATAACAATAAAACTTATATTGTGCATCGTCTTTCCCAGTGAGGTAAAGGAAAACGGTGAACACCCCACCAAAGGTTCGGTACCCCTGTTGACAAAAACATCTGCACGGGAGTTTTCGCGATGTTAGTGATCGCGGCCCAAATTCAACGGGAGTACTTATCTGTGGTAAGGTACCAAAACCACTCGCTTACAGCCGGTGAGCAAGTGGTAAACACCAACACAAAAGAAGAGTAGAGAGAAACGCGAGAGTACGAAATGGTACTCAAAACCTCTTCACAAATTCTCCAGAGTCGCCGTACCTTCTTCACGCCTAAAAGTAGACCATAAAAGAAAGGCATTATATAATCAGCGTGTTATATAATGCCAAAATAATCTATACAACACGAATATTTAGGAAATAAATAGATAATCACCATAAAACGTCCAATACATATACTACATACACAGTTAATATGACATCAAATAATAACGAGCAATAACACAATAATAATATATAATACTTCTATTAAAATGAAAATATAACACAATAAAAAGAGATCACGGAAGAGTGCATATCATTGGGCGATCATCTCGATGAGTGCAGAAGAGTGTGAGAGAGTGAATGAGTCAACGAGGGAGGTTGCGAGTGCATTGGATGAGATTCCCTCTGCACTGGCAACCAACTGGTATGAATGTCGTAATTGGCAGCGGTGGAGGTTGCCGGGGCATTGGACGAGATTCCCTTTGCGCCGGTAGCTACGATCAGATGTTCGAATGGTGAAACGATTTCGGCACACGCCCTCAACACACACTCAACCGCCCCAATAGAGACTGGCCAGCGGTTGATGGCGCGTATGAAAAGACCCGCGATGAGTGCGGCAAACATGTATGTACGAGGTTCGTACATGCAGAGAAATGGTATGGGAGCGATCATCGAATGCTGAGAGATTGGAGGCCTGTCGTTGCCGAAATCGTACCGCCGATTGTACGATTGCATGAACGATGATTTTACATCGTACATGTACAGGGAATGTGTGAAAGAATGTATGGAATGTTTGTTATGTGTGGAATGTGTGAGTGGGTAATCTATTGCGACCAAAGGGAGAGAAGTTCTGCGAGGTTGCAATAGAATTGCCCTTGGTATGACTGTCATTCCGGATTTTTAATTCGCAAGAGAAGGAGCTGTGGACAAAAAAAAAAAATCAAAAAAGGAAAAAGGAAAAAAATACTAGAAAGGAGAGACATACAGAAGGACGAGATAATAGAAAAATACACAAGAGGAAAGAAGCAAACAGAAGGAAGGACGAGGACATTGGAGAAGGAAGGAAGACAGCGCGACGGATATCAAAAACAAGGAACAAAACGGATAAGTACCCCGTTGTGGGATTTGGTTTTTTTTTATATATATAAATAGTTACATATAAATATATGTACGTACACACCAGGATATTCCTGCGTTTGTACGTACAAAGTGAATTGGTGAAAGGTTTGGGAGACTCCCAAGGGATTGACGTGAGGGCGGAGGTTCGCAAGAACCGACGCACATATCGGGTTTCCCCTAATTTCTAGGGAGAAATATATATATACCGGGCGGGGTATATATATATAGATATACTTAAATTATCGAGTGGGTTTCGTCGTTCCCGACGAAAGACGACGTGGCGCCCACTTCCTTCGGGAAGGTAGTTTTTTTTGTTGTGTTTTGGGAACCCACCCCAGCTGAGTTGTGCGGGGCCGGAGGTCTTTTGGGACCACCAGGTGTCGCTAGTTGCGCGACATTTTTGGCGCCCAACGTGGGGCAAGATTTTGGGAACCTTGGGGCCTAAGTTGGAATTTTTTTTAAAACGGGACCTCGGGTTTTTTTTTATTTTACATATTTTTTCTTTAAGTTTTTCTACTTTTTTTCCTTTAATTCTTTTGTTATATTTTCCTTGGTGGCTGGGTTTATTTTATATTTTCATTTTATTTTATATTTTATATATACATTATATTTTTACTTACTTTGGACTTTAACTCTTTTGATTTTTTTATATCAGTTTTTTTGTTGCTTTTTGAATATTTTTATATGTACTTCTATTCCATACTTTTGTTTTTTTATTTTGCCTCTGGATATTTTTTTTGGATTTTGAGGTTTTGAATTTTGCTGACTTCTTGGATATTGGATTTTTTTTATTTTCTTTTTGCTTTTAGTTTTGGTTTTTGTTGTTTATTTATTTGGTTTTTGGGTCTTTTTGATTTTTGATTTCTTTATGTTGATTTTGGTTTTGGATTTTTTTTCTTGTTTTTTTTTCTTTCTGATTTTTGTTTCATTTTTTTTTAATTCTGTTTTGGATTGTTTTTTTCTGATTTTGATTTTGGATCCTGGATTTTTTTTATTTTTCTTTTTGTTTTTAGTGTTGGTTTTTATGATTTTGGTCTTTCGATTTTGGATTTCTTTATTTTGCTTTTTTTGATTTTTTTTTTGTGATGTTATTTTGGTTTTGGATTTTGTTTTTCTTCTTGATTTTGGTTGAATTCTTTTTTTCTCGACCTTGGTTTTTTGATTTTTTTGATTTTGGGTTGCGTTTTTGATTTTTTTTGATTTTGGTTACATTGTTTGGATTCGGTTTTTGGATTTTTTTTGGTTGTTTGTGATTTTCCTTTTTTGATTTGATTGACGTTGTTCAGGGTCTTTAAAGTTGGTTTTGGTTCCTACTTCCGTTGATTTTCGTGGGCATTTTTCCTCTTCCGGAAGGTTTGAGATTTTGGGGAAATATATCCTCGAGGGGAGGTTTGAGTTGGGTTTGCCGCATGAGGATGGAGATAAATAGATTGTCCCAGGAGGAGTTGACCTACGAGGTCGTGTGTCGAGGCCTGAAGGCTGGCACGGTGGAGGCGATGAGGAAGTCGCTCAGGGCCGCGAGGTTGCTGGAGCCGAGGGGGTCACTCGAGGCGATTGAGTGCCCTTTCAAGTTTTCGCAGGATAGCGAGGCCGTGGTGGCAAAAATTGAAGAGATCGAGGATCTGCTGGGGAGTCCTTTAGTACAAGGCTCCTCAGAATTTAAAAAGGTGGCAACGAAGATCGAGTGGGCGATGTCGCGACTCGCGCGGTCACATCCCGTATCGGAGGAGGATGAGGACCAGAAGAAACAACTCAAAACGGAGTACGGAATTTTGTTGGCGAACCTGGAAGGGGACGAGGCTCTCGAGGAAGAAGAGGAGAAGGAAATGCGGATGGGGACCACAGGAGGAGGAAGTGCAGGACAAGCCTCTCCGCTCAAGACCACCAGACCAGGAACATCAACAGTAAATACGGAAGAACCAGCAAGGCCAGTCCAGGCGATGGCGGAAAAAGTGGAAAACCTGTCCAAGTGGGGACTAAGTTTTACCGGAGATCGCTGCGGTGCATCCGTCAGCTCGTTTCTCGAGCGGGTGGAAGAGTTACGGGAAGCTAGGGGGGTGAATGAGTCCCAGTTGTTCAGGTCGGCAGTGGATCTATTTAGTGGGAAGGCACTCCTCTGGTTTAGGGCGGTTAAGAGGTCGGTTAGTTCGTGGGAAGAGTTGATGAGGGAACTCAAGTTAGAGTTTCTCCCTCCCAATTATGATGATTTACTGCTCGAGGAAATCAGACGCCGCACACAGGGCAAGGAAGAATCCATCGGGGTATACGTGGCGATTATGAGCAGTATGTTCGGTCGTCTCGCGGAACCCCTGACGGAGCGTAGGAAACTCGGCATTCTGCAAAGGAATTTGGCCCCGTTCTATCAGACCCAGTTGGGTCTGGCGGAGCCAAAAACGATCTCGGATTTGGTCGCACTAGGAAGGAAGCTGGAAATGGTGCGGGCAAACGTAGATGCGTTCACACCACCACCCACATCAAGAGCGAAGAATCGGCTGGAGCCAGATCTCGCCTACGTGGCGGCAGAGGAGCCGAAACTTGCTGCAGTCCAGAAGGAGCCACCACATACCGTCCGGAGGGAGTCACAGCGGAGCGTTCCTCGAGAGTCAGCGTCCACCCAATATCGGGAGCCGTCATCGACCAGGCATCAAGAGCCGTCGTCCATCAGGCACCAGGAGCCACCCTCTGTCGTACACAGGGCATCACCACCATCCAGATACAGGGATCCACCATTAACTGCGCGAAGGGATTCGCAAGTAGTGGTTCGGAGGGACCGACCACCAACGAGGCACCTGCGTTGCTTTAACTGCAACCAGGAGGGACATATGTCGAACATATGTTCCGCACCGAGGCGGTGTTATGGGTGTGGAAAGGTTGGAGTGATTCGGCGGGATTGTCGCCAGTGTTCGGGAAATGGAAATCGACCTCCTGCACCAGCAGGGCGGGAGCGTCGGCAATAGTGGAGAGGTTGTCTGCTGGCAATCAGTAAGGGGCGTGTGTTCATGTAGGTTTCACATTAGAAGTTCAGGATAACGATGTACACCCGTATTTAAGAGTTAGCTTGGATGGGGTTAGGATGGTAGGGCTTGTAGATTCCGGGTCATCGCGTACTATCGTTGGTAGGGAAGGTTGGAGAATTTTGAAGGGTTTAGGGCTTAGACTAGCACAGGGAAAAATCAGTAAGGTAGTTTTAGCAAACGGCGCAGGAGTAGGGATAGATGGGACAGTGTGTGTACCAATTGAGGTGCGTGGCAAAACCCACATGTTTGACTGCTTGGTCATCGCCTCTCTACCTCAAATTTTAATTTTGGGGGCGGATTTTCTTGGACGAGCGGGAGTGGTGTTGGACATGGGCTCGGGTGAATGGAGTTTCCGTCGTCCGCCAACCGTCGGCGTGTCCGCCATTATGGAGAGAGCGGAGTTGGATGTGAACCAAGAAAGACAGTTGGCTACCCTTGTGGAAGGGGCATTTGGTGATATGCCAGAAGGTTTAGGTTGTACGCAATTGGTCGAACACAAAATTAGGACGTCGTCTGAACCAATTAAGCAGAGATACTATCCAGTGTCTCCTGCGGTTCAGCGGCATATAGATAGTGAGTTAGAGGACATGTTGAAGAACGAGGTGATCGAGAAATCGAGCAGTCCGTGGGCTTCTCCGATCGTAATGATCAAGAAGAAGGACGGCTCGTTTCGTTTCTGTGTCGATTACCGCAAACTCAACAAGGTTACGGAAAGGGATGCTTACCCCCTGCCGTACATAACATCCACTCTGGACAAGCTTCGGAACGCCAGATACTTATCTTCGTTGGACATCAAGTCCGCATATTGGCAAATTCCAGTGGAGGAAAAATCGCCGCAATACACGGCCTTTACGGTCCCAAATAGGGGTCTTTTCCAATTTAGGAGGATGCCTTTTGGGTTGCACAACGCACCAGCAACGTGGCAGCGATTTATCGACACCGTACTAGGTTCCGACCTAGAACCACATGTGTTCGTATACCTCGATGATATCATCGTGGTTACGAACGAATTTGAGAAGCACCTATCAATTTTGAAGGAAGTATTCGATCGTCTTCGGAGAGCCGGGTTGAAACTCGGCAAAGATAAATGTAATTTCTGCATGTCCTCTCTTAGGTATTTAGGATACGTGGTCGACCGTCAGGGGTTGCACGTTGACCCGGAAAAAGTAGCTAGCATGGTTAGGATTCCTTCGCCGAGGAATGTTAGGGAAGTTAGGAGTTTCCTAGGGACTATCTCGTGGTATCGACGCTTCATACCAAACTTCGCGATCATGGTCAAACCATTTACCAACTTGCTCAAGAAGAGCACCAAGTTTTCCTGGACGGACGAGTGCGAGGGGAGTTTCAGAAGGGCAAAGGAGTGCCTGGTTACTGCCCCGATCCTAACCTGCCCGGATTTTGAGCATCCTTTTGTGGTGCAAACCGACGCATCGGACTACGGTATAGGAGCAGTGCTCAGTCAAACGTTCGAAGAAGGGGAAAAGGCAATATGCTATTTGAGCAGGTTGCTGAACAGAAGCGAAAGGAACTACTCGACAACGGAGAAGGAGTGTTTGGCCGTACTCTGGGCAGTTGAGAAATTGCGACCGTATATCGAAGGTGTTCGATTTACGGTCGTGACGGATCACTATTCCCTGGTATGGTTAAGTAATCTGAAGGACCCTTGCGGTAGATTGGCGAGGTGGGCGGTTAAGCTGCAGCAGTATGATTTCGAAATCATACATAGGAAGGGGAAGGAACACGTAGTTCCGGATATGCTCTCTAGGGCCGTAGAGGTGGCGGCAGGTATAGAGGAACCCCGAATTTCGGATCCGTGGATCCAAAAGATGATGGATAAGGTTGCCGCTAACCCCCTCTCATATCCGAAATGGAAGGTAGAAACAGGGAAACTATGGAAATACGTTAGGGCAAATAACATAATCGTTCGTGACTTGGGCTTAGAATGGAAAGAGGTGGTGCCAAAGGCAGATAGGTTAGAAATATTAAAGAAGTGTCACGACGATCCACTAGCAGGGCACATGGGAGTTAGGAAGACTTACGCTAGAGTAGGGACCAGGTATTATTGGCCGAAAATGCGGGCTGATATTACCCGGTATGTTAGGAGCTGTAAAGTTTGTCAGGCAGTGAAACCAGTGAACACCAAACCGGCTGGTTTGATGGTACAGAGGAGAGGGGTGGTAGACCCCTGGCAGATGATCTGCGTGGATCTGGTGGGACCGCTTCCGAGGTCCACCAGTGGATATACGTTTATCCTAACCGTGGTGGATTATTTCACGAAATTTCCACTCCTGTTCCCGTTGAGAACAGCAACCGCAAAATCCGTCTCCAAACATCTTGAAGACAATGTCTTTCTCTTGTTCGGAGTACCCGCCACAATCGTATGCGACAATGGCCCTCAGTCCCGCGGTTCGGACTTGAGGAAGTTGTGTCAGACATACGGGACGCGAATAAGACACACCGCGTACTACCACCCGCAGGCTAATCCAGCCGAGCGGATTAATCAAATTTTAAAAACAACGTTACGCGCGTACGTTTCGGATAACCATAGAACCTGGGATACACACCTGGCTAAGGTCGCGTGTTGTATCCGAACCGCGCAGCACAACATATTAGGGGTTACCCCATATTACGCGAATTTTGGTAGAGAAATGGAAACGGCGGGAAAGAGATCGGGAAACACAATAGGGAGCGGACAAGATCATGCGGGATCAGAAACGGTAGATGGCGAACGAGAGGGAGGTAGCGCGGAAGAATCGGGCGACATATCAAAAGAGGAATTGACGGAAATGGGCAAAAGATTCCAAGAGCTGAGGGCGGATATAGGTAAGAAGTTGACTGTAGCAATACAGAAAACGTCGTACGTCGGACATACAATACCTGCCGAACGAACTAGTTTGGCGGAAGAATATTTTACTGTCGGATGCAGCAAATTATTACGCGGCTAAATTAGCGCCGAAATATGTCGGGCCATTCAAAGTGCGAAAAAGGGTGTCGCCGTGGACGTATATCCTCGAGGATGAAAACGGGAAAGAAAGAGGAACATGGAACGTGAAGGACCTCAAACCGTATCGGGAAAGGGAATAAAATCCTACCGAAATTTTCGGGCAAATTGCAAATTGCACGTAACAATAAAACTTATATTGTGCATCGTCTTTCCCAGTGAGGTAAAGGAAAACGGTGAACACCCCACCAAAGGTTCGGTACCCCTGTTGACAAAAACATCTGCACGGGAGTTTTCGCGATGTTAGTGATCGCGGCCCAAATTCAACGGGAGTACTTATCTGTGGTAAGGTACCAAAACCACTCGCTTACAGCCGGTGAGCAAGTGGTAAACACCAACACAAAAGAAGAGTAGAGAGAAACGCGAGAGTACGAAATGGTACTCAAAACCTCTTCACAAATACTCCAGAGTCGCCGTACCTTCTTCACGCCTAAGAGTAGACCATAAAAGAAAGGCATTATATAATCAGCGTGTTATATAATGCCAAAATAATCTATACAACACGAATATTTAGGAAATAAATAGATAATCACCATAAAACGTCCAATACATATACATATACTACATACACAGTTAATATGACATCAAATAATAACGAGCAATAACACAATAATAATATATAATACTACTATTAAAATGAAAATATAACACAATAAAAAGAGATCACGGAAGAGTGCATATCATTGGGCGATCATCTCGATGAGTGCAGAAGAGTGTGAGAGAGTGAATGAGTCAACGAGGGAGGTTGCGAGTGCATTGGATGAGATTCCCTCTGCACTGGCAACCAACTGGTATGAATGTCGTAATTGGCAGCGGTGGAGGTTGCCGGGGCATTGGACGAGATTCCCTTTGCGCCGGTAGCTACGATCAGATGTTCGAATGGTGAAACGATTTCGGCACACGCACTCAACACACACTCAACCGCCCCAATAGAGACTGGCCAGCGGTTGATGGCGCGTATGAAAAGACCCGCGATGAGTGCGGCAAACATGTATGTACGAGGTTCGTACATGCAGAGAAATGGTATGGGAGCGATCATCGAATGCTGAGAGATTGGAGGCGTGTCGTTGCCGAAATCGTACCGCCGATTGTACGATTGCATGAACGATGATTTTACATCGTACATGTACAGGGAATGTGTGAAAGAATGTATGGAATGTTTGTTATGTGTGGAATGTGTGAGTGGGTAATCTATTGCGACCAAAGGGAGAGAAGTTCTGCGAGGTTGCAATAGAATTGCCCTTGGTATGACTGTCATTCCGGATTTTTAATTCGTAAGAGAAGGAGCTGTGAACAAAAAAAAAAAAATCAAAAAAGGAAAAAGGAAAAAAATACTAGAAAGGAGAGACATACAGAAGGACGAGATAATAGAAAAATACACAAGAGGAAAGAAGCAAACAGAAGGAAGGACGAGGACATTGGAGAAGGAAGGAAGACAGCGGGACGGATATCAAAAACAAGGAACAAAACGGATAAGTACCCCGTTGTGGGATTTGGTTTTTTTTTATATATATAAATAGTTACATATAAATATATGTACGTACACACCAGGATATTCCTGCGTTTGTACGTACAAAGTGAATTGGTAAAAGGTTTGGGGAGACTCCAGCGGGAGCCCCAACCAGCGAAAATCTTAACGTGCGTAGCGCCCAGAGAGGGGCATTGTGATCGCGGAAATTCCCGTTCGTGCGTGAAGTGATATTCGGTGGGCAAGTCGCGGCACAAAGGTTGCATCGGTTTTTTTAATTCCCCGTAGCTTTCGGTGCCAGAGGCGCACCTCGCGGTTGTTTGGTGGGGGTATTCGGCGTCGTCCGGTACCCATACGTGTCGAGAGTGTTTTCTGTGTGGGGACAGTTGGCCACCGAGCCCAAGTAAATTTTTAGCTGGGTGAAAGTCAATCCCAAGGGAGTGACGTGAGGGCGGAGGTTCGCAAGAACCGACGCACATATCGGGTTTCCCCTAATTTCTAGGGAGAAATATATATATACCGGGCGGGGTATATATATATAGATATACTTAAATTATCGAGTGGGTTTCGTCGTTCCCGACGAAAGACGACGTGGCGCCCACTGCCTTGGGGAAGGTAGTTTTTTTTGTTGTGTTTTGGGAACCCACCCCAGCTGAGTTGTGCGGGGCCGGAGGTCTTTTGGGACCACCAGGTGTCGCTAGTTGCGCGACAACCTCAACGGATTATGTAAAAAAACCTTTCTCATGCACCACTCTCTCCATTGGAGAAAACCGATTCAACACCCGCTCAGTAGTTGTTGAGATTTTCACGTTCAGACAGATATACTTACAAGGAATGGATATATTTTTTTCCATATTTAATGATGGTACCTCAATGTATTATGGAATTAAACCGTTCTCATGAACCACTCTGTCTATTGGTGCGAACCGATTCAACATCCGTTCAGTAGTTGTTGAGATTTTCACGTTCAGACGGATAGACTTACAAGGAATGGATATATTTGTTTCCATATTTAATGATACCTCAACGGATTATGTAAATAAACCTTTCTCATGAACCACTCTGTCTATTGGTGCGAACCGATTCAACATCCGTTCAGTAGTTGTTGAGATTTTCACGTTCAGACGGATAGACTTACAAGGAATGGATATATTTTTTTCCATATTTAAGGACGATACCACAATGAACAACGGAAATAAAGCTTCCTCATGCACCACTCTCTCCATTGGAGAAAGCCGATTCAACACCCGCTCAGTAGTTGTTGAGATTTTCACGTTCAGACAGATATACTTACAAGGAATGGATATATTTTTTTCCATATTTAATTATGATACCTCAATGTATTATGGAATTAAACCGTTCTCATGAACCACTCTGTCTATTGGTGCGAACCGATTCAACATCCGTTCAGTAGTTGTTGAGATTTTCACGTTCAGACAGATAGAGTTACAAGAAATGGATATATTTGTTTCCATATTTAAGGACAATTCCACAATGAACAACGGAAATAAAGCTTCCTCATGCACCACTCTCTCCATTGGAGAAAGCCGATTCAACACCCGCTCAGTAGTTGTTGAGATTTTCACGTTCAGACAGATAGACTTTCTAGGAAGGGATATATTTTTTCCATATTTAATGATGATACCTCAATGAATTATGGAATTAAACCTTTCTCATGAACCACTCTGTCTATTGGTGCTAACCGATTCAACATCCGTTCAGTAGTTGTTGAGATTTTCACGTTCAGACAGATAGACTTACAAGAAATGGATATATTTTTTTCCATATTTAATTATGATACCTCAATGTATTATGGAATTAAACCGTTCTCATGAACCACTCTGTCTATTGGTGCGAACCGATTCAACACCCGCTCAGTAGTTGTTGAGATTTTCACGTTCAGACAGATGGACTTAAAAGGAATGGATATATTTTTGTCCATATTTAATGATGATACCTCAACGGATTATGTAAATAATCCGTTGAGGTATCATCATTAAATATGGACAAAAATATATCCATTCCTTTTAAGTCTATCTGTCTGAACGTGAAAATCGCAACAACTACTGAACAGATGTTGAATCGGTTCACACAAATAGACAGAGTGGTTCATGAGAACGGTTTAATTCCATAATACATTGAGGTACCATCATTAAATATGGAAAAAAATATATCCATTCCTTGTAAGTATATCTGTCTGAACGTGAAAATCTCAACAACTACCGAGCGGGTGTTGAATCGGTTCGCACCAATAGACAGAGTGGTTCATGAGAAAGGTTTAATTCCATAATTCATTGAGGTATCATCATTAAATATGGAAAAAATATATCCCTTCCTAGAAAGTCTATCTGCCTGAACGTGCAAATCTCAACAACTACTGAGCGGGTGTTGAATCGGTTTACTCCAATGGAGAGAGTGGTGCATGAGAAAGGTTTTTTACATAATCCGTTGAGGTATCATCATTAAATATGGACAAAAATATATCCATTCCTTTTAAGTCTATCTGTCTGAACGTGAAAATCGCAACAACTACTGAACAGATGTTGAATCGGTTCGCATCGGCTTTCTCCAATGGAGAGAGTGGTGCATGAGGAAGCTTTATTTCCGTTGTTCATTGTGGTATCGTCCTTAAATAAAAATTTAATGACGATACCACAATGAACAACGGAAATAGAGCTTCCTCATGCACCACTCTCTCCATTGGAGAAAGCCGACTCAACACCCGCTCAGTAGTTGTTGAGATTTTCACGTTCAGACAGATATACTTACAAGGAATGGATATATTTTTTCCATATTTAATGATGGTACCTCAATGTATTATGGAATTAAACCGTTCTCATGAACCACTCTGTCTATTGGTGCGAACCGATTCAACATCCGTTCAGTAGTTGTTGAGATTTTCACGTTCAGACAGATAGACTTACAAGAAATGGATATATTTGTTTCCATATTTAATGATGATACCTCAATGAATTATGGAATAAAACCTTTCTCATGAACGACTCTCTCCATTGAAGAAAACCGATTCAACACCCGCTCAGTAGTTGTTGAGATTTTCACGTTCAGACAGATGGACTTAAAAGGAATGGATATATTTTTGTCCATATTTAATGATGATACCTCAACGGATATATTGATATATTTTTTTCCATATTTAATGACGATACCACAATGAACAACGGAAATAGAGCTTCCTCATGCACCACTCTCTCCATTGGAGAAAGCCGACTCAACACCCGCTCAGTAGTTGTTGAGATTTTCACGTTCAGACAGATATACTTACAAGGAATGGATATATTTTGTTCCATATTTAATGATGGTACCTCAATGTATTATGGAATTAAACCGTTCTCATGAACCACTCTGTCTATTGGTGCGAACCGATTCAACATCTGTTCAGTAGTTGTTGCGATTTTCACGTTCAGACAGATAGACTTAAAAGGAATGGATATATTTTTGTCCATATTTAATGATGATACCTCAACGGATTATGTAAAAAAACCTTTCTCATGCACCACTCTCTCCATTGGAGAAAACCGATTCAACACCCGCTCAGTAGTTGTTGGGATTTACACGTTCAGGCAGATAGACTTTCTAGGAAGGGATATATTTTTTCCATATTTAATGATGATACCTCAATGAATTATGGAATTAAACCTTTCTCATGAACCACTCTGTCTATTGGTGCGAACCGATTCAACACCCGCTCAGTAGTTGTTGAGATTTTCACGTTCAGACAGATATACTTACAAGGAATGGATATATTTTTTTCCATATTTAATGATGGTACCTCAATGTATTATGGAATTAAACCGTTCTCATGAACCACTCTGTCTATTTGTGTGAACCGATTCAACATCTGTTCAGTAGTTGTTGCGATTTTCACGTTCAGACAGATAGACTTAAAAGGAATGGATATATTTTTGTCCATATTTAATGATGATACCTCAACGGATTATGTAAAAAAACCTTTCTCAAGCACCACTCTCTCCATTGGAGAAAACCGATTCAACACCCGCTCAGTAGTTGTTGAGATTTTCACGTTCAGACAGATATACTTACAAGGAATGGATATATTTTTTTCCATATTTAATGATGGTACCTCAATGTTTTATGGAATTAAACCGTTCTCGTGAACCACTCTGTCTATTTTTGCGAACCGATTCAACATCTGTTCAGTAGTTGTTGCGATTTTCACTTTCAGACAGATAGACTTAAAAGGAATGGATACATTTTTGTCCATATTTAATGATGATACCTCAACGGATTATGTAAAATACCTTTCTCATGCACCACTCTCTCCATTGGAGAAAACCGATTCAACACCCGCTCAGTAGTTGTTGAGATTTTCACGTTCAGACAGATATACTTACAAGGAATGGATATATTTTTTCCATATTTAATGATGATACCTCAATGAATTATGGAATTAAACCTTTCTCATGAACCACTCTCTCCATTGGAGAAAACCGATTCAACACCCGCTTAGGAGTTGTTGAGATTTTCACGTTCAGGCAGATAGACTTTCTAGGAAGGGATATATTTTTTCCATATTTAATGATGATACCTCAATGAATTATGGAATTAAACCTTTCTCATGAACCACTCTGTCAATAGGTGCGAACCGATTCAACACCCACTCAGTAGTTGTTGAGATTTTCACGTTCAGACAGATATACTTACAAGGAATGGATATAGTTTTTCCAAATTTAATGATGATACCTCAATGAATTATGGAATTAAACCTTTCTCATGAACCACTCTGTCTATTGGTTAGAACCGATTCATCATCGGTTCAGTAGTTGTTGCGATTTTCACGTTCAGACAGATAGACTTAAAAAGAATGGATATATTTTTGTCCATATTTAATGATGATACCTCAACGGATTATGTAAACAAACTTTCTCGTGCACCACTCTCTCGATTGGAGAAAACCGATTCAACACCCGCTCAGTAGTTGTTGAGATTTTCACGTTCAGACAGATATACTTACAAGGAATGGATATATTTTTTTCCATATTTAATGATGGTACCTCAATGTATTATGGAATTAAACCGTTCTCATGAACCACTCTGTCTATTGGTGCGAACCGATTCAACATCCGTTCAGTAGTTGTTGAGATTTTCACGTTCAGACAGATAGACTTACAAGGAATGGATATATTTGTTTCCATATTTAATGATGATACCTCAATGAATTATGGAATAAAACCATTCTCATGAACGACTCTCTCCATTGAAGAAAACAGATTCAACATCTGTTCAGTAGTTGTTGAGATTTTCACGTTCAGACAGATAGACTTACAAGGAATGGATATATTTTTTTCCAAATTTAATGACGATACCACAATGAACAACGGAAATAAAGCTTCCTCATGCACCACTCTCTCCATTGGAGAAAGCCGATTCAACACCCGCTCAGTAGTTGTTGAGATTTTCACGTTCAGACAGATATACTTACAAGGAATGGATACATTTTTTTCCATATTTAATGATGGTACCTCAATCTATTATGGAATTAAACCGTTCTCATGAACCACTCTGTCTATTGGTGCGAACCGATTCAACATCCGTTCAGTAGTTGTTGAGATTTTCACGTTCAGGCAGATAGACTTACAAGGAATGGATATATTTGTTTCCATATTTAATGATGATACCTCAATGAATTATGGAATAAAACCTTTCTCATGAACGACTCTCTCCATTGGAGAAAACCGATTCAACACCCTCTCAGTAGTTGTTGAGATTTTCACTTTCAGACAGATAGACTTAAAAGGAATGGATGTATTTGTGTCCATATTGAATATACCAATACCTCAACGGATTATGTAAATAAACCTTTCTCATGAACCACTCTGTCTATTGGTGCGAACCGATTCAACACCCGCTCAGTAGTTGTTGAGATTTTCACGTTCAGACAGATAGACTTTCAAGGAATGTATATATTTTTTTCCATATTTAATGACGATACCACAATGATCAACGGAAATAAGGCTTCCTCATGCACCACTCTCTCCATTGGAGAAAGCCGATTCAACACCCGCTCAGTAGTTGTTGAGATTTTCACGTTCAGACGGATATACTTACAAGGAATGGATATATTTTTTTCCATATTTAATGCTGATACCACAATGAACAACGGAAATAAAGCTTCCTCATGCACCACTCTCTCCATTGGAGAAAACCGATTCAACACCCGCTCAGTAGTTGTTGAGATTTTCACGTTCAGACAGATAGACTTACAAAGAATGGATATGTTTTTCCAAATTTATTGATGATACCTCAATGAATTATGGAATTAAACCTTTCTCATGAACCACTCTGTCTATTGGTGCTAACCGATTCAACATCTGTTCAGTAGTTGTTGCGATTTTCACGTTCAGACAGTTAGACTTAAAAAGAATGGATATATTTTTTTCCATATTTAATGATGGTACCTCAATGTATTATGGAATTAAACCGTTCTCATGCACCACTCTGTCTATTGGTGCGAACCGATTCAACATCTGTTCAGTAGTTGTTGCGATTTTCGCGTTCAGACAGATAGACTTAAAAGGAATGGATATATTTTTGTCCATATTTAATGATGATACCTTAGCGGATTGTGTAAAAAAACCTTTCTCATGCACCACTCTCTCCATTGGAGAAAACCGATTCAACACCCGCTCAGTAGTTGTTGAGATTTTCACGTTCAACATTTCTCATGAACCACTCTGTCTATTTGCGTGAACCGATTCAACATCTGTTCAGTAGTTGTTGAGATTTTCACGTTCAGACAGATAGACTTACAATTAATGGAAAATTTTTGTTTCCATATTTAATGATGATACCTCAATGAATTATGGAATAAAACCTTTCTCATGAACTACTGTCTCCATTGGAGAAAACCGATTCAACACCCGCTCAGTAGTTGTTGAGATTTTCACGTTCAGACAGATAGACTGAAAAGGAATGGATATATTTTTGTCCATATTTAATGATGATACCTCAACGGATTATATAAATAAACCTTTCTCATGAGCCACTCTGTCTATTGGTGCGAACCGATTCAACACCCGCTCAGTAGTTGTTGAGATTTTCACGTTCAGACAGATAGACTTACAAGGAATGGATACATTTTTTTCCATATTTAATGCCGATACCACAATGAACAACGGAAATAAAGCTTCCTCATGCACCACTCTCTCCATTGGAGAAAGCCGATTCAACACCCGCTCAGTAGTTGTTGAAATTTTCACGTTCAGACAGATATACTTACAAGGAATGGATATATTTTTTCCAAATTTAATGATGATACCTCAATGAATTATGGAATTAAACCTTTCTCATGAACCACTCTGTCTATTGGTGAGCACCGATTCAACATCTGTTCAGTAGTTGTTGCGATTTTCACGTTCAGACAGATAGACTTAAAAGGAATGGATATATTTTTTTCCATATTTAATGATGGTACCTCAATGTATTATGGAATTAAACCGTTCTCATGCACCACTCTGTCTATTGGTGCGAACCGATTCAACATCTGTTCAGTAGTTGTTGCGATTTTCACGTTCAGACAGATAGACTTAAAAGGAATGGATATATTTTTGTCCATATTTAATGATGGTACTTCAATGCATTATGGAATTAAACCGTTCTCATGAACCACTCTGTCTATTGGTGCGAACCGATTCAACACCCACTCAGTAGTTGTTGAGATTTTCACGTTCAGACAGATATACTTACAAGGAATGGATATATTTTTTCCAAATTTAATGATGATACCTCAATGAATTATGGAATTAAACCTTTCTGATGAACCACTCTGTCTATTGGTGAGAACCGATTCAACATCTGGTCAGTAGTTGTTGCGATTTTCACGTTCAGACAGATAGACTTAAAAGGAATGGATATATTTTTTTCCATATTTAACGATGGTACCTCAATGAATTATGGAATTAAACCTTTCTCATGAACCACTCTCTCCATTGGAGAAAACCGATTCAACACCCGCTTAGGAGTTGTTGAGATTTTCACGTTCAGGCAGATAGACTTTCTAGGAAGGGATATATTTTTTCCATATTTAATGATGATACCTCAATGAATTATGGAATTAAACCTTTCTCATGAACCACTCTGTCTATTGGTGCTAACCGATTCAACACCCGCTCAGTAGTTGTTGAGATTTTCACGTTCAGACAGATATACTTACAAGGAATGGATATAGTTTTTCCAAATTTAATGATGATACCTCAATGAATTATGGAATTAAACCTTTCTCATGAACCACTCTGTCTATTGGTGAGAACCGATTCAACATCTGTTCAGTAGTTGTTGCGATTTTCACGTTCAGACAGATAGACTTAAAAGGAATGGATATATTTTTTTTCATATTTAATGATGGTACCTCAATGTATTATGGAATTAAACCGTTCTCATGAACCACTCTGTCTATTTGTGTGAACCGATTCAACATCTGTTCAGTAGTTGTTGCGATTTTCACGTTCAGACAGATAGACTTAAAAGGAGTGGATATATTTTTGTCCATATTTAATGATGATACCTCAACGGATTATGTAAAAAAACCTTTCTCATGCACCACTCTCTCCATTGGAGAAAACCGATTCAACACCCGCTCAGTAGTTGTTGAGATTTTCACGTTCAGACAGATATACTTACAAGGAATGGATATATTTTTTTCCATATTTAATGATGGTACCTCAATGTATTATGGAATTAAACCGTTCTCATGAACCACTCTGTCTATTGGTGCGAACCGATTCAACATCCGTTCAGTAGTTGTTGAGATTTTCACGTTCAGACAGATAGACTTACAAGGAATGGATATATTTGTTTCCATATTTAATGATGATACCTCAATGAATTATGGAATAAAACCTTTCTCATGAACGACTCTCTCCATTGGAGAAAACAGATTCAACACCCGCTCAGTAGTTGTTGAGATTTTCACGTTCAGACAGATATACTTACAAGGAATGGATATATTTTTTTCCATATTTAATGCTGATACCACAATGAACAACGGAAATAAAGCTTCCTCATGCACCAATCTCTCCATTGGAGAAAACCGATTCAACACCCGCTCAGTAGTTGTTGAGATTTTCACGTTCAGACAGAAAGACTTAAAAGGAATGGATATATTTTTGTCCATATTTAGTGACGATACCTCAACGGATTATATAAATAAACCTTTCTCATGAACCACTCTGTCTATTGGTGCGAACCGATTCAACATCCGTTCAGTAGTTGTTGAGATTTTCACGTTCAGACAGATATACTTACAAGGAATGGATATATTTTTGTCCATACTTAATGATGATACCTAAATGAGTTATGAAATTAAACCTTTCTCATGAACCAGTCTGTCTATTGGTGCGAACCGATTCAACACCCGCTCAGTAGTTGTTGAGATTTTCACGTTCAGACAGATAGACTTACAAGGAATGGATATATTATTTTCCAAATTTAATGACGATACCACAATGAACAACGGAAATAAAGCTTCCTCATGCACCACTCTCTCCATTGGAGAAAGCCGATTCAACACCCGCTCAGTAGTTGTTGAGATTTTCACGTTCAGACAGATAGACTTAAAAGGAATGGATGTATTTTTGTCCATATTGAATATACCAATACCTCAACGGATTATGTAAATAAACCTTTCTCATGAACCACTCTGTCTATTGGTGCGAACCGATTCAACACCCGCTCAGTAGTTGTTGAGATTTTCACGTTCAGACAGATATACTTACAAGGAATGGATATATTTTTTTTCCATATTTAATGACGATACCACAATGAACAAAGGAAATAAAGCTTCCTCATGCACCACTCTCTCCATTTGAGAAAGCCGATTCAACACCCGCTCAGTAGTTGTTGAGATTTTCACGTTCAGACAGATAGACTTACAAAGAATGGATATGTTTTTCCAAATTTATTGATGATACCTCAATGAATTATGGAATAAAACCTTTCTCATGAACGACTCTGTCTATTGGTGCGAACCGATTCAACATCTGTTCAGTAGTTGTTGCGATTTTCACGTTCAGACAGATAGACTTAAAAAGAATGGATATATTTTGTTCCATATTTAATGATGGTACCTCAATGTATTATGGAATTAAACCGTTCTCATGAACCACTCTGTCTATTTGTGTGAACCGATTCAACATCTGTGTAGTAGATGTTGCGATTTTCACGTTCAGACAGATAGACTTAAATGGAATGGATATATTTGTTTCCATATTTAATGATGATACCTCAACGGATTATGGAATAAAACCTTTCTCATGAACGACTCTCTCCGTTGGAGAAAACCGATCCAACACCCGCTCAGTAGTTGTTGAGATTTTCACTTTCAGACAGATAGACTTAAAAGGAATGGATATATTTTTGTCCATATTTAATGATGATACCTCAACGGATTATGTAAATAAACCTTTCTCATGAACCATTCTGTCTATTGGTGCGAACCGATTCAACATCCGTTCAGTAGTTGTTGAGATTTTCACGTTCAGACAGATATACTTACAAGGAATGGATATATTTTTGTAAATAAGTTATGAAATTAAACCTTTCTCATGAACCACTCTGTATATTGGTGCGAACCGATTCAACATCCGTTCAGTAGTTGTTGAAATTTTCACGTTCAGACAGATAGACTTACAAGGAATGGATATATTTGTTTCCATATTTAATGATGATACCTCAATGAATTGTGGAATTAAACATTTCTCATGAACCACTCTGTCTATTGGTGCTAACCGATTCAACATCCGTTCAGTAGTTGTTGCGATTTTCACGTTCAGACAGATAGACTTACAAGGAAGGGATATTTTTTTTCCGTATTTAATGACGATACCACAATGAACAACGGAAATAAAGCTTCCTCATGCACCACTCTCTCCAATGGAGAAAACCGATTCAACACCCGTCCAGTAGTTGTTGAGATTTTCACGTTCAGACAGATAGACTTTCTAGGAAGGGATATATTTTTTCCATATTTAATGATGATACCTCAATGAATTATGAAATTAAACCTTTCTCATGAACCACTCTGTCTATTGGTGCGAGCCGATTCAACACCCGCTCAGTAGTTGTTGAGATTTTCACCTTCAGACAGATAGACTTAAAAGGAATGGATATATTTTTGTCCATATTTAATGATGATACCTCAACGGATTATGTAAAAAAACCTTTCTCATGCACCACTCTCTCCATTGGAGAAAACCGATTCAACACCCGCTCAGTAGTTGTTGAGATTTTCACGTTCAGACAGATATACTTACAAGGAATGGATATATTTTTTTCCATATTTAATGATGGTACCTCAATGTATTATGGAATTAAACCGTTCTCATGAACCACTCTGTCTATTGGCGCGAACCGATTCAACATACGTTCGGTAGTTGTTGAGATTTTCACGTTCAGACAGATAGACTTACAAGGAATGGATACATTTGTTTCCATATTTAATGATGATACCTCAATGAATAATGGAATAAAACCTTTCTCATGAACGACTCTCTCCATTGGAGAAAACCGATTCAACACCCGCTCAGTAGTTGTTGAGATTTTCACGTTCAGACAGATATACTTACAAGGAATGGATATATTTTTTCCAAATTTAATGATGATACCTCAATGAATTATGGAATTAAACCTTTCTCATGAACCACTCTGTCTATTGGTGAGCACCGATTCAACATCTGTTCAATAGTTGTTGCGACTTTCACCTTCAGACAGATAGACTTAAAAGGAATGGATATATTTTTGTCCATATTTAATGATGATACCTCAACGGATTATGTAAATAAACCTTTCTCATGAACCACTCTGTCTATTGGTGCGAACCGATTCAACACCCGCTCAGTAGTTGTTGAGATTTTCACGTTCAGACAGATAGACTTACAAGGAATGGATATATTTTTTTCCATATTTAAGGACGATACCACAATGAACAACGGAAATAAAGCTTCCTCATGCACCACTCTCTCCATTGGAGAAAGCCGATTCAACACCCGCTCAGTAGTTGTTGAGATTTTCACGTTCAGACAGATATACTTACAAGGAATGGATATATTTTTTCCAAATTTAATGATGATACCTCAATGAATTATGGAATTAAACCTTTCTCATGAACCACTCTGTCTATTGGTGAGCACCGATTCAACATCTGTTCAATAGTTGTTGCGACTTTCACCTTCAGACAGATAGACTTAAAAGGAATGGATATATTTTTGTCCATATTTAATGATGATACCTCAACGGATTATGTAAATAAACCTTTCTCATGAACCACTCTGTCTATTGGTGCGAACCGATTCAACACCCGCTCAGTAGTTGTTGAGATTTTCACGTTCAGACAGATAGACTTACAAGGAATGGATATATTTTTTTCCATATTTAAGGACGATACCACAATGAACAACGGAAATAAAGCTTCCTCATGCACCACTCTCTCCATTGGAGAAAGCCGATTCAACACCCGCTCAGTAGTTGTTGCGATTTTCACGTTCAGACAGATAGACTTAAAAGGAATGGATATATTTTTTTCCATATTTAATGATGGTACCTCAATGTATTATGGAATTAAACCATTCTCATGCACCACTCTGTCTATTGGTGCGAACCGATTCAACATCTGTTCAGTAGTTGTTGCGATTTTCACGTTCAGACAGATAGACTTAAAAGGAATGGATATATTTTTGTCCATATTTAATGATGGTACCTCAATGCATTATGGAATTAAACCGTTCTCATGAACCACTCTGTCTATTGGTGCGAACCGATTCAACACCCACTCAGTAGTTGTTGAGATTTTCACGTTCAGACAGATATACTTACAAGGAATGGATATATTTTTTCCAAATTTAATGATGATACCTCAATGAATTATGGAATTAAACCTTTCTCATGAACCACTCTGTCTATTGGTGAGAACCGATTCAACATCTGTTCAGTAGTTGTTGCGATTTTCACGTTCAGACAGATAGACTTAAAAGGAATGGATATATTTTTTCCCATATTTAATGATGGTACCTCAATGAATTATGGAATTAAACCTTTCTCATGAACCACTCTCTCCATTGCAGAAAACCGATTCAACACCCGCTTAGTAGTTGTTGAGATTTTCACGTTCAGGCAGATATATATACCGTTCTCATGCACCACTCTGTCTATTGGAGCGAACCGATTCAACATCTGTTCAGTAGTTGTTGCGATTTTCACGTTCAGACAGATAGACTTAAAAGGAATGGATATATTTTTGTCCATATTTAATGATGATACCTCAACGGATTATGTAAAAAAACCTTTCTCATGCAACATTCTCTCCATTGGAGAAAACCGATTCAACACCCGCTCAGTAGTTGTTGAGATTTTCACGTTCAGACAGATAGACTTAAAAGGAATGGATATATTTTTGTCCATATTTAAAGATGATACCTCAACGGATTATATAAATAAACCTTTCTCATGAACCACTCTGTCTATTGGTGCGAACCAATTCAACACCCGCTCAGTAGTTGTTGCGATTTTCACGTTCAGACAGATAGACTTACAAGGAATGGATACATTTTTTTCCATATTTAATGACGATACCACAATGAACAACGGAAATAGAGCTTCCTCATGCACCACTCTCTCCATTGGAGAAAGCCGATTCAACACCCGCTCAGTAGTTGTTGAGATTTTCACGTTCAGACAGATATACTTACAAGGAATGGATATATTTTTTTCCATATTTAATGCTGATACCACAATGAACAACGGAAATAAAGCTTCCTCATGCACCACTCTCTCCATTGGAGAAAACCGATTCAACACCCGCTCAGTAGTTGTTGAGATTTTCACGTTCAGGCAGATAGACTTACAAGGAAGGGATATAATTTTTCCATACTTTATGATGATACCTAAATGAGTTATGAAATTAAACCTTTCTCATGCACCACTCTCTCCATTGGAGAAAACCGATTCAACACCCGCTCAGTAGTTGTTGAGATTTTCACGTTCAGGCAGATAGACTTACAAGGAATGGATATATTTTTTTCCATATTTAATGACGATACCACAATGAACAACGGAAATAAAGCTTCCTCATGCACCACTCTCTCCATTGGAGAAAGCCGATTCAACATCCGCTCAGTAGTTGTTGAGATTTTCACGTTCAGACAGATATACTTACAAGGAATGGATATATTTTTTTCCATATTTAATGCTGATACCACAATGAACAACGGAAATAAAGCTTCCTCATGCACCACTCTCTCCATTGGAGAAAGCCGATTCAACATCCGCTCAGTAGTTGTTGAGATTTTCACGTTCAGACAGATATACTTACAAGGAAAGGATATATTTGTTTCCATATTTAATGATGATACCTCAATGAATTCTGGAATAAAACCTTTCTCATGAACGACTCTCTCCATTGAAGAAAACCGATTCAACACCCGCTTAG
This sequence comes from Eristalis pertinax, assembly GCA_907269125.1. Taxonomy (NCBI): domain Eukaryota; kingdom Metazoa; phylum Arthropoda; class Insecta; order Diptera; family Syrphidae; genus Eristalis; species Eristalis pertinax. Next base: position 302,146 of record CAJSMF010000059.1, read on the forward strand.
TAGTTGTTTCCGTTCAGACAGATAGACTTATAAGGAATGGATATATTTTTGTCCATATTTAATGATGATACCTCAACGGATTATGTAAATAAACCTTTCTCATGAACCACTCTGTCTATTGGTGCGAACCGATTCAACATCCGTTCAGTAGTTGTTGAGATTTTCACGTTCAGACAGATATACTTACAAGGAATGGATATATTTTTGTCCATACTTAATGATGATACCTAAATGAGTTATGAAATTAAACCTTTCTCATGAACCACTCTGTCTATTGGTGCGAACCGATTCAACATCCGTTCAGTAGTTGTTGAGATTTTCACGTTCAGACAGATAGACTTAAAAGGAATGGATATATTTGTTTCCATATTTAATGATGATACCTCAATGAATTGTAGAATTAAACCTTTCTCATGAACCACTCTGTCTATTGGTGAGAACCGATTCAACATCTGTTCAGTAGTTGTTGCGAATTTCACGTTCAGACAGATAGACTTAAAAGGAATGGATATATTTTTTTCCATTTCAGACAGAACCACTCTGTCTATTGGTGCGAACCGATTCAACACCCGCTCAGTAGTTGTTGAGATTGTCACGTTCAGACAGATATACTTACAAGTAATGGATATATTTTTTCCAAATTTAAAGATGATACCTCAATGAATTATGGAATTAAACCTTTCTCATGAACTACTCTGTCTATTGGTGAGAACCGATTCAACATCTGTTCAGTAGTTGTTGCGATTTTCACGTTCAGACAGATAGACTTAAAAGGAATGGATATATTTTTTTCCATATTTAATGATGGTACCTCAATGTATTATAGAATTAAACCGTTCTCATGAACCACTCTGTCTATTGGTGAGAACCGATTCAACATCTGTTCAGTAGTTGTTGCGATTTTCACGTTCAGACAGATAGACTTAAAATGAATGGATATATTTTTGTCCATATTTAATGATGATACCTCAACGGATTATGTAAAAAAACCTTTCTCATGCACCACTCTCTCCATTGGAGAAAACCGATTCAACACCCGCTCAGTAGTTGTTGAGATTTTCACGTTCAGCCAGATATACTTACAAGGAATGGATATATTTTTGTCCATATTTAATGATGATACCTCAATGAATTATGGAATTAAACCTTTCTCATGAACCACTCTGTCTATTGGTGAGAACCGATTCAACATCTGTTCAGTAGTTGTTGCGATTTTCACGTTCAGACAGATAGACTTACAAGGAATGGATATATTTGTTTCCATATTTAATGATGATACCTCAATGAATAATGGAATAAAACCTTTCTCATGACCATTCTCTCTCCATTGGAGAAAACCGATTCAACACCCGCTCAGTAGTTGTTGAGATTTTCACGTTCAGACAGATAGACTTAAAAGGAATGGATATATTTTTGTCCATACTTAATGATGATACCTCAACGGATTATGTAAATAAACCTTTCTCATGAACCACTCTGTCTATTGGTGCGAACCGATTCAACATCCTTCAGTACTTGTTGAGATTTTCACGTTCAGACAGATATACTTACAAGGAATGGATATATTTTTGTCCATACTTAATGATGATACCTCAATGAATTGTGGAATTAAACCTTTCTCATGAACCACTCTGTCTATTGGTGCGAACCGATTCAACATCCGTTCAGTAGTTGTTGCGATTTTCACGTTCAGATAGATAGACTTACAAGGAAGTTATATATTTTTTCCATATTTAATGACGATACCACAATGAACAACGGAAATAAAGCTTCCTCATGCACCACTCTCTCCAATGGAGAAAACCGATTCAACACCCGCTCAGTAGTTGTTGAGATTTTCACGTTCAGGCAGATAGACTTTCAAGGAAGGGATATATTTTTTCCATATTTAATGATGATATCTCAATGAATTATGGAATTAAACCTTTCTCATGAACCACTCTGTCTATTGGTGCGAACCAATTCAACACCCGCTCAGTAGTTGTTGAGATTTTCACGCTTAGACAGATATACTTACATGGAATGGATATATTTTTTCCATATTTAATGATGATACCTCAATGAATTATTGAATTAAACCTTTCTCATGAACCACTCTCTCCATTGGAGAAAACCGATTCAACACCCGCTTAGTAGTTGTTGAGATTTTCACGTTCAGGCAGATAGACTTTCTAGGAAGGGATATATTTTTTCCATATTTAATGATGATACCTCAATTAATTATGGAATTAAACGTTTCTCATGAACCACTCTGTCTATTGGTGCGAACCGATTCAACACCCGCTCAGTAGTTGTTGAGATTTTCACGTTCAGACAGATATACTTACAAGGAATAGATATATTTTTTCCAAATTTAAGGATGATACCTAAATGAATTATGGAATTAAACCTTTCTCATGAACCACTCTGTCTATTGGTGAGAACCGATTCAACATCTGTTCAGTAGTTGTTGCGATTTTCACGTTCAGACAGATAGACTTAAAAGGAATGGATATATTTTTTTCCATATTTAATGATGGTACCTCAATGTATTATGGAATTAAACCGTTCCCATGAACCACTCTGTCTATTTGTGTGAACCGATTCAACATCTGTTCAGTAGTTGTTGCGATTTTCACGTTCAGACAGATAGACTTAAAAGGAATGGATATATTTTTGTCCATATTTAATGATGATACCTCAACGGATTATGTAAAAAAACCTTTCTCATGCACCACTCTCTCCATTGGAGAAAACCGATTCAACACCCGCTTAGTAGTTGTTGAGATTTTCACGTTCAGGCAGATAGACTTTCTAGGAAGGGATATATTTTTTTCCATATTTAATGATGATACCTCAATGAATTATGGAATTAAACCTTTCTCCTGAACCACTCTGTCTATTGGTGCGAACCGATTCAACACCCGCTCAGTAGTTGTTGAGATTTTCACGTTCAGACAGATATACTTACAAGGAATAGATATATTTTTTCCAAATTTAAGGATGATACCTAAATGAATTATGGAATTAAACCTTTCTCATGAACCACTCTGTCTATTGGTGAGAACCGATTCAACATCTGTTCAGTAGTTGTTGCAATTTTCACGTTCAGACAGATAGACTTAAAAGGAATGGATATATTTTTTTCCATATTTAATGATGGTACCTCAATGTATTATAGAATTAAACCGTTTTCATGAACCACTCTGTCTATTGGTGCGAACCGATTAGACACCCGCTCAGTAGTTGTTGAGATTTTCACGTTCAGACAGATAGACTTACAAGGAATGGATATATTTGTTTCCATATTTAATGATGATACCTCAATGAATTATGGAATAAAACCTTTCTCATGACCATTCTCTCTCCATTGGAGAAAACCGATTCAACACCCGCTCAGTAGTTGTTGAGATTTTCAGGTTCAGACAGACATACTTACAAGGAATGGATATATTTTTTCCATACTTAATGATGATACCTCAATGAATTGTGGAATTAAACTTTTCTCATGAACCACTCTGTCTATTGGTGCGAACCGATTCAACATCCGTTCAGTAGTTGTTGCGATTTTCACGTTCAGACAGATAGACTTACAAGGAAGGGATATATTTTTTCCATATTTAATGACGATACCACAATGAACAACGGAAATAAAGCTTCCTCATGCCCCACTCTCTCCAATGGAGAAAACCGATTCAACACCCGCTCAGTAGTTGTTGAGATTTTCACCTTCAGGCAGATAGACTTTCAAGGAAGGGATATATTTTTTCCATATTTAATGATGATACCTCAATGAATTATGGAATTAAACCTTTCTCATGAACCACTCTGTCTATTGGTGCGAACCGATTCAACACCCGCTCAGTAGTTGTTGAGATTTTCACGTTCAGACAGATACACTTACAAGGAATAGATATATTTTTTCCAAATTTAAGGATGATACCTAAATGAATTATGGAATTAAACCTTTCTCATGAACCACTCTGTCTATTGGTGCGAACCGATTCAACACCCGCTCAGTAGTTGTTGAGATTTTCACGTTCAGACAGATATACTTACAAGGAATAGATATATTTTTTCCAAATTTAAGGATGATACCTCAATGAATTATGGAATTAAACCTTTCTCATGAACCACTCTGTCTATTGGTGAGAACCGATTCAACATCTGTTCAGTAGTTGTTGCGATTTTCACGTTCAGACAGATAGACTTAAAAGGAATGGATATATTTTTTTCCATATTTAATGATGGTACCTCAATGTATTATGGAATAAAACCTTTTTCATGAACGACTCTCTCCATTGGAGAAAACCGATTCAACACCCGCTCAGTAGTTGTTGAGATTTTTACGTTCAGACAGATATACTTACAAGGAATGGATACATTTTTTCCATATTTAATGATGATACCTCAATGAATTATGGAATTATACCTTTCTCATGAACCACTTTCTCCATTGGAGAAAACCGATTCAACACCCGCTTAGTAGTTGTTGAGATTTTCATGTTCAGGCAGATAGACTTTCTAGGAAGGGATATATTTTTTCCATATTTAATGATGATACCTCAATGAATTATGGAACTAAACCTTTCTCATGAACCACTCTGTCTATTGGTGCGAACCGATTCAACACCCGCTCAGTAGTTGTTGAGATTTTCACGTTCAGACAGATATACTTACAAGGAATGGATATATTTTTTCCAAATTTAATGATGATACCTAAATGAATTATGGAATTAAACCTTTCTCATGAACCACTCTGTCTATTGGTGAGAACCGATTCAACATCTGTTCAGTAGTTGTTGCGATTTCCACGTTCAGACAGATAGACTTACAAGGAATGGATATATTTTTTTCCATATTTAATGATGATATCTCAATGAAATATGGAATTAAACCCTTCTCATGAACCACTCTGTCTATTGGTGCGAACCGATTCAACATCCGTTCAGTAGTTGTTGAGATTTTCACGTTCAGGCAGATAGACTTATAATCAAGGGATATATTTTTTCCATATTTAATAATGATACCACAATGAACAACGGAAATAAAGCTTCCTCATGCACTACTCTCTCCATTGGAGAAAACCGATTCAACGCCCGCTCAGTAGTTGTTGAGATTTTCACGTTCATACAGATAGACTTACAAGGAATGGATATATTTTTTTCCATATTTAATGATGATACCTAAATGAGTTATGGAATTAAACCTTTCTCATGAACCACTCTGTCTATTGGTGCGAACCGATTCAACATCTGTTCAGTAGTTGTTGAGATTTTCACGTTCAGACATATAGACTTATAAGGAAGGGATATATTTTTTCCATATTTAATAATGATACCACAATGAACAACGGAAATTAAGCTTCCTCATGCACTACTCTCTCCATTGGAGAAAACCGATACAACACCCGCTCAGTAGTTGTTGCGATTTTCACGTTCAGACAGATAGACTTACAAGGAATGGATATATTTTTTTCCATATTTAATGATGGTACCTCAATGTATTATGGAATTAAACCGTTCTCATGAACCACTCTGTCTATTTGTGTGAACCGATTCAACATCTGTTCAGTAGTTGTTGCGATTTTCACGTTCAGACAGATAGACTTAAAAGGAATTTATATATTTGTGTCCATATTTAATGATGATACCTCAACGGATTATGTAAAAAAACCTTTCTCATGCACCACTCTCTCCATTGGAGAAAGCCGATTCAACACCCGCTCAGTAGTTGTTGAGATTTTCACGTTCAGACAGATAGATTTACAAGGAAGGGATATATTTTTTTCCATATTTAATGATGGTACCTCAACGGATTATGTAATTAAACCTTTCTCATGAACCACTCTGTCTATTGGTGCGAACCGATTCAACATCCGTTCAGTAGTTGTTGAGATTTTCACGTTCAGACAGATATACTTACAAGAAATGGATATATTTTTGTCCAGACTTAATGATGATACCTAAATGAGTTATGAAATTAAAACTTTCTCATGAACCACTCTGTCTATTGGTGCGAACCGATTCAACATCCGTTCAGTAGTTGTTGAGATTTTCACGTTCAGACAGATAGACTTACAAGGAATGGATATATTTGTTTCCATATTTAATGATGCTGCCTCAATGAATTGTGGAATTAAACCTTTCTCATGAACCACTCTGTCTATTGGTGAGAACCGATTCAACATCTGTTCAGTAGTTGTTGCGATTTTCACGTTCAGACAGATAGACTTAAAAAGAATGGATATATTTTTTTCCATTTCAGACAGAACCACTCTGTCTATTGGTGCGAACCGATTCAACATCCATTCAGTAGTTGTTGAGATTTTCACGTTCAGACAGATATACTTACAAGGAATGGATATATTTTTTTCCATATTTAATGCTGATACCACAATGAACAACGGAAATAAATCTTCCTCATGCACCACTCTCTCCATTGGAGAAAACCGATTCAACACCCGCTCAGTAGTTGTTGAGATTTTCACGTTCAGGCAGATAGACTTACAAGGAATGGATATATTTGTTCCCATATTTAATGATGATACCTTAATGAATTATGGAATAAAACCTTTCTCATGAACGACTCTCTCCATTGGAGAAAACCGATTCAACACCCGCTCAGTAGTTGTTGAGATTTTCACGTTCAGACAGATAGACTTAAAAGAAATGGATATATTTTTGTCCATATTTAATGATGATACCTCAACGGATTATGTAAATAAACCTTTCTCATGAACCACTCTGTCTATTGGTGCGAACCGATTCAACATCCGTTCAGTAGTTGTTGAGATTTTCACGTTCAGACAGATATACTTACAAGGAATGGATATATTTTTGTCCAGACTTAATGATGATACCTAAATGAGTTATGAAATTAAACCTTTCTCATGAACCACTCTGTCTATTGGTGCGAACCGATTCAACATCCGTTCAGTAGTTGTTGAGATTTTCACGTTCAGACAGATAGACTTACAAGGAATGGATATATTTGTTTCCATATTTAATGATGCTACCTCAATGAATTGTGGAATTAAACCTTTCTCATGAACCACTCTGTCTATTGGTGAGCACCGATTCAACATCTGTTCAGTAGTTGTTGCGATTTTCACGTTCAGACAGATAGACTTAAAAAGAATGGATATATTTTTTTCCATTTCAGACAGAACCAATCTGTCTATTGGTGCGAACCGATTCAACATCCGTTCAGTAGTTGTTGAGATTTTCACGTTCAGACAGATATACTTACAAGGAATGGATATATTTTTTTCCACATTTAATGCTGATACCACAATGAACAACGGAAATAAATCTTCCTCATGCACCACTCTCTCCATTGGAGAAAACCGATTCAACACCCGCTCAGTAGTTGTTGAGATTTTCACGTTCAGGCAGATAGACTTACAAGGAATGGATATATTTGTTCCCATATTTAATGATGATACCTCAATGAATTATGGAATAAAACCTTTCTCATGAACGACTCTCTCCATTGGAGAAAACCGATTCAACACCCGCTCAGTAGTTGTTGAGATTTTCACGTTCAGACAGATATACTTACAAGGAATGGATATATTTTTTTCCATATTTAATGATGGTACCTCAATGTATTATGGAATTAAACCGTTCTCATGAACCACTCTGTCTATTTGTGTGAACCGATTCAACATCTGTTCAGTAGTTGTTGCGATTTTCACGTTCAGACAGATAGACTTAAAAGGAATTTATATATTTGTGTCCATATTTAATGATGATACCTCAACGGATTATGTAAAAAAACCTTTCTCATGCACCACTCTCTCCATTGGAGAAAGCCGATTCAACACCCGCTCAGTAGTTGTTAAGATTTTCACGTTCAGACAGATAGATTTACAAGGAAGGGATATATTTTTTTCCATATTTAATGATGGTACCTCAACGGATTATGTAATTAAACCTTTCTCATGAACCACTCTGTCTATTGGTGCGAACCGATTCAACATCCGTTCAGTAGTTGTTAAGATTTTCACGTTCAGAAAGATATACTTACAAGGAATGGATATATTTTTGTCCAGACTTAATGATGATACCTAAATGAGTTATGAAATTAAACCTTTCTCATGAACCACTCTGTCTATTGGTGCGAACCGATTCAACATCCGTTCAGTAGTTGTTGAGATTTTCACGTTCAGACAGATAGACTTACAAGGAATGGATATATTTGTTTCCATATTTAATGATGCTACCTCAATGAATTGTGGAATTAAACCTTTCTCATGAACCACTCTGTCTATTGGTGAGAACCGATTCAACATCTGTTCAGTAGTTGTTGCGATTTTCACGTTCAGACAGATAGACTTAAAAGGAATGGATATATTTTTTTTTCCATTTCAGACAGAACCACTCTGTCTATTGGTGCGAACCGATTCAACATCCGTTCAGTAGTTGTTGAGATTTTCACGTTCAGACAGATATACTTACAAGGAATGGATATATTTTTTTCCATATTTAATGCTGATACCACAATGAACAACGGAAATAAATCTTCCTCATGCACCACTCTCTCCATTGGAGAAAACCGATTCAACACCCGCTCAGTAGTTGTTGAGATTTTCACGTTCAGGCAGATAGACTTACAAGGAATGGATATATTTGTTCCCATATTTAATGATGATACCTCAATGAATTATGGAATAAAACCTTTCTCATGAACGACTCTCTCCATTGGAGAAAACCGATTCAACACCCGCTCAGTAGTTGTTGAGATTTTCACGTTCAGACAGATAGACTTAAAAGAAATGGATATATTTTTGTCCATATTTAATGATGATACCTCAACGGATTATGTAAATAAACCTTTCTCATGAACCACTCTGTCTATTGGTGCGAACCGATTCAACATCCGTTCAGTAGTTGTTGAGATTTTCACGTTCAGACAGATATACTTACAAGGAATGGATATATTTTTGTCCAGGCTTAATGATGATACCTAAATGAGTTATGAAATTAAACCTTTCTCATGAACCACTCTGTCCATTGGTGCGAACCGATTCAACATCCGTTCAGTAGTTGTTGAGATTTTCACGTTCAGACAGATAGACTTACAAGGAATGGATATATTTGTTTCCATATTTAATGATGCTACCTCAATGAATTGTGGAATTAAACCTTTCTCATGAACCACTCTGTCTATTGGTGAGAACCGCTTCAACATCTGTTCAGTAGTTGTTGCGATTTTCACGTTCAGACAGATAGACTTAAAAAGAATGGATATATTTTTTTGCATTTCAGACAGAACCACTCTGTCTATTGGTGCGAACCGATTCAACATCCGTTCAGTAGTTGTTGAGATTTTCACGTTCAGACAGATATACTTACAAGGAATAGATATATTTTTTCCATATTTAATGCTGATACCACAATGAACAACAGAAATAAATCTTCCTCATGCACCACTCTCTCCATTGGAGAAAACCGATTCAACACCCGCTCAGTAGTTGTTGAGATTTTCACGTTCAGGCAGATAGACTTACAAGGAATGGATATATTTGTTCCCATATTTAATGATGATACCTCAATTAATTATGGAATAAAACCTTTCTCATGAACGACTCTCTCCATTGGAGAAAACCGATTCAACACCCGCTCAGTAGTTGTTGAGATTTTCACGTTCAGACAGATAGACTTAAAAGAAATGGATATATTTTTGTCCATATTTAATGATGATACCTCAACGGATTATGTAAATAAACCTTTCTCATGAACCACTCTGTCTATTGGTGCGAACCGATTCAACATCCGTTCAGTAGTTGTTGAGATTTTCACGTTCAGACAGATATACTTACAAGGAATGGATATATTTTTGTCCAGACTTAATGATGATACCTAAATGAGTTATGAAATTAAACCTTTCTCATGAACCACTCTGTCTATTGGTGCGAACCGATTCAACATCCGTTCAGTAGTTGTTGAGATTTTCACGTTCAGACAGATAGACTTACAAGGAATGGATATATTTGTTTCCATATTTAATGATGCTACCTCAATGAATTGTGGAATTAAACCTTTCTCATGAACCACTCTGTCTATTGGTGAGAACCGATTCAACATCTGTTCAGTAGTTGTTGCGATTTTCACGTTCAGACAGATAGACTTAAAAGGAATGGATATATTTTTTTTCCATTTCAGACAGAACCACTCTGTCTATTGGTGCGAACCGATTCAACGCCCGGTCAGTAGTTGTTGAGATTGTCACCTTCAGACAGATATACTTACAAGGAAGGGATATATTTTGTCCATATTTAATGCTGATACCACAATGAACAACGGAAATAAATCTTCCTCATGCACCACTCTCTCCATTGGAGAAAACCGATTCAACACCCGCTCAGTAGTTGTTGAGATTTTCACGTTCAGGCAGATAGACTTACAAGGAATGGATATATTTGTTCCCATATTTAATGATGATACCTCAATGAATTATGGAATAAAACCTTTCTCATGAACGACTCTCTCCATTGGAGAAAACCGATTCAACACCCGCTCAGTAGTTGTTGAGATTTTCACGTTCAGACAGATAGACTTAAAAGAAATGGATATATTTTTGTCCATATTTAATGATGATACCTCAACGGATTATGTAAATAAACCTTTCTCATGAACCACTCTGTCTATTGGTGCGAACCGATTCAACATCCGTTCAGTAGTTGTTGAGATTTTCACGTTCAGACAGATATACTTACAAGGAATGGATATATTTTTGTCCAGACTTAATGATGATACCTAAATGAGTTATGAAATTAAACCTTTCTCATGAACCACTCTGTCTATTGGTGCGAACCGATTCAACATCCGTTCAGTAGTTGTTGAGATTTTCACGTTCAGACAGATAGACTTACAAGGAATGGATATATTTGTTTCCATATTTAATGATGCTACCTCAATGAATTGTGGAATTAAACCTTTCTCATGAACCACTCTGTCTATTGGTGAGAACCGATTCAACATCTGTTCAGTAGTTGTTGCGATTTTCACGTTCAGGCAGATAGACTTAGAAGGAAGGGATATATTTTTTCCATTTTTAATGATGATACCTAAATGAACCGATTCAACGCCCGGTCAGTAGTTGTTGAGATTGTCACCTTCAGACAGATATACTTACAAGGAAGGGATATATTTTGTCCATATTTAATGCTGATACCACAATGAACAACGCAAATAAATCTTCCTCATGCACCACTCTCTCCATTGGAGAAAACCGATTCAACACCCGCTCAGTAGTTGTTGAGATTTTCACGTTCAGGCAGATAGACTTACAAGGAAGGGATATATTTTGTCCATATTTAATGCTGATACCACAATGAACAACGCAAATAAAGCTTCCTCATGCACCACTCTCTCCATTGGAGAAAACCGATTCAACATCCGTTCAGTAGGTGTTGGGATTTTCGGGTTCAGACAGATAGACTTACAAGGAAGGGATTTATTTTTTCCATATTTAATGCTGATACCACAATGAACAATGCAAATAAAGCTTCCTCATGCACCACTCTCTGCATTGGAGAAAACCGATTCAACATCCGTTCAGTAGTTGTTGAGATTTTCACGTTCAGGCAGATAGACTTAGAAGGAAGGGATATATTTTTTCCATTTTTAATGATGATACCTAAATGAGTTATGGAATTAAACATTTCTCATGAACCACTCTGTCTATTGGTGCGAACCGATTCAACACCCGCTCAGTAGTTGTTAAGATTTTCACGTTCAGACAGATATACTTACAAGGAATGGATATATTTTTTCCATATTTAATGATGATACCTCAATGAATTATGGAATTAAACCTTTCACATGATCCTCTCTGTCTATTGGTGAGAACCGATTCAACATCTGTTCAATAGTTGACTTAAAAGGAATGGATATATTTTTGTCCATATTTAATGATGATACCTCAACGGATTATGTAAATAAACCTTTCTCATGCACCACTCTCTCCATTGGAGAAAACCGATTCAACACCCGCTCAGTAGTTGTTGAGAGTTTCACGTTCAGACAGATATACTTACAAGGAATGGATATATTTTTTTCCATATTTAATGCTGATACCACAATGAACAACGGGCATAAATCTTCCTCATGCATCACTCTCTCCATTGGAGAAAACCGATTCAACATCCGTTCAGTAGGTGTTGAGATTTTCGGGTTCAGACAGATCGACTTACAAGGAAGGGATTTATTTTTTCCATATTTAATGCTGATACCACAACGAACAATGCAAATAAAGCTTCCTCATGCACCACTCTCTCCATTGGAGAAAACCGATTCAACATCTGTTCAGTAGTTGTTGCGATTTTCACGTTCAGACAGATATACTTACAAGGAATGGATATATTTTTTCCATATTTAATGATGATACCTCAATGAATTATGGAATTAAACCTTTCTCATGAACCACTCTGTCTATTGGTGCGAACCGATTCAACACCCGCTCAGTAGTTGTTAAGATTTTCACGTTCAGACAGATATACTTACAAGGAATGGATATATTTTTTCCATATTTAATGATGATACCTCAATGAATTATGGAATTAAACCTTTCACATGAACCTCTCTGTCTATTGGTGAGAACCGATTCAACATCTGTTCAATAGTTGACTTAAAAGGAATGGATATATTTTTGTCCATATTTAATGATGATACCTCAACGGATTATGTAAATAAACCTTTCTCATGAACCACTCTGTGTATTGGTGCGCACCGATTCAACACCCGCTCAGTAGTTGTTAAGATTTTCACGTTCAGAAAGATATACTTACAAGGAATAGATATATTTTTTCCATATTTAATGATGATACCTCAATGAATTATGGAATTAAACCTTTCATATGAACCTCTCTGTCTATTGGTGAGAACCGATTCAACATCTGTTCAATAGTTAACTTAAAAGGAATGGATATATTTTTGTCCATATTTAATGATGATACCTCAACGGATTATGTAAATAAACCTTTCTCATGCACCACTCTCTCCATTGGAGAAAACCGATTCAACACCCGCTCAGTAGTTGTTGAGAGTTTCACGTTCAGACAGATATACTTACAAGGAATGGATATATTTTTTTCCATATTTAATGATGATACCTCAATGAATTATGGAATTAAACCTTTCTCATGAACCACTCTGTCCATTGGTGAGAACCGATTCAACATCTGTTCAATAGTTGACTTAAAAGGAATGGATATATTTTTGTCCATATTTAATGATGATACCTCAACGAATTATGTAAATAAACCTTTCTCATGAACCACTCTGTCTATTGGTGAGAACCGATTCAGCATCTGTTCAGTAGTTGTTGCGATTTTCACGTTCAGACAGATATACTTACAAGGAATGGATATATTTTTTTCCATATTTAATGATGATACCTCAATGAATTATGGAATTAAAACCTTTCTCATGAACCACTCTGTCTATTGGTGAGAACCGATTCAACATATGTTCAGTAGTTGTTGCGATTTTCATGTTCAGACAGATATACTTACAAGGAATGGATATATTTTTTTCCATATTTAATGATGATACCTCAATGAATTATGGAATTAAATCTTTCTCATGAACCACTCTGCCTATTGGTGAGAACCGATTCAACATCTGTTCAGTAGTTGTTGCGATTTTCACGTTCAGACAGATATACTTACAAGGAATGGATATATTTTTTCCATATTTAATGATGATACCTCAATGAATTATGGAATTAAACCTTTCTCATGAACCACTCTATCTATTGGTGAGAACCGATTCAACATCGGTTCAATAGTTGACTTAAAAGGAATGGATATATTTTTGTCCATATTTAATGATGATACCTCAACGGATTATGTAAATAAACCTTTCTCATGAACCACTCTGTCTATTTGTGCGAACCGATTCAACACCCGCTCAGTAGTTGTTAAGATTTTCACGTTCAGACAGATATACTTACAAGGAATGGATATATTTTTTCCATATTTAATGATGATACCTCAATGAATTATGGAATTAAACCTTTCTCATGAACCACTCTGTCCATTGGTGAGAACCGATTCAACATCTGTTCAATAGTTGACTTAAAAGGAATGGATATATTTTTGTCCATATTTAATGATGATACCTCAACGGATTATGTAAATAAACCTTTCTCATGCACCACTCTCTCCATTGGATAAAACCGATTCAACACCCGCTCAGTAGTTGTTGAGATTTTCACGTTCAGACAGATAGACTTACAAGGAATGGATATATTTTTTTCCATATTTAATGATGATACCTCAATGAATTAAACGTTTCTCATGAACCACTCTGTCTATTGGTGCGAACCGAATCAACACCAGTTCAGTAGTTGTTGCGATTTCCACGTTCAAACAGATAGACTTAAAATGAATCGATATATTTTTGTCCATATTTAATGATGATAACTCAACGGATTATGTAAGTAAACCTTTCTCATGAAGCAATCTATCTATTGGTGCGAACTGATTCAACATCCGTTCAGTAGTTGTTGCGATTCTCACGTTCAGATAGATAAATCTAAAAGGAATGGATATAGTTTTTCCATATTTAATGATGATACCTCAATGAATTATGGAATAAAACCTTTCTCATGAACGACTCTCTCCATTGGAGAAAACCGATTCAACACCCGCTCAGTAGTTGTTGAGATTTTCACGTTCAGACAGATAGACTTAAAAGGAATGGATATATTTTTGCCCATATTTAATGATGATACCTCAACGGATTATGTAAATAAACCTTTCTCATGAACCACTCTATCTATTGGTGCGAAGCGATTCAACATCTGTTCAGTAGTTGTTGAGATTTTCACGTTCAGACAGATATACTTACAAGGAATGGATATATTTTTGTCCAGACTTAATGATGATACCTAAATGAGTTATGAAATTAAACCTTTCTCATGAACCACTCTGTCTATTGGTGCGAACCGATTCAACATCCGTTCAGTAGTTGTTGAGATTTTCACGTTCAGACAGATAGACTTACAAGGAATGGATATATTTGTTTCCATATTTAATGATGCTACCTCAATGAATTGTGGAATTAAACCTTTCTCATGAACCACTCTGTCTATTGGTGAGAACCGATTCAACATCTGTTCAGTAGTTGTTGCGATTTTCACGTTCAGACAGATAGACTTAAAAGGAATGGATATATTTTTTTTTCCATTTCAGACAGAACCACTCTGTCTATTGGTGCGAACCGATTCAACATCCGTTCAGTAGTTGTTGAGATTTTCACGTTCAGACAGATATACTTACAAGGAATGGATATATTTTTTTCCATATTTAATGCTGATACCACAATGAACAACGGAAATAAATCTTCCTCATGCACCACTCTCTCCATTGGAGAAAACCGATTCAACACCCGCTCAGTAGTTGTTGAGATTTTCACCTTCAGGCAGATAGACTTACAAGGAAGGGATATATTTTGTCCATATTTAATGCTGATACCACAATGAACAACGCAAATAAAGCTTCCTCATGCACCACTCTCTCCATTGGAGAAAACCGATTCAACACCCGCTCAGTAGTTGTTGAGAGTTTCACGTTCAGACAGATATACTTACAAGGAATGGATATATTTTTTTCCATATTTAATTATGGTACCTAAATGAGTTATGGAACTAAACCTTTCTCATGAACTACTCTGTCTATTGGTGAGAACCGATTCAACATCTGTTCAGTAGTTGTTGCGATTTTCACGTTCAGACAGATATACTTATAAGGAATGGATATATTTTTTTTCCATATTTAATGATGACACCTCAATGAATTATGGAATTAAATCTTTCTCATGAACCACTCTGCCTATTGGTGAGAACCGATTCAACATCCGTTCAGTAGTTGTTGCGATTTTCACTTTCAGACAGATATACTTACAAGGAATGGATATATTTTTTCCATATTTAATGATGATACCTCAACGAATTATGGAATTAAACCTTTGTCATGAACCACTCTATCTATTGGCGAGAACCGATTCAACATCTGTTCAATAGTTGACTTAAAAGGAATGGATATATTTTTGTCCATATTTAATGATGATACCTCAGCGGATTATGTAAATAAACCTTTCTCATGAACCACTCTGTCTATTTGTGCGAACCGATTCAACACCCGCTCAGTAGTTGTTAAGATTTTCACGTTCAGACAGATATACTTACAAGGAATGGATATATTTTTTCCATATTTAATGATGATAGCTCAATGAATTATGCAATTAAACCTTTCTCATGAACCACTCTGTCTATTGGTGAGAACCGATTTAACATCTGTTCAATAGTTGACTTAAAAGGAATGGATATATTTTTGTCCATATTTAATGATGATACCTCAACGGATTATGTAAATAAAACTTTCTCATGCACCACTCTCCCCATTGGAAAAAACCGATTCAACACCCGCTCAGTAGTTGTTGAGATTTTCACGTTCAGACAGATAGACTTACAAGGAATGGATATATTTTTTTCCATATTTAATGATGATACCTCAATGAATTAAACCTATCTCATGAACCACTCTGTCTATTGGTGCGAACCGAATCAACACCCGTTCAGTAGTTGTTGCGATTTCCACGTTCAGACAGATAGATTTAAAAGGAATGGATATATTTTTGTCCATATTTAATGATGATACCTCAACGGATTATGTAAGTAAACCTTTCTCATGAACCACTCTGTCTATTGGTGCGAACTGATTCAACATCCGTTCAGTAGTTGTTGCGATTCTCACGTTCAGATAGATAAATCTAAAAGGAATGGATATAGTTTTTTCCATATTTAATGATGATACCGCAATGAATTATGTAAATAAACCATTCTCATGAACCACTCTGTCTATTGGTTCGAACCGATTCAACATCCGTTCAGTAGTTGTTGAGATTTTCACGTTCAGGCAGATAGACTTTCAAGGAAGGGATAAATTTTTTCCATATTTAATGCTGATACCACAATGGCTTATGGAATTAAACCTTTCTCATGAACCACTCTGTCTATTGGGAGGAACCGATTCAACATCCGTTCAGTAGTTGTTGCGATTTTCACGTTCAGACAGATAGACCTTAAAGGAATGGTCATATTTGTTTCCTTATTTAATGATGATACCGCAATGAATTATGTAAATAAACCTTTCTCATGAACCACTCTGTCTATTAGTTCGAACCGATTCAACATCCGTTCAGTAGTTGTTGCGATTTTCACGTTCAGACAGATAGACTTTCAAGGAAGGGATTTATTTTTTCCATATTTAATGCTGATACCACAATGAATTATAGAATTAAACCTTTCTCATGAACCACTCTGTATATTGGTGAGAACCGATTCAAAATCCGTTCAGTAGTTGTTGCGATTTTCACGTTCAGACAGATAGACCTAAAAGGAATGGATATATTTTTTTCCTTATTTAATGATGATACCTCAATGAATTATGTAAATAAAACTTTCTCATGAACCACTCTGTCCATTAGTTCGAACCGATTCAACATCCGTTCAGTAGTTGTTGCGATTTTCACGTTCAGACAGATAGACCTAAAAGAAATGGATATATTTTTTTGCATATTTAATGATGATACCTCAATGAATTCTGTAAATAAACCTTTCTCATGAACCACTCTGTCTATTGGTTCGAACCGATTCAACATCCGTTCAGTAGTTGTTCAGATTTTCACGTTCAGGCAGATAGACTTTCAAGGAAGGGCTATATTTTTTCCATATTTACTGATGATACCTCAATGTATTATGGAATTAAACCGTTCTCATGAACCACTCTGTCTATTGGTGCGAACCGATTCAACATCCGTTCAGTAGTTGTTGAGATTTTCACGTTCAGACAGATAGACTTGGAAGGAATGGATATATTTTTTTCCATATTTAATGATGATACCTCAATGAATTATGTAAATAAACCTTTCTCATGAACCACTCTGTCTATTGGTTCGAACCGATTCAACATCCGTTCAGTAGTTGTAGAGATTTTCACGTTCAGACAGATAGACTTAGAAGGAATGAATATATTTTTTTCCATATTTAATGATGGTACCTCAATGTATTATGGAATTAAACCGTTCTCATGAACCACTCTGTCTATTGGTGCGAACCGATTCAACATCCGTTCAGTAGTTGTTGAGATTTTCACGTTCAGACAGATAGACTTAGAAGGAATGGATATATTTTGTTCCATATTTAATGATGATACCTCAATGAATTATGTAAATAAACCTTTCTCATGAACCACTCTGTCTATTGGTTCGAACCGATTCAACATCCGTTCAGTAGTTGTAGAGATTTTCACGTTCAGACAGATAGACTTAGAAGGAATGGATATATTTTTTTCCATATTTAATGATGGTACCTCAATGTATTATGGAATTAAACCGTTCTCATGAACCACTCTGTCTATTGGTGCCAACCGATTCAACATCCGTTCAGTAGTTGTTGAGATTTTCACGTTCAGACAGATAGACTTAGAAGGAATGGATATATTTTGTTCCATATTTAATGATGATACCCCAATGAATTATGTAAATAAACCTTTCTCATGAACCACTCTGTCTATTGGTTCGAACCGATTCAACATCTGTTCAATAGTTGACTTAAAAGGAATGGATATATTTTTGTCTATATTTAATGATGATACCTCAACGGATTATGTAAATAAACCTTTCTCATGAACCACTCTGTCTATTTGTGCGAACCGATTCAACACCCGTTCAGTAGTTGTTGCGATTTTCACGTTCAGACAGATAGACCTAAAAGGAATGGATATATTTTTGTCCATATTTAATGACGATACCACAATGAACAACGGAAATAATGCTTCCTCATGCACCACTCTTTCCATTGGAGAAAACCGATTCAACACCCGTTCAGTAGTTGTTGAGATTTTCACGTTCAGGCAGATAGACTTTCAAGGAAAGGATTTATTTTTTCCATATTTAATGCTGGTACCACAATGAATTATGGAATTAAACCTTTCTCATGAACCACTCTGTCTATTGGTGAGAACCGATTCAACATCCGTTCAGTAGTTGTTGCGATTTTCACGTTCAGACAGATAGACATAAAAGGAATGGATATATTTTTTTCCATATTTAATGATGATACCTCAATGAATTATGGAATTAAAACCTTTCTCATGAACCACTCTGTCTATTGGTGAGAACCGATTCAACATCTGTTCAGTAGTTGTTGCGATTTTCACGTTCAGACAGATATACTTACAAGGAATGGATATATTTTTTCCATATTTAATGATGATACCTCAATGAATTATGGAATTAAACCTTTCTCATGAACCACTCTGTCTATTGGTGAGAACCGATTCAACATCTGTTCAATAGTTGACTTAAAAGGAATGGATATATTTTTGTCCATATTTAATGATGATACCTCAACGGATTATGTAACTAAACCTTTCTCATGAACCACTCTGTCTATTTGTGCGAACCGATTCAACACCCGTTCAGTAGTTGTTGCGATTTTCACGTTCAGACAGATAGACCTAAAAGGAATGAATATATTTTTGTCCATATTTCATGATGATACCTCAACGGATTATGTAAGTAAACCTTTCTCATGAACCACTCTGTTTATTGGTGCGAACTGATTCAACATCCGTTCAGTAGTTGTTGCGATTCTCACGTTCAGATAGATAGACCAAAAGGAATGGATATATTTTTTTCCATATTTAATGATGATACCGCAATGAATTATGTAAATAAACCATTCTCTAGAACTACTCAGTCTATTGGTTCGAACCGATTCAACATCCGTTCAGTAGTTGTTGAGATTTTCACGTTCAGGCAGATAGACTTTCAAGGAAGGGATTTATTTTTTCCATATTTAATGCTGATACCACAATGAATTATAGAATTAAACCTTTCTCATGAACCACTCTGTATATTGGTGAGAACCGATTCAACATCCGTTCAGTAGTTGTTGCGATTTCCACGTTCAGACAGATAGACCTAAAAGGAATGGATATATTTTTTTCCTTATTTAATGATGATACCTCAATGAATTATGTAAATAAAAATTTCTCATGAACCACTCTGTCTATTGGTTCGAACCGATTCAACACCCGTTCAGTAGTTGTAGAGATTTTCACGTTCAGACAGATAGACTTAGAAGGATTGGATATATTTTTTTCCATATTTAATGATGGTACCTCAATGTATTATGGAATTAAACCGTTCTCATGAACCACTCTGTCTATTGGTGCGAACCGATTCAACATCCGTTCAGTAGTTGTTGAGATTTTCACGTTCAGACAGATAGACTTAGAAGGAATGGATATATTTTTTTCCATATTTAATGATGATACCTCAATGAATTATGTAAATAAACCTTTCTCATGAACCACTCTGTCTATTGGTTCGAACCGATTCAACATCCGTTCAGTAGTTGTTGAGATTTTCACGTTCAGCCAGATATACTTACAAGGAATGGATTTATTTTTTCCATATTTAATGCTGATACCACAATGAATTATGGAATTAAACCTTTCTCAGGAACCACTCTGTCTATTGGTGAGAACCGATTCAACATCCGTTCAGTAGTTGTTGCGATTTTCACGTTCAGACAGATAGACCTAAAAGGAATGGATATATTTGTTTCCATATTTAATGATGATACCTCAATGAATTATGTAAATAAACCTTTCTCATGAACCACTCTGTCTATTAGTTCGAACCGATTCATCATCCGTTCAGTAGTTGTTGCGATTTTCACGTTCAGACAGATAGACCTAAAAGGAATGGATATATTTTTTTCCATATTTAATGATGATACCTCAATGAATTATGTAAATAAACCTTTCTCATGAACCACTCTGTCTATTGGTTCGAACCGATTTAACATCCGTTCAGTAGTTGTTGAGATTTTCACGTTCAGGCAGATAGACTTTCAAGGAAGGGCTATATTTTTTCCATATTTAATGATGATACCTCAATGAATTATGGAATTAAACCTTTCTCATGAATCACTCTGTCTATTGGTGCGAACCGATTCAACATCCGTTCAGTAGTTGTTGAGATTTTCACGTTCAGACAGATAGACTTAGAAGGAATGGATATATTTTTTTCCATATTTAATGATGATACCTCAATGAATTATGTAAATAAACCTTTCTCATGAACCACTCCGTCTATTGGTTCGAACCGATTCAACATCCGTTCAGTAGTTGTTGAGATTTTCACGTTCAGCCAGATATACTTACAAGGAATGGATTTATTTTGTCCATATTTAATGCTGATACCACAATGAACAACGCAAATAAAGTTTCCTCATGCACCACTCTCTCCATTGGAGAAACCCGATTCAACACACGCTCAGTAGTTGTTGAGATTTTCACGTTCAGGCAGATAGACTTACAAGGAAGGTATATATTTTTTACATATTTAATGCTGATACCACAATGAACAACGCAAATAAAGCTTCCTCATGCACCACTCTCTCCATTGGAGAAAACCGATTCAACATCCGTTCAGTAGTTGTTGAGATTTTCGCGTTCACACAGATAGACTTACAAGGAAGGGATTTATTTTTTCGATATTTAATGCTGATACCACAGTGAACAACGCAAATAAAGCTTCCTCATGCACCACTCTCTCCATTGGAGAAAACCGATTCAACACCCGCTTAGTAGTTGTTGAGATTTTCACGTTCAGGCAGATAGACTTACTAGGAAGGGATATATTTTTTCCATATTTAATGATGATACCTAAAAGGGTTATGGAATTAAACCTTTCTCATGAACCACTCCGTCTATTGGTGCGAACCGATTCCACATCCGTTTAGTAGTTGTTGAGATTTTCACGTTCAGACAGATAGACTTAGAAGGAATGGATATACTTTTGTCCATATTTAATGATGGTACCTGAATGTATTATGGAATTAAACCGTTCTCATGAACCACTCTGTCTATTTGTGTGAACCGATTCAACATCCGTTCAGTAGCTGTTGAGATTTTCACGTTCAGACAGATAGACTTACAAGGAATGGATATATTTGTTTCCATATTTAATGATGATCCCTCAACGGATTATTTAAATAAACCTTTCTCATGAACCACTCTGTCTATTGGTGCGAACCGATTCAACATCCGTTCAGTAGTTGTTGAGATTTTCACGTTCAGACAGATAGACTTAGAAGGAATGGATATATTTTTTTCCATATTTAATGATGATACCTCAATGAATTATGGAATTAAACCTTTCGCATGAACCACTCTGTCTATTGGTGCGAACCGATTCAACATCCGTTCAGTAGTTGTTGCGATTTTCACGTTCAGACAGATAGACCTAAAAGGAATGGATATATTTTTTTCCATATTTAATGATGATACCTCAATGAATTATGGAATTAAACCGTTCTCATGAACCACTCTGTCTATTGGTGCGAACCGATTCAACATCTGTTCAGTAGTTGTTGAGATTGTCACGTTCAGACACATAGACTTAGAAGGATTGGATATATTTTTTTCCATATTTAATGATGATACCTCAATGAATTATGGAATTAAACCGTTCTCATGAATCACTCTGTCTATTGGTGCGAACCGATTCAACATCCGTTCAGTAGTTGTTGAGATTTTCACGTTCAGACAGGTAGACTTAGAAGGAATGGATATATTTTTTTCCATATTTAATGATGATACCTCAATGAACTATGTAAATAAACCTTTCTCATGAACCACTCTGTCTATTGGTTCGAACCGATTCAACATCCGTTCAGTAGTTGTTGAGATTTTCACGTTCAGGCAGATAGACTTACAAGGAATGGATGTATTTTTTTCCATATTTAATGACGATACCACAATGAACAACGGAAATAAAGCTTCCTCATGCACCACTCTCTCCATTGGAGAAAACCGATTCAAAACCCGCTCAGTAGTTGTTGAGATTTTCACGTTCAGGTAGATAGACTTTCAAGGAAGGTATATATTTTTTCCATATTTAATGACGATACCACAATGAACAATGGAAATAAAGCTTCCTCATGCACCACTCTCTCCATTGGAGAAAACCGATTCAACACCCGCTCAGTAGTTGTTGAGATTTTCACGTTCAGACAGATAGACTTACAAGGAATGGATATATTTTTTTCCATATTTAATGACGATACCACAATGAACAACGGAAATAAAGCTTCCTCATGCACCACTCTCTCCATTGGAGAAAACCGATTCAACACCCGCTCAGTAGTTGTTGAGATTTTCACGTTCAGACAGATATACTTACAAGGAATGGATATATGTTTTTCCATATTTAATGCTGATACCACAATGAACAACGAAAATAAAGCTTCCTCATGCACCACTCTCTCCATTGTAGAAAACCGATTCAACACCGGCTCAGTAGTTGTTGAGATTTTCACGTTCAGACAGATAGACTTACAAGGAATGGATATATTTGTTTCCATATTTAATGATGATACCTCAATGAGTTATGGAATTAAACCTTTCTCATGAACCACTCCGTCTATTGGTGCGAACCGATTCAACATCCGTTCAGTAGTTGTTGAGATTTTCACGTTCAGACAGATAGACTTACAAGGAATGGAATTATTTTTTCCATATTTAATAATGATACCTCAATCAATTATAGAATTAAGCCTTTCTCATGAACCACTCTGTCTATTGGTGCGAACCGATTCAACATCCGTTCAGTAGTTGTTGCGATTTTCACGTTCAGACAGATAGACCTAAAAGGAATGGATATATTTTTTTTCCATATTTAATGATGATACCTCAATGAATTATGGAATTAAACCTTTTTCATGAACCACTCTGTCTACAGGTACGAACCGATTCAACATCCGCTCAGTAGTTGTTGAGCTTCTCGCGTTCAGACAGATAGACTTACAAGGAAGGGATATATTTTTTCCATATTTAATGACGGTACCACTCATGCCTGACGATACCACCCTCCTCATGCACCACTCTCTCCATTGGAGAAAACCGATTCAACACCCGCTCAGTAGTTGTTGAGATTTTCACGTTCAGACAGATATACTGGATACGATTTTTTCCATATTTAATTATGGTACCTAAATGAGTTATGGAATTAAACCTTTCTCATGAACCACTCTGTCTATTAGTGAGAACCGATTCAACATCTGTTCAGTAGTTGTTGCGATTTTCACGTTCAGACAGAAAGATTTAAAAGGAATGGATATATTTTGTTCCATATTTAACGATGATACTTCAATGGATTATGTAAATAAACCTTTCTCATGAACCACTCTGTCTATTGGTGAGAACCA
The DNA here is from genome assembly GCA_907269125.1 of Eristalis pertinax. Classification (NCBI taxonomy): domain Eukaryota; kingdom Metazoa; phylum Arthropoda; class Insecta; order Diptera; family Syrphidae; genus Eristalis; species Eristalis pertinax. The sequence continues at coordinate 326,422 of CAJSMF010000059.1, forward strand.
ATTCAACATCTGTTCAGTAGTTGTTGCGATTTTCACGTTCAGACAGATAGACTTAAAAGGAATGGATATATTTTTGTCCATATTTAATGATGATACCTCAACGGATTATGTAAATAAACCTTTCTCATGCACCACTCTGTCTATTGGTGCGAACCGATTTAACACCCGCTCAGTAGTTGTTGAGATTTTCACGTTCAGACTGATAGACTTACAAGGAATGGATATATTTGTTTCCATATTTAATGATGATACCTCAATGAATTATGGAATAAAACCTTTCTCATGAACCACTCTCTCCATTGGAGAAAACCGATTCAACATCCGTTCAGTAGTTGTTGAGATTTTCGCGTTCAGACAGATAGACTTACAAGGAAGGGATTTATTTCTTCCATATTTAATGCTGATACCACAATGACCAACGCAAATAAAGCTTCCTCATTCACCACTCTCTCCATTGGAGAAAACCGATTCAACACCCGCTCAGTAGTTGTTGAGATTTTCACGTTCAGACAGATAGACTTACAAGGAATGGATATATTTGTTTCCATATTTAATGATGATACCTCAATGAATTATGGAATAAAACCTTTCTCATGAACCACTCTCTCCATTGGAGAAAACCGATTCAACATCCGTTCAGTAGTTGTTGAGATTTTCGCGTTCAGACAGATAGACTTACAAGGAAGGGATTTATTTTTTCCATATTTAATGCTGATACCACAATGAACAACGGAAATAAAGCTTCCTCATGCACCACTCTCTCCATTGGAGAAAACCGATTCAACACCCGCTCAGTAGTTGTTGAGATTTTCACGTTCAGACAGATATACTTACAAGGAATGGATATATGTTTTTCCATATTTAATGCTGATACCACAATGAACAACGAAAATAAAGCTTCCTCATGCACCACTCTCTCCATTGTAGAAAACCGATTCAACACCGGCTCAGTAGTTGTTGAGATTTTCACGTTCAGACAGATAGACTTACAAGGAATGGAATTATTTTTTCCATATTTAATAATGATACCTCAATCAATTATAGAATTAAGCCTTTCTCATGAACCACTCTGTCTATTGGTGCGAACCGATTCAACATCCGTTCAGTAGTTGTTGCGATTTTCACGTTCAGACAGATAGACCTAAAAGGAATGGATATATTTTTTTTCCATATTTAATGATGATACCTCAATGAATTATGGAATTAAACCTTTTTCATGAACCACTCTGTCTACAGGTACGAACCGATTCAACATCCGCTCAGTAGTTGTTGAGCTTCTCGCGTTCAGACAGATAGACTTACAAGGAAGGTATATATTTTTTCCATATTTAATGACGGTACCACTCATGCCTGACGATACCACCCTCCTCATGCACCACTCTCTCCATTGGAGAAAACAGATTCAACACCCGCTCAGTAGTTGTTGAGATTTTCACGTTCAGACAGATATACTTACAAGGAATGGATATGATTTTTTCCATATTTAATTATGGTACCTAAATGAGTTATGGAATTAAACCTTTCTCATGAACCACTCTGTCTATTAGTGAGAACCGATTCAACATCTGTTCAGTAGTTGTTGCGATTTTCACGTCCAGACAGAAAGATTTAAAAGGAATGGATATATTTTGTTCCATATTTAACGATGATAGTTCAATGGATTATGTAAATAAACCTTTCTCATGAACCACTCTGTCTATTGGTGAGAACCAATTCAACATCTGTTCAGTAGTTGTTGCGATTTTCACGTTCAGACAAATAGACTTAAAAGGAATGGATATATTTTTGTCCATATTTAATGATGATACCTCAACGGATTATGTAAATAAACCTTTCTCATGCACCACTCTGTCTATTGGTGCGAACCGATTTAACACCCGCTCAGTAGTTGTTGAGATTTTCACGTTCAGACAGATAGACTTACAAGGAATGGATATATTTGTTTCCATATTTAATGATGATACCTCAATGAATTATGGAATAAAACCTTTCTCATGAACCACTCTCTCCATTGGAGAAAACCGATTCAACATCCGTTCAGTAGTTGTTGAGATTTTCGCGTTCAGACAGATAGACTTACAAGGAAGGGATTTATTTCTTCCATATTTAATGCTGATACCACAATGAACAACGCAAATAAAGCTTCCTCATTCACCACTCTCTCCATTGGAGAAAACCGATTCAACACCCGCTCAGTAGTTGTTGAGATTTTCACGTTCAGGCAGATAGACTTACAAGGAAGGGATATATTTTTTCCATATTTAATGATGATATCTAAATGAGTTATGGAATTTAACCTTTCTCATGAACCACTCTGTCTATTGGTGCGAACCGATTCAACATCCGTTCAGTAGTTGTTGAGATTTTCACGTTCAGACACATAGACTTACAAGGAATGGATATAATTGTTCCCATATTTAATGATGATATCTCAATGAATTATGGAATAAAACCTTTCTCAAGAACCACTCTCTCCATTGGAGAAAACCGATTCAACACTCGCTCAGTAGTTGTCGAGATTTTCACCTTGAGACAGATAGACTTAGAAGGAATGGATATATTTTTTTCGATATTTAATGATGGTACCTCAATGTATTATGGAATTAAACCGTTCTCATGAACCACTCTGTCTATTTGTGCGAACCGATTCAACATCCGTTCAGTAGTTGTTGAGATTTTCACGTTCAGTCAGATGGACTTTCAAGGAAGGGATATATTTTGTCCATATTTAATGACGATACCTCAATGAATTATGGAATTAAACCTTTCTCATGAACAACTCTGTCTATTGGTGCGAACCGATTCAACATCCGTTCAGTAGTATTTGAGATTTTCACGTTCAGGCAGATAGACTTACAAGGAAGGGATATATTTTTTCCATATTTAATGACGACACCTCAACGGATTATGTAAATAAACCTTTCTCATGAACCACTCTGTCTATTGGTGCGAACCGATTCAACATCCGTTCAGTAGTTGTTGAGATTTTCGCGTTCAGACAGATAGACTTACAAGGAAGGGATTTATTTTGTCCATATTTAATGCTGATACCACAATGAACAACGCAAATAAAGTTTCCTCATGCACCACTCTCTCCATTGGAGAAACCCGATTCAACACACGCTCAGTAGTTGTTGAGATTTTCACGTTCAGGCAGATAGACTTACAAGAAAGGTATATATTTTTTACATATTTAATGCTGATACCACAATGAACAACGCAAATAAAGCTTCCTCATGCACCACTCTCTCCATTGGAGAAAACCGATTCAACATCCGTTCAGTAGTTGTTGAGATTTTCGCGTTCACACAGATAGACTTACAAGGAAGGGATTTATTTTTTCGATATTTAATGCTGATACCACAGTGAACAACGCAAATAAAGCTTCCTCATGCACCACTCTCTCCATTGGAGAAAACCGATTCAACACCCGCTTAGTAGTTGTTGAGATTTTCACGTTCAGGCAGATAGACTTACAAGGAAGGGATATATTTTTTCCATATTTAATGATGATACCTAAAAGAGTTATGGAATTAAACCTTTCTCATGAACCACTCTGTCTATTGGTGCGAACCGATTCAACATCCGTTCAGTAGTTGTTGAGATTTTCACGTTCAGACAGATATACTTACAAGGAATGGATATATTTTTTTCCATATTTAATTATGGTACCACAATGAACAACGCAAATAAAGCTTCCTCATGCACAACTCTCTACATTGGAGAAAACCGATTCAACACCCGCTCAGTAGTTGTTGAGATTTTCACGTTCAGACAGATAGACTTACAAGGAAGGGATTTATTTTTTCCATATTTAATGATGATACCACAATGAACAACGCAAATAAAGCTTCCTCATGCACCACTCTCTCCATTGGAGAAAACCGATTCAACATCCACTCAATAATTGTTGAGATTTTCGCGTTCAGACAGATAGACTTACAAGGAAGGGATTTATTTTTTCCATATTTAATGCTGATACCACAATGAGCAACGCAAATAAAGCTTCCTCATGCACCACTCTCTCCATGGGAGAAAACCGATTCAACATTCGCTCAGTAGTTGTTGAGATTTTCACGTTCAGACAGATAGACTTAGAAGGAATGGATATATCGTTTTCCATATTTAATGATGGTACCTCAATGTATTATTTAATTAAACCGTTCTCATGAACCACTCTGTCTACTGGTGCGAACCGATTCAACATCCGTTCAGTAGATGTTGAGATTTTCACGTTCAGACAGATAGACTTAAAAGGAAAGGATATATTTTGTTCCATATTTAATGATGATACCTCAATGGATTATATAAATAAACCTTTCTCATGAACCACTCTGTCTACTGGAGCGAACCGATTCAACATCCGTTCAGTAGTTGTTGAGATTTTCACGCTCAGACAGATAGACATTCAAGGGAGGGATATATTTTGTTCCTTATTTTATGATGATACCACAATGAACAACGCAAATAAAGCTTCCTCATGCACCACTCTCTCCATTGGAGTAAACCGATTCAACACCCGCTCAGTAGTTGTTGAGATTTTCACGTTCAGACAGATAGACTTATAAGGAAGAGATATATTTTTCCATATTTAATAATGATACCACAATGAACAACGGAAATAAAGCTTCCTCATGCACCACTCTCTCCATTGGAGAAAACCGATTCAACACAAGCTCAGTAGTTGTTGAGATTTTCACGTTCAGACAGATAGACTTACAAGGAATGGATATATTTTTTCCATATTTAATGATGATACCTCAATGAATTATGGAATAAAACCTTTCTCATGAACCAGTCCGCCTATTGGTGCGAACCGATTCAACATCCGTTCAGTAGTTGTTGCGATTTTCACGTTCAGACAGATAAACTTACAAGGAAGGGATATATTTTTTCCATATATAATGATGATACCTCAATGGATTATATAAATAAACCTTTCTCATGAACTACTCTGTCTATTGGTGAGAACCGATTCAACATCTGTTCAGTAGTTATTGCGATTTTCACGTTCAGACAGATAGACTTACAAGGAATGGATGAATTTTTTTCCATATTTAATGACGATACCACAATGAACAACGCAAATAAAGCTTCCTCATGCACCACTCTCTCCATGAGAGAAAACCGATTCAACACCCGCTCAGTAGTTGTTGAGATTTTCACGTTCAGACAGATAGACTTACAAGGAATGGATATATTTTTTTCCATATTTAATGATGATACCTCAATGAATTATGGAATAAAACCTTTCTCATGAACCAGTCCGCCTATTGGTGCGAACCGATTCAACATCCGTTCAGTAGTTGTTGCGATTTTCACGTTCAGACAGATAAACTTACAAGGAAGGGATATATTTTTTCCATATATAATGATGATACCTCAATGGATTATATAAATAAACCTTTCTCATGAACTACTCTGTCTATTGGTGAGAACCGATTCAACATCTGTTCAGTAGTTATTGCGATTTTCACGTTCAGACAGATAGACTTACAAGGAATGGATGAATTTTTTCCATATTTAATGACGATACCACAATGAACAACGCAAATAAAGCTTCCTCATGCACCACTCTCTCCATGGGAGAAAACCGATTCAACACCCGCTCAGTAGTTGTTGAGATTTTCACGTTCAGACAGATAGACTTACAAGGAATAGATATATTTTTTTCCATATTTAATGATGATACCTAAATGAGTTATGGAATTAAAACTTTCTCATGAACCACTCTGTCTATTTGTGCGAACCGATTCAACATCCGTTCAGTAGGTGTTGAGATTTTCACGTTCAGACAGATAGACTTAAAAGGAATGGATATATTTTGTTCCATATTTAATGATGATACCTCAATGGATTATATAAATAAACCTTTCTCATAGACCACTCTGTCTACTGGTGCGAACCGATTCAACATCCGTTCAGTAGTTGTTGAGATTTTCACGTTCAGACAGATAGACTTACAAGGAATGGATATATTTGTTTCCATATTTAATGATGATACCTCAATGAATTATGGAATAAAACCTTTCTCATGAGCCACTCTCTCCATTGGAGAAAACCGATTCAACACCCGCTTAGTAGTTGTTGAGATTTTCACGTTCAGGCAGATAGACTTACAAGGAAGGGATATATTTTTTCCATATTTAATGATGAGGGATATATTTTGTTCCTTATTTTATGATGATACCACAATGAACAACGCAAATAAAGCTTCCTCATGCACCACTCTCTCCATTGGAGTAAACCGATTCAACACCCGCTCAGTAGTTGTTGAGATTTTCACGTTCAGACAGATAGACTTATAAGGAAGAGATATATTTTTCCATATTTAATAATGATACCACAATGAACAACGGAAATAAAGCTTCCTCATGCACCACTCTCTCCATTGGAGAAAACCGATTCAACACAAGCTCAGTAGTTGTTGAGATTTTCACGTTCAGACAGATAGACTTACAAGGAATGGATATATTTTTTCCATATTTAATGATGATACCTCAATGAATTATGGAATAAAACCTTTCTCATGAACCAGTCCGCCTATTGGTGCGAACCGATTCAACATCCGTTCAGTAGTTGTTGCGATTTTCACGTTCAGACAGATAAACTTACAAGGAAGGGATATATTTTTTCCATATATAATGATGATACCTCAATGGATTATATAAATAAACCTTTCTCATGAACTACTCTGTCTATTGGTGAGAACCGATTCAACATCTGTTCAGTAGTTATTGCGATTTTCACGTTCAGACAGATAGACTTACAAGGAATGGATGAATTTTTTTCCATATTTAATGACGATACCACAATGAACAACGCAAATAAAGCTTCCTCATGCACCACTCTCTCCATGAGAGAAAACCGATTCAACACCCGCTCAGTAGTTGTTGAGATTTTCACGTTCAGACAGATAGACTTACAAGGAATGGATATATTTTTTTCCATATTTAATGATGATACCTCAATGAATTATGGAATAAAACCTTTCTCATGAACCAGTCCGCCTATTGGTGCGAACCGATTCAACATCCGTTCAGTAGTTGTTGCGATTTTCACGTTCAGACAGATAAACTTACAAGGAAGGGATATATTTTTTCCATATATAATGATGATACCTCAATGGATTATATAAATAAACCTTTCTCATGAACTACTCTGTCTATTGGTGAGAACCGATTCAACATCTGTTCAGTAGTTATTGCGATTTTCAAGTTCAGACAGATAGACTTACAAGGAATGGATGAATTTTTTCCATATTTAATGACGATACCACAATGAACAACGCAAATAAAGCTTCCTCATGCACCACTCTCTCCATGGGAGAAAACCGATTCAACAACCGCTCAGTAGTTGTTGAGATTTTCACGTTCAGACAGATAGACTTACAAGGAATAGATATATTTTTTCCCATATTTAATGATGATACCTAAATGAGTTATGGAATTAAAACTTTCTCATGAACCACTCTGTCTATTTGTGCGAACCGATTCAACATCCGTTCAGTAGGTGTTGAGATTTTCACGTTCAGACAGATAGACTTAAAAGGAATGGATATATTTTGTTCCATATTTAATGATGATACCTCAATGGATTATATAAATAAACCTTTCTCATAGACCACTCTGTCTACTGGTGCGAACCGATTCAACATCCGTTCAGTAGTTGTTGAGATTTTCACGCTCAGACAGATAGACTTTCAAGGAAGGGATATATTTTGTTCCTTATTTAATGATGATACCACAATGAACAACGCAAATAAAGCTTCCTCATGCACCACTCTCTCCATTGGAGAAAACCGATTTAACACCCGCTCAGTAGTTGTTGAGATTTTCACGTTCAGACAGATAGACTTATAAGGAAGGGATATATTTTTTCCATATTTAATAATGATACCACAATGAACAACGGAAATAAAGCTTCCTCATGCACTCTCTCCATTGGAGAAAACCGATTCAACATCTGCTCAGTAGTTATTGCGATTTTCACTTTCAGACAGATAGACTTACAAACTATTATTTATATAAATTAAGGTTTTTTTTAGAAATATTAAATAATTTATAATTAATATTAAAGTATTTAATATATAGATTAATATATATATATATATAAAAAAAAAAAAAAATTTGAAATAAATTAATAAAAAATATTAATTTTATATATATATATATTTATTAATTTATTTTGTACTATTTTAAATTATTTATATTATTATCATTTTATATTAATAAATTTATATATTATTTAACTATTTAATTATTAAATATAAAAATTAAAATTATAAAATATTAAAAATAATATAAATTAGGGGATTTATTTATTATATATATATATTTATATTTAATTTTTAAGAATTATTTATATTTAAAATAAATTAGGGGATTTATTTTAATAATAAATAAATATTTGTTATTTTTTATTTTTCTAATGAGTTTACTTAAGTAATTATTTATATTTATTTTTATTAATAATTATATTTTTTTAAAAAAAAATTAATTTTAATTATTTAAATTAAAAATACAAATAATATAAGTAAATTTTATTAATAGAAGTTAAATTTAATAATTTTAAAAAAAATAATTAATTTTTTAAGTGAAATTTTAAGTTAATTAATTTTTTTTAAAAAAAAATTAATTGAAGCTATGAAATTTTAGATAAAAACTAGGATTAGATACCCTATTATTTAAAATAAATAAAAATTTATTTGAGTAGTATTAGATATATTCTTGAAACTTAAAAATCCGCGATGTACCTTACTTAAAATTGTAAATCAATTTATATATCGTTGTTATTAGAATATTTTATAAGAATAATAATTTTCTATAATTTATATAAAAATTAATATCAAATCAAGGTGTAGTTTATTTTTAAGTATAAATGAGTTACAATAAAATTTATTTATGTGGATTTAAATATGAAAAATTTAATGAAATTGGATTTGATAGTAAAATTATAAAGATTAATAATTTGATTTTAGCTCTAAAATATGCACATATCGCCCGTCGCTCTTGTTATTAAAATAAGATAAGTCGTAACATAGTAGATGTACTGGAAAGTGTATCTAGAATCAATTGAAAGCTTATTAAGTAAAGTATTTCATTTACATTGAAAAGATTTTTGTGCAAATCAATATAAATTGATTAATAATTATTAATTAATTTTTTTTTTTTAAAAAAAAGTATTAAAAATGATTATAAAATTTTAAAGTTTTAGTATTTTATAAAGAAAAAATAATTTTAATAATAGTTTATTAGTATTGTAAAATAAAATTGAAATATAATGAAAAATTTTTATTTTAAAAGAAAATTTAATTTATTGTATCTTGTGTATCAGAGTATATTAAATAAAAAATATAAATATATTTTTCTCGATTTTAAAAGATTTAATAAATTATAAATGTTAATGTAATAAAATTATATTTAATAATTTATTAGTAATGAAATGTTATTCGTTTTTAAAGGTATCTAGTTTTTTAAGAAATAAATTTAATTTAATATTTAAAATTTACTTATTTATTTTAAAAATAAAGTAATTTTTGAAGATTAATATTTTATGGTATATGCTATAAAATAAATTTTTATAAATATTAAATAATGTTTAAAATTTAATATGTTTAAAAGTATCAATTTTTATTAAGTTTGTTATAAATTAATTTTTTTAATAAATTATTTATTATATTTTAAGTTTTTATTAAAATATTTATTTAAATAAAAAAAATAAAGTAATAATGATATAATTAGTATATTTTTTTGTAATAATATATTTAAAAATGAAAAGTTTATATAAAGAATTCGGCAAAAATAATGTTCGCCTGTTTAACAAAAACATGGCTTTTAGAAATTAATTTAAAGTCTGACCTGCCCACTGAATTTTTTTTAAATGGCCGCAGTATATTATCTGTGCAAAGGTAGCATAATCATTAGTCTTTTAATTGAAGGCTGGAACGAATGGTTGGACGAAATATTAACTGTTTCATTTAAATTTATAATAGAATTTTATTTTTTAGTCAAAAAGCTAAAATAAATTTAAAAGACGAGAAGACCCTATGAATCTTTATATAAAGTATATTTTAATTTTGTGGATTAATTTAATTATAATATTATTTTTATATTTTATTGGGGTGATATTAAAATTTAAAAGCTTTTAAACTTTAAATCATTGATTTATGAATAAATGATCCATTTTTAATGATTCAAAATTTAAGTTACTCTAGGGATAACAGCGTAATTTTTTTGTAGAGTTCATATCGATAAAAAAGATTGCGACCTCGATGTTGGATTAAGAAATAATTTTAGGTGTAGCCGTTTAAATTTAAAGTCTGTTCGACTTTTAAAATCTTACATGATCTGAGTTCAAACCGGCGTGAGCCAGGTTGGTTTCTATCTTTAATTAATTAATATATTTTAGTACGAAAGGATTGAATATATAAATAATTTTATTTTATACAAAAAGAATTTAAATAATTGTTGTTTATAAAGCTATTTTGGCAGATTAATGTAATAAATTTAGAATTTATAAATGTAATTTATATTACAAATAGTACTTGTTTTATATAGAAATTATTTTATTTTTAATTATAAGTGTAATACTAATTATTTGTGTTTTAGTAAGTGTTGCTTTTTTAACTTTATTAGAACGTAAAGTTTTAGGTTATTCGTAAAGGGCCTAATAAAGTTGGATTGATAGGGATTCATCAACCTTTTTGTGATGCAATTAAATTATTTACGAAGGAAAAAACTTATCCTTTATTATCGAATTATATTTCATATTATTTTTCTCCTGTTTTTTCATTATTTTTATCTTTATTGTTATGAATATGTATACCTTTTTTTATTAAATTATTTTCTTTTAATTTAGGGTTATTATTTTTTATGTGTTGTACAAGTTTAGGTGTTTATACTGTAATGATTGGTGGGTGATCTTCTAATTCAAATTATGCATTATTAGGAAGTTTACGATCTGTAGCTCAAACAATTTCATATGAAGTTAGTTTAGCTTTAATTTTATTATCTTTTATTTTTTTGATTAATAATTATAATATATTAAGTTTTTATTATTATCAAAAATATTTATGATTTTTTGTATACTTTATCCTTTAGTATTTATTTGATTAACAATTTCATTAGCTGAAACTAATCGTACACCTTTTGATTTTGCTGAAGGAGAATCTGAATTAATTTCTGGGTTTAATGTTGAATATAGAAGAGGAGGTTTTGCTTTAAATTTTTTAACGAATATGCAAGAATTTTATTTATAAGTATATTATTTTCATTAATTTTTTTAGGGGGAGATGTATTTAATCTTATATTTTATTTTAAGTTAATATTTATTTCATTTATATTTATTTGAGTACGTGGAACTTTACCTCGATTTCGCTATGACAAATTAATATATTTAGCTTGAAAGGGATTTTTACCTTTTTCATTAAATTATTTATTATTTTATGTAGGTTTAAAAATTTATTTATTTATTTAATTTAAATAATTTATATTAGTAAGGTTAATAGAAAATTTTAGTCTCTATATTATGTTTTCAAAACATATGCTTATTCAAGCTCATTAACTATGATTAATTTAATAGATTATCTCATCATTAATGGATTAATTAAATAATATAAGAAATATAAAATAGTTAAAATTTGTCCAATAATAATAAATGGGTTTTCAACGGGTCGTGCCCCAATTCAAGTTAATAAAATTACAATAGTTACTATATATCAAAATAAAATTTGATTAATAGGATAAAATTCAATTCCTCGAAATTTTATTAAATTATAGAATGGTATAATCATTAAAATTGCAATTGATATAACTAATGCAATTACACCTCCTAATTTATTAGGGATTGATCGTAAAGTAGCATAAGCAAATAAAAAATATCATTCAGGTTGAATATGAACTAGTGTGACTAAAGGATTTGCAGGAATAAAATTATCTGGGTCACCTAATAAATAAGGATTTCATAATGTTAATAAGGTTAATAATATTAATAAAATAATAAATCCTACAATATCTTTGTAACTAAAATAAGGATGAAAAGGAATTTTATCAAGATTTGAATTTAATCCAATAGGATTATTATATCCAGTTTGATGAAGAAATAATAAATGAATTATTACTATTGCTAAAACAATAAATGGTAAAATGAAATGGAAAGTAAAAAATCGTGATAATGTAGGGTTATCTACTGAAAATCCTCCTCAAATTCATTGTACTAAATCTGTCCCTAAATAAGGAATAGCAGATAATAAATTAGTAATTACTGTAGCTCCTCAAAAAGATATTTGTCCTCAAGGTAATACATAACCTATAAATGCAGTTGCTATTACTAAAAATAAAATAATTGTTCCTCTTAATCATGTAGGAGTAAATAAATATGATCCATGATATATTCCTCGACCAATATGTAGATAAATACAAATAAAAAAAAATGATGCACCATTAGCATGTAAAGTTCGTAATAGTCAACCATAATTTACGTTTCGACAAATATGATCTACTCTATTGAAAGCTAAATTAATATCTGCCGTATAATGTATTGCTAAAAATAATCCTGTTAAAATTTGAATTCCTAAGCATAATCCTAATAATGAACCAAAATTTCCAAAATTTCATCATATTTGATGAAGAAATAATAAATGAATTATTACTATTGCTAAAACAATAAATGGTAAAATGAAATGGAAAGTAAAAAATCGTGATAATGTAGGGTTATCTACTGAAAATCCTCCTCAAATTCATTGTACTAAATCTGTCCCTAAATAAGGAATAGCAGATAATAAATTAGTAATTACTGTAGCTCCTCAAAAAGATATTTGTCCTCAAGGTAATACATAACCTATAAATGCAGTTGCTATTACTAAAAATAAAATAATTGTTCCTCTTAATCATGTAGGAGTAAATAAATATGATCCATGATATATTCCTCGACCAATATGTAGATAAATACAAATAAAAAAAAATGATGCACCATTAGCATGTAAAGTTCGTAATAGTCAACCATAATTTACGTTTCGACAAATATGATCTACTCTATTGAAAGCTAAATTAATATCTGCCGTATAATGTATTGCTAAAAATAATCCTGTTAAAATTTGAATTCCTAAGCATAATCCTAATAATGAACCAAAATTTCCAAAATTTCATCATATTTGATGAAGAAATAATAAATGAATTATTACTATTGCTAAAACAATAAATGGTAAAATGAAATGGAAAGTAAAAAATCGTGATAATGTAGGGTTATATACTGAAAATCCTCCTCAAATTCATTGTACTAAATCTGTCCCTAAATAAGGAATAACAGATAATAAATTAGTAATTACTGTAGCTCCTCAAAAAGATATTTGTCCTCAAGGTAATACATAACCTATAAATGCAGTTGCTATTACTAAAAATAAAATAATTGTTCCTCTTAATCATGTAGGAGTAAATGAATATGATCCATGATATATTCCTCGACCAATATGTAGATAAATACAAATAAAAAAAAATGATGCACCATTAGCATGTAAAGTTCGTAATAGTCAACCATAATTTACGTTTCGACAAATATGATCTACTCTATTGAAAGCTAAATTAATATCTGCCGTATAATGTATTGCTAAAAATAATCCTGTTAAAATTTGAATTCCTAAGCATAATCCTAATAATGAACCAAAATTTCATCATATAGAAATATTAGAAGGTGATGGTAAATCAACTAGTGCATTATTTATAATTTTAAAAATAGGGTGAGTAGAACGCATACGTTTGTTATTCATTAGTTTATAGATCGAATTGGTCCATAAAATAATTTTGTAATTTTAATGGAAGCAATTATTGTAATTAATAAATAAAATTGTAATTATATTTCTTGGATAGTTATATAATTTAATTAAATTAAGTGAATTTTCTCTTGTATAAGAATTTATATTTGTAATTGATATTATTTTATTATTTATTAAATTAAAATAAGATAATATTTTAACTATAAAAAATGAAATAATTATTAAAATTAATAAACTAATAATTGAAATTATAGCTATTTTTATTGATATAGTAAATATTTCATTAGAGGCTAAAGATGTTATATAAATACATAAAACTAATATTCCTCCAACAAAAATTAAGAATAAAATATAAGAAAATCAAAAACTTTTAGTTATTAAACCAGTAATGCTACATACTATGATTGTTTGGATTAAAAGTATTAATCCTATTCTTAAGGGATGATTTATTTGTAAAAAAATAAATCTAAAAATTAAGGTTAGTCTATATAATATTAATTGTATAATATCAAGAAATAGTTTAATTAAAATATTAATTTTGGAGATTAATGATAAAGATATTTCTTTTTTCTTGAAGTTTAAAAAGAATTTATTCTTATTTTTGATTTACAAGACCAATGTTTTTGTTAAACTATTAAAACTAATGATAATATTTATAAATTGAGGATTACCTTTTTTTTGATAGTTATAGGAGTTTTTAGATTTATTTCTAATCGTAAGCATTTATTATCAATACTTTTAAGTTTGGAATATATTGTATTATCTTTATTTTTTATATTATTTATTTATTTAAATATAATAAATTATGAAAATTATTTTAGTATAGTATTTTTAACTTTTAGAGTGTGTGAAGGTGTATTAGGCTTATCAATTTTAGTATCAATAATTCGAACTTATGGAAATGATTATTTTCAATCATTTAGTGTTTTACAATGTTAAAAATTTTCTTTATATTAATATTTTTATTTTCTTTTTGTTTTATAAAAAATATATTTTGAATGATTCAAAATGTATTATTTATTATTATATTTATTTTAATTATTTTAAATTATTTTAGAAATTATTGAGTAGGAATTTCTTATTTTTTAGGGATAGATTTACTTTCTTATGGAATAGTGTTATTAAGTTTTTGAATTTGTACATTAATATTAATAGCAAGTGATTCAATTAATAAATTTAATAATTATAAAAATTTATTTTTATTAAATATTATATTTTTATTATTATTATTAGTTTTAACTTTTATAAGTATAAATTTTTTGAAAGAAGTTTAATTCCTAAATTATTTTTAATTTTAGGATGAGGTTATCAACCTGAACGATTACAAGCAGGTATATATTTATTATTTTATACATTATTAGTTTCTTTACCTATATTAATTATTGTTTTTTATTTATATAATAATTTAAATACAATAAAATTTTTTTTGGTAAATAATTATAATTTTAATTATTTAATTATATATTTATTTTTAATTTTACCATTTTTAGTTAAAATACCTAAATTTTTAGTTCATTTGTGGTTACCAAAAGCTCATGTTGAAGCTCCAGTTTCTGGATCAATAATTTTAGCAGGAATTATGTTAAAATTAGGAGGTTATGGATTATTGCGAGTTTTTTCATTTTTACAAGTTGTAGGAATTAAATATAATTATTGATTTAGTTTAGTAGGAGGAGTATTAGTAAGTTTAATTTGTTTACGACAAACAGATTTGAAATCTTTAATTGCTTATTTATCAGTAGCTCATATAAGAATTGTATTAAGAGGATTAATAACAATAACTTATTGAGGAATTTCTGGTTCGTATACTTTAATAATTGCTCATGGATTGTGTTCTTCTGGTTTATTTTGTTTAGCTAATATTAGTTATGAGCGTTTAGGGAGACGAAGATTATTAATTAATAAAGGGTTGTTAAATTTTATACCTTCAATAACATTATGATGATTTTTTTTTATGCTCAGCTAATATAGCTGCCCCGCCAACTTTAAATTTATTAGGAGAAATTTCTTTATTAAATAGAATTGTGGGTTGATCTTGATTAACAATATTAATATTAATTTTTTTATCTTTTTTTAGAGCTGCTTATACTTTATATTTATATGCTTATAGTCAACATGGAAAATTATATTCTGGAATTTATTCATTTAGAGGAGGCTTAAATCGTGAATATTTACTATTATTTTTACATTGATTTCCTTTAAATTTATTAGTATTAAAATCTGAAATAAGTGTGTTATGATTATAAAATTTAAATAGTTTAATTAAAATATTGATTTGTGGTGTCAATGATATGAATTTATTCATTTTAAATTGTGAAATATTTATAAATTTGTGTTATTAATTTTTCATTAATTTTTTGTACAAGTATTAGATTATTGTTGTGTTCTTTTTATTTTATTTCAAATGAATTAATTTTTTTTTTAGAATGAGAGGTTATTTCATTAAATTCTATAAGTATTGTCATAACTTTTTTATTTGACTGAATAAGTTTAATATTTATATCTTTTGTTTTATTTATTTCTTCTTTAGTAATTTATTATAGAAAAGAATATATAAGTTTAGATTTAAATATTAATCGATTTATTATATTAGTTTTATTATTTATTTTTTCAATGATAATATTAATTATTAGACCTAATTTAATTAGAATTTTATTAGGATGAGATGGGTTAGGACTTGTTTCTTATTGTTTAGTTAATTATTTTCAAAATGTAAAATCTTTTAATGCTGGAATATTAACAGCTTTGTTAAATCGTATTGGAGATGTAGCTTTATTAATAGCAATTGCTTGAATATTAAATTATGGGGGTTGAAATTATATTTTTTATTTAGAATTTATAATAAATGATATAGAAATAATATTAGTTGGAGGTTTAGTTATGTTAGCAGCTATAACTAAAAGACCTCAAATTCCTTTTAGTTCTTGATTTCCAGCTGCAATAGCAGCACCTACTCCAGTTTCTGCATTAGTCCATTCTTCAACTTTAGTAACTGCAGGAATTTATTTATTAATTCGTTTTAATTTATTATTAGTTAATTCATTTATAGCACAATTATTACTTTTATTAGCTGGATTAACAATATTTATATCTGGATAAGGGGCTAATTTTGAATTTGATTTAAAAAAAATTATTGCTTTATCAACATTAAGACAATTAGGTTTAATAATAATAATTTTGTCAATAGGATATGAAAAATTAGCTTTTTTTCATTTATTGACTCATGCATTATTTAAAGCTTTATTATTTATATGTGCAGGAGCTATTATTCATAATATAAATAATTCTCAAGATTTACGTTTAATGGGTGGTTTAAGTATTTATATACCTTTAACATCTTCATGTTTTAATGTTGCAAATTTAGCTTTATGTGGTATACCGTTTTTGGCAGGATTTTATTCTAAGGATTTAATTTTAGAAATAGTTTCTTTAAGAATATTAAATTTGTTTATTTATTTTTTATTTTTTTTCTACAGGTTTAACTGTTTGTTATTCTTTACGTTTAGTTTATTATTCAATAACAGGAGATTTAAATTGTAGAGCATTAAATGTATTAAATGATGAAGGTTGAATTATATTAAAGGGTATATTTGGTTTAATAATTATAAGAATTATTGGTGGGAGAATATTAAGATGATTAATTTTTTTAACCCCTTATACTATTTGTTTACCTAATTATTTAAAGTTTATAACTTTATTTGTGTGTATTAGAGGAGGATTAGTTGGTTATTTAATATCAAAAATTTCATTATTTTTTATTAATAAATCTTTAAATATTTATTATTTAAGAATATTTGTAGGTTCTATGTGATTTATACCTTATATTTCTATTTATGGGATTATTAATCATTCATTAAAGTTAGTTATAAATGTTGTTAAAAATTTTGATCAAGGATGATCAGAATTTATGGGTAGACAACATTTATATAAACAATTAGTTAATTATTCACAATTTAATTATATTATTCAAAATAACAATTTAAAAATTTATTTGTTAATTTTTGTATTATGAATTATAATTTTATCTTTATTTTTAATTTTATATTTAAATAGCTTATATTTTAGAGTATAACATTGAAGATGTTAGGGAGATTATTTAAATCTTTAAATATTTTATAAAGTTAAATAACTTTTTTTAGTATTATTTATAAAAAATATATTTTTGTTTTTACAATGAAAATGTAAGGTTTTTGTTAAACTATATAAATAGAAATATAAATGGAATTTAACCATTAAAATAAAAAGTTAGCAGCTTTTGTTTGATCTTCATATTTCTTTAATTGGAATTATTATTCATTTTTATCATTAACAGTGATATACCTCTATTTTGGTTTCAATTAATTATTGAAAGAATAAGGGTAAAAGTACCTAAGATTAGGTCGAAACTAATTGCAATGTATCGCTTCATATTCAAGGTAAATTGAATTTATCAATTATTTTTGAATGCAAATCAAATGTTATATTTTAACTATAACCCTAATTTGATCAATTTAATATTCCTTGGTTTCATTCGTGATATAAACCTAATAGTAAAATTATAATGAAAATAATTGAAGTAAAAGTTCATATAAATAAATTTGAAAAGTTTATAATTAAAATTATAGGTAAAATTAATGCAATTTCTACATCAAAAAATAAAAAAATAATAGTAATTAAAAAAAAATTTTAAAGAAAAAGGTATACGAGAAGATGATATAGGATCAAATCCACATTCAAATGGTGATCTTTTTTCTCGATCTGCGTATCTTTTTTTAGATAAAATAGTAGCAAGTATTATTACTACAATTGATAATAAAATAATAATTAATGAATTAAAGTAATAGAAAAAATTATTTATATTATTAGGATTAATAAACCTTA
Organism: Eristalis pertinax; assembly: GCA_907269125.1. Taxonomy (NCBI): domain Eukaryota; kingdom Metazoa; phylum Arthropoda; class Insecta; order Diptera; family Syrphidae; genus Eristalis; species Eristalis pertinax. The sequence continues at coordinate 345,053 of CAJSMF010000059.1, forward strand.
TGATTGGAAGTCATATATACTTTTATACTATATAAATAAATTATCCTCCTCATCAATAAATTGATACATAAAGGAATAATCAAACAATATCTACAAAGTGTCAATATCATGCGGCTGCTTCAAATCCAAAATGGTGATTTTTTGAAAAATGATTATTTAAATGTCGGATTAAACAAATTAATGAGAAAGTAGTTCCAATTAAAAGATGAAGTCCATGAAATCCAGTTGCTATATAAAAAGTTGATCCATAAATTGCATCAGCAATAGTAAAAGGAGCCTCAATATATTCGTATCCTTGTAGAAAAGAAAATTAAATTCCTAATAAAACAGTAAAAAATAATCCTTGTGTTGTTTGTGAAAAATTACCTTCCATTAATCTATGATGAGCTCAAGTTACAGTAATACCTGAAGCTAATAAAATTGTTGTATTTAATAAAGGAATTTGGAAAGGATTAAATGGTTCAATACCTATTGGAGGTCAAACAGCTCCTAATTCGATAGCAGGAGATAAACTACTATGAAAAAAAGCTCAAAAAAAAGATGCAAAAAATAAAATTTCAGATACAATAAATAAAATTATTCCTCATCGTAGTCCTGTTGTTACTATAAGTGTATGTAAACCTTGAAATGTACCTTCTCGTGATACATCTCGTCATCATTGATAAACAGTTAAAATTGTAATTGTTAATCCTAGAAATAACAATGAATTATCATATTGATGAAATCATTTTACTAATCCTGAAACTATTGTTATGATACCAATTGCTCTTGTTAGTGGTCATGGGCTATAATCTACTAAATGAAAGGGATTATTTGAGTGTGTTGACATTTTTTTTAAAAAAAAAATTATTAAATTACTTCTCTAGAATATAAAGTTCTTAAAACAGCAAATACATAAGATTGAATTATTGCAACAGCTGATTCTAAAACTAATAATAAAATTTGTGTAATTAGTAAAATTAAAATAATTGCATAGGATAAAGATGGTCCTGTATTTCCTAATAAAGTTAAAAGTAAATGACCAGCAATTATATTTGCTGTTAATCGAACTGCTAATGTACCAGGGCGAATAATATTTCTAATAGTTTCAATACAAACTATAAAAGGTATTAAAACTGGAGGAGTTCATTGTGGGACTAAATGAGCAAATATATGTTGAGTATGATTTAATCATCCATAAATTATAAAAGCTAATCATAAAGGTAAAGCTAATGCTAATGTTAAAACTAAATGACTTGTGCTTGTAAAAATGTATGGAAATAACCCTATAAAATTATTAAATAAAATTATACTAAATAAAGAAATAAAAATTAAAGTTGTTCCTTTTTGATTTGGGTTTCCTAGTAAAGTTTTATGTAATGTTAATAAAATATTATTTCAAATAATATGATATCGTGATGGTATAAATCAGTATATAGATGGAATTATTAATAATCCAATAAAAGTTCTTAATCAATTTAATGATAAATTAAAAATACTAGAAGAAGGGTCAAAGACAGAAAATAAATTAGTTATCATTTTCAAGTTATAGATTTTGTAACAATTTTATTTGATAATTTAGATTTTGGTATTGAAGGTAAATAAATAAAATAATTTATTATATTAAATAAAATAAAAATTATTGAAAATAATAAAAATAAACTTAATCAACTAATAGGAGCTATTTGTGGAATCAAAAAATATTAATAGTTTTAATAATTTTAGTTTGACATACTAATGTTATATTTTAACTAAATTTTTTTTTTTTCATTATATGTAATTGCTAGATTACTATAACATGGTTTAAGAGACCAGTACTTGCTTTCAGTCATTTAATGATTAATTTATATTAGAAATTCATTTAATAAAGAAGTTTATTGGGATGCTTTCAATTACAATAGGTATGAAACTATGATTTGCGCCACAAATTTCTGAACATTGTCCAAAAAATAATCCTGGTTGATTAATTAAGAAGCTAGTTTGGTTTAGTCGTCCAGGAGTTCCATCAATTTTTACTCCTAAAGCTGGAATTGTTCATGAATGAATTACATCAGCTGATGTAACTAAAATTCGAATTTGAGAATTTATAGGTAAAATAATTCGGTTATCAACATCTAATAATCGGAAATTATTAGATTTTAATTCATTAGTTGGAATTATGTATGAATCAAATTCAATATTTAAAAAGTCTGAATATTCATAACTTCAATATCATTGGTGTCCAATAGCTTTTAAAGTAATTGAAGGTTCATTGATTTCATCAAGTAAATATAAAAGTCGTAGAGATGGAAATGCAATAAATAATAAAGAAGAAGTAATAATGCTGTAAAAGCAACAGATCAAACGAAGAAAGGTATACGACCATAAGTAATTCCTGTTGAGCGTATGTTAATAACTGTTGTAATAAAATTTACAGCTCCTAAAGTTGAGGATATCCCGGATAAATGTAATGAAAAAATTGCTAAATCAACTGAGGCACCTCCATGAGCAATATTTCTTGATAAAGGAGGATAAACTGTTCATCCTGTTCCAGCTCCATTTTCTACTATACTTCTTACTAATAGTAAAGTTAAAGAAGGAGGTAATAATCAAAAACTTATATTATTTATTCGAGGAAATGCTATATCAGGAGCTCCAAGTATAAGAGGAACTAATCAATTTCCAAATCCTCTAATTATAATAGGTATTACTATAAAGAAAATTATTACAAATGCATGAGCTGTTACAATAACATTATAAATTTGGTCATCACCAATTAATGCTCCGGGATGACCTAATTCAGCTCGAATTAAAATTCTCAATGAAGTTCCTACTATACCTGGTCATGTTCCAAATACAAAATATAATGTTCCAATATCCTTATGATTAGTTGAAAATAATCATTGTTGCGATTAAATGGCTGAAGTTTAGGCGGTAGATTGTAAATCTATTTATAAGAAATAGTTTCTTTTTAATCAAAAGTTTTATAGTCAATAATGACATTAGATTGCAATTCTAAAGGAATAATATAAAATAAATTATTAAGACTTAAAAGATTATTCTTATATTTATAGCTTTGAAGGCTTTTAGTTTATTTAACTTAAAATCTTAAATTAAATAATAAATAAATCTAATAATGAATAATCCAAAAGTAGAAATAAATGAAAATAAAAGATAAATATTTATTGAAAAATTATTTCAATAAATATTAAAATTTCAATTATTTTCAAAATGATTAAGTATAAAAGCTGTATAACATAATATAGGGTAAATATAGGGTAATTAATGTTATTAAAATTATTATTGTTAATATAAATAATTGATTATTAAATGTTAAATATTGACTAGTTAATCATTTTGGAATAAATCCTATAAATGGTGGTAAACCTCCTAATGATAATAAATTTAAAAATAATGAAAATTTTAAAGTTTTATTATATAAAAATAGTGAAAATAATTGATTAATATGATATAATTTAAATATATTAAGTAAAAAAATTATATTAAATGATATAAATCTATAAAATAAAAAATAGGTAATTCATAAAGTTTCATTAGAATATATACTTATTAATATTCAACCTAAATGATTAATAGATGAAAATGTTATTAATTTTCGCAAAGAAGTTTGATTTAAACCTCCTAATGAACCAATGATTACTGATAAAATGACACAAAAAAGTAATAATGGTTTAATAATTAAATAAGAAATTAATATTAAAGGTCCAATTTTTTGTCAAGTTATTAAAATTAAAGCATTTATTCAATTTATTCCTTCTATTACATTAGGAAACCAAAAATGAAAAGGAGCTGTTCCTCTTTTTAATAATAAAGAGGATAAAATTATTATATTAATACTATTATTTTCATTATAATATATAAAATTATTATTATATATAAATAAAATAGTTGAAAATAATAAAATTGAAGAAGCTAAAGCTTGAGTTAAAAAGTATTTTAAAGAAGCTTCATTAGATATTAAATTATTATCATTTATTAGGGGGATAAATGATAGTAAATTAATTTCTAAACCTATTCAAGCGCCTAGTCAAGAATTAGCTGAAATAGTAATTATAGTTCTTATTATTAGGATACAAAAAAATAAAATTGTTGATGAATTATTAAAAATTAAAAAGAAAAGGATTAGGATTATTAAAACCTTTATGAGTGGGGTATGAGCCCAGTAGCTTAATTAGCTTATCTTTTTAATATATGTTGGTGTATGATGCACAAAAGTTTTTGATACTTTTAGAAATAGTTTAATTCTATTAAATATAATGAATGTAATAGTAATTACATTATTTATCCTATCAAGATAATCCTTTTATCAGGCAATTCATTATTTATAAATTAAAAATTAAATTAATAATAAATATTTAAAAATTAATAATTTAAATATTAAATAATTAAATTTAGTATACAAATATTTAAAATTTAATTGTTTTAAATATTAATTTAATATTAAATTTTTTATATATATAATATTTTAATAAATTTTAAATTAAATTTAAAAATGATATATTGAATAATATATTTTTTAAATATAATTTAAAATTTTTTTTAATTATTTATATATATAATAAATTTATATATATATATAAATTAATTTTTTTACAATTATTATATAAACTTATAATAATATATATATATAATAATATATATATCAATCTATTAAAATATAGATTTTTGATATCTATAATATAAACTATTATTTATATAAATTAAGGTTTTTTTTAGAAATGTTAAATAATTTATAATTAATATTAAAGTATTTAATATATAAATATATATACATATAATATTTTAATAAATTTTAAATTAAATTTAAAAATGATATATTGAATAATATATTTTTTAAATTTAATTAAAAATTTTTATTAATTATTTATATATATAATAAATTTATATATATATATAAATTTATTTTTTTACAATTATTATATAAACTTATAATAATATATATATATAATAATATATATATCAATCTATTAAAATATAGATTTTTGATATCTATAATATAAACTATTATTTATATAAATTAAGGTTTTTTTTTAGAAATATTAAATAATTTATAATTAATATTAAAGTATTTAATATATAAATATATATATATATATAATATTTTAATAAATTTTAAATTAAATTTAAAAATGATATATTGAATAATATATTTTTTAAATTTAATTTAAAATTTTTATTAATTATTTATATATATAATAAATTTATATATATATATAAATTTATTTTTTTACATGAACCAGTCCGTCTATTGGTGCGAACCGATTCAACATCCGTTTAGTAGTTGTTGCGATTTTCACGTTCAGACAGATAAACTTACAAGGAAGGGATATATTTTTTCCATATTTAATGATGATACCTCAATGGATTATGTAAATAAACCTTTCTCATGAACTACTCTGTCTATTGGTGAGAACCGATTCAACATCTGTTCAGTAGTTATTGCGATTTTCACGTTCAGACAGATAGACTTACAAGGAAGGGATATATTTTTTCCATATTTAATGACGATACCACAATGAACAACGAAAATAAAGCTTCCTCATGCACCACTCTCTCCATTGGAGAAAACCGATTCAACACCCGCTCAGTAGTTGTTGAGATTTTCACGTTCAGACAGATAGACTTACAAGGAAGGGATTTATTTTTTCCATATTTAATGATGATACCACAATGAGCAACGCAAATAAAGCTTCCTCATGCACAACTCTCTACATTGGAGAAAACCGATTCAACACCCACTCAGTAGTTGTTGAGATTTTCACGTTCAGACAGATAGACTTACAAGGAAGGGATTTATTTTTTCCATATTTAATGATGATACCACAATGAACAACGCAAATAAAGCTTCCTCATGCACCACTCTCTCCATTGGAGAAAACCGATTCAACATCCATTCAGTAATTGTTGAGATTTTCGCGTTCAGACAGATAGACTTAAAAGGAAGGGATTTATTTGTTCCATATTTAATGCTGATACCACAATGAGCAACGCAAATAAAGCTTCCTCATGCACCACTCTCTCCATTGAAGAAAACCGATTCAACACAAGCTCAGTAGTTGTTGAGATTTTCACGTTCAGACAGATAGACTTACAAGGAAGGGATATATTTTTTCCATATTTAATGATGATACCTCAATGAATTATGGAATAAAACCTTTCTCATGAACCAGTCCGTCTATTGGTGCGAACCGATTCAACATCCGTTCAGTAGTTGTTGCGATTTTCACGTTCAGACAGATAAACTTACAAGGAAGGGATATATTTTTTCCATATTTAATGATGAAACCTCAATGGATTATGTAAATAAACCTTTCTCATGAACTACTCTGTCTATTGGTGAGAACCGATTCAACATCTGTTCAGTAGTTATTGCGATTTTCACGTTCAGACAGATAGACTTACAAGGAAGGGATATATTTTTTCCATATTTAATGACGATACCACAATGAACAACGAAAATAAAGCTTCCTCATGCACCACTCTCTCCATTGGAGAAAACCGATTCAACACCCGCTCAGTAGTTGTTGAGATTTTCACGTTCAGACAGATAGACTTAGAAGGAATGGATATATCTTTTTCCATATTTAATGATGGTACCTCAATGTATTATTTAATTAAACCGTTCTCATGAACCACTCTGTCTATTGGTGCGAACCGATTCAACATCCGGTCAGTAGATGTTGAGATTTTCACGTTCAGACAGATAGACTTAAAAGGAATGGATATATTTTGTTCCATATTTAATGATGATACCTCAATGGATTATATAAATAAGCCTTTCTCATGAACCACTCTGTCTACTGGTGCGAACCGATTCAACATCCGTTCAGCAGTTGTTGAGATTTTCCCGCTCAGACAGATAGACTTTCAATTAAGGGATATATTCTGTTCCTTATTTAATGATGATACCACAATGAACAACGCAAATAAAGCTTCCTCATGCACCACTCTTTCCATTGGAGAAAACCGATTCAACACCCGCTCAGTAGTTGTTGAGATTTTCACGTTCAGACAGATAGACTTATAAGGAAGGGATATATTTTTTCCATATTTAATAATGATACCACAATGAACAACGGAAATAAAGCTTCCTCATGCACCACTCTCTCCATTGAAGAAAACCGATTCAACACAAGCTCAGTAGTTGTTGAGATTTTCACGTTCAGACAGATAGACTTACAAGGAAGGGATATATTTTTTCCATATTTAATGATGATACCTCAATGAATTATGGAATAAAACCTTTCTCATGAACCAGTCCGTCTATTGGTGCGAACCGATTCAACATCCGTTCAGTAGTTGTTGCGATTTTCACGTTCAGACAGATAAACTTACAAGGAAGGGATATATTTTTTCCATATTTAATGATGAAACCTCAATGGATTATGTAAATAAACCTTTCTCATGAACTACTCTGTCTATTGGTGAGAACCGATTCAACATCTGTTCAGTAGTTATTGCGATTTTCACGTTCAGACAGATAGACTTACAAGGAAGGGATATATTTTTTCCATATTTAATGACGATACCACAATGAACAACTAAAATAAAGCTTCTTCATGCACCACTCTCTCCATTGGAGAAAACCGATTCAACACCCGCTCAGTAATTGTTGAGATTTTCACGTTCAGATAGATATACTTACAAGGTATGGATATATTTTTTCCGTATTTAATTATGGTACCTAAATGAGTTATGGAATTAAACCTTTCTCATGAACCACTCTGTCTATTGGTGCGAATCGATTCAACATCCGTTCAGTAGTTGTTGAGATTTTCACGTTCAGACAGATAGACTTACAAGGAAGGGATTTATTTTGTCCATATTTAATGATGATACCACAATGAACAACGCAAATAAAACTTCCTCATGCACCACTCTCTCCATTGGAGAAAACCGATACAACACCCACTCAGTAGTTGTTGAGATTTTCACGTTCAGACAGATAGACTTACAAGGAAGGGATTTATTTTGTCCATATTTAATGATGATACCACAATGAACAACGCAAATAAAACTTCCTCATGCACCACTCTCTCCATTGGAGAAATCCGATTCAACATCCATTCAGTAATTGTTGAGATTTTCGCGTTCAAACAGATGGACTTACAAGGAAGGGATTTATTTTTTCCATATTTAATGCTGATACCACAATGAGCAACGCAAATAAAGCTTCCTCATGCACCACTCTCTCCATGGGAGAAAACCGATTCAACACCCGCTCAGTAGTTGTTGAGATTTTCACGTTCAGACAGATAAACTTAAAAGGAATGGATATATTTTGTTCCATATTTAATGATGATACCTCAATGGATTATGTAATTAAACCGTTCTCATGAACCACTCTGTCTATTGGTGCAAACCGATTCAACATCCGTTCAGTAGTTGTTGAGATTTTGACGTTCAGACAGATAGACTTATAAGGAAGGGATATACTATTTCCATATATAATAATGATACCACAATGAACAACGGAAATAAAACTTCCTCATGCACCACTCTCTCCATTGGAGAAAACCGTTTCAACACCCGCTCTGTAGTTGTTGAGATTTTCACGTTCAGACAGATAGACTTACAAGGAATGGATATATTTGTTTCCATATTTAATGATGATACCTCAATGAATTATGGAATAAAACCTTTCTCATGAACCACTCTGTCTATTGGTGAGAACCGGTGCAACATCCGTTCAGCAGTTGTTGCGATTTTCACGTTCAGACAGATAAACTTAAAAGGAATGGATATATTTTGTTCCATATTTAATGATGATACCTCAATGGATTATGTAATTAAACCGTTCTCATGAACCACTCTGTCTATTGGTGCGAACCGATTCAACATCCGTTCAGTAGTTGTTGAGATTTTCACGTTCAGACAGATAGACTTAAAAGGAATGGATATATTTTGTTCCTTATTTAATCATGATACCACAATGAACAACGCAAATAAAGCTTCCTCTTGCACCACTCTCTCCATTGGAGAAAACCGATTCAACACCCGCTCAGTAGTTGTTGAGATTTTCACGTTCAGACAGATAGACTTATAAGGAAGGGATATATTTTTTCCATATTTAATAATGATACCACAATGAACAACGGAAATAAAGCTTCCTCATGCACCACTCTCTCCATTGCAGAAAACCGATTAAACACCCGCTCAGTAGTTGTTGAGATTTTCACGTTCAGACAGATAGACTTACAAGGAATGGATATATTTTTTTCCATATTTAATTGTGGTACCTAAATGAGTTATGGGATTAAACCTTTCTGAACCACTCTGTCTATTGGTGAGAACCGATTCAACATCCGTTCAGTAGTTGTTGCGATTTTCACTTTCAGACAGATAAACTTAAAAGGAATGGATATATTTTGTTCCATATTTAATGATGATACCTCAATGGATTATGTAAATAAAACTTTCCCATGAACCACTCTGTCTATTGGTGCGAACCGATTCAACATCCGTTCAGTAGTTGTTGAGATTTTCACGTTCAGTCAGATATACTTACAGGGAATGGATATATTTTTTTCCATATTTAATTGTGGTACCTAAATGAGTTATGGGATTAAACCTTTCTGAACCACTCTGTCTATTGGTGAGAACCGATTCAATATCTGTTCAGTAGTTGTTGCGATTTTCACGTTCAGACAGATAGACTTAAAAGGAATGTATATATTTTTGTCCATATTTAATGGAGATACCTCAGCGGATTATGTAATTAAACCTTTCTCATGAACCACTCTGTCTATTGGTGAGAACCGATTTAATATCTGGTCAGTAGTTGTTGCGATTTTCACGTTCAGACAAATAGACTTAAAAGGAATGGATATATTTTTTTCCATATTTAATTATGGTACCTAAATGAGTTATGAAATTAAAGCTTTCTCATGAACCACTCTGTCTATTGGTGAGAACCGATTCAACACCCGCTCAGTAGTTGTTGAGATTTTCACGTTCAGACAGACAGACTTACAAGGAAGGGATTTATTTTTTCCGTATTTAATGCTGATACCACAATGAACAACGCAAATAAAGCTTCCTCATGCACCACTCTCTCCATTGGAGAAAACCGATTCAACACCCGCTCAGTAGTTGTGGAGATTTTCACGTTCAGAAAGATAGACTTACAAGGAATGGATATAATTTTTTCCATATTTAATGATGATACCTCAATGAATTATGGAATAAAACATTTCTCATGAACCGCTCTGTCTATTGGTGCGAACCGATTCAACATCCGTTCAGTAGTTGTTGCGATTTTCACGTTCAGACAGATAAACTTAAAAGGAATGGATATATTTTGTTCCATATTTAATGATGATAGCTCAATGGATTATGTAAGTAAACCTTTCTCATGAACCACTCTGTCTATTGGTGCGAACCGATTCAACATCCGTTCAGTAGTTGTTGCGATTTTCACGTTCAGACAGATAGACTTACAAGGAAGGGATATATTTTTTCCATATTTAGTGACGGTACCACAATGAACAAAGGAAATAAAGCTTTCCTCATGCACCACTCTCTCCATTGGAGAAAACCGATTCAACACCCGCTCAGTAGTTGTTGAGATTTTCACGTTCAGACAGATATACATACAAGGAATTGATATATTTTTTTCCATATTTAATTATGGTACCTAAATGAGTTATGGAATTGAACCTTTCTCATGAACCACTCTGTCTATTGGTGAGAACCGATTCAACATCTGTTCAGTAGTTATTGCGAGTTTCACGTTCAGACAGATAGACTTACAAGGAAGGGATATATTTTTTCCATATTTAATGACGATACCACAATGAACAACGGAAATAAAGCTTCCTCATGCAAAACTCTCTCCACTGGAGAAAACCGATTCAACACCCGCTCAGTAGTTGTTGAGATTTTCACGTTCAGATAGATATACTTACAAGGTATGGATATATTTTTTCCGTATTTAATTATGGTACCTAAATGAGTTATGGAATTAAACCTTTCTCATGAACCACTCTGTCTATTGGTGCGAACCGATTCAACATCCGTTCAGTAGTTGTTGAAATTTTCACGTTCAGACAGATATACTTACAAGGAATGGATATATTTTTTTCCATATTTAATTATGGTACCACAATGAACAACGCAAATAAAGCTTCCTCATGCACAACTCTCTACATTGGAGAAAACCGATTCAACACCCACTCAGTAGTTGTTGAGATTTTCACGTTCAGACAGATAGACTTACAAGGAAGGGATTTATTTTTTCCATATTTAATGATGATATCACAATGAACAACGCAAATAAAGCTTCCTCATTCACCACTCTCTCCATTGGAGAAAACCGATTCAACATCCATTCAGTAATTGTTGAGATTTTCGCGTTCAGACAGATAGACATACAAGGAAGGGATTTATTTTTTCCATATTTTATGCTGATACCACAATGAGCAACGCAAATAAAGCTTCCTCATGCACCACTCTCTCCATGGGAGAAAACCGATTCAACGCCCGCTCAGTAGTTGTTGAGATTTTCACGTTCAGACAGATAGACTTATAAGGAAGGGATTGATTTTTTCCATATTTAATAATGATACCACAATGAACAACGGAAATAAAGCTTCCTCATGCACCACTCTCTCCAATGGAGAAAACCGATTCAACACAAGCTCAGTAGTTGTTGAGATTTTCACGTTCAGACAGATAGACTTACAAGGAATGGATATATTTTTTCCAATTCATGCACCACTCTCTCCATTGGAGAAAACCGATTCAACATCCATTCAGTAATTGTTGAGATTTTCGCGTTCAGACAGATAGTCTTACAAGGAAGGGATTTATTTTTTCCATATTTAATGCTGATACCACAATGAGCAACGCGAATAAAGCTTCCTCATGTACCACTCTCTCCATTGGAGAAAACCGATTCAACACCCGCTCAGTAGTTGTTGAGATTTTCACGTTCAGACAGATAGACTTATAAGGAAGGGATATATTTTTTTCATATTTAATAATGATACCACAATGAACAACGGAAATAAAGCTTCCTCATGCACCACTCTCTCCATTGGAGAAAACCGATTCAACACCCGCTCAGTAGTTGTTGAGATTTTCACGTTCAGACAGATAGACTTACAAGGAATGGATATATTTTTTCCATATTTAATGATGATACCTCAATGAATTATGGAATAAAACCTTTCTCATGAACCACTCTGTCTGTTGGTGAGAACCGATTCAACATTCGTTCAGTAGTTGTTGCGATTTTCACTTTCAGACAGATAAACTTAAAAGGAATGGATATATTTTTTTCCATATTTAATTGTGGTACCTAAATGAGTTATGGGATTAAACCTTTCTGAACCACTCTGTCTATTGGTGAGAACCGATTCAATATCTGTTCAGTAGTTGTTGCGATTTTCACGTTCAGACAGATAGACTTAAAAGGAATGTATATATTTTTGTCCATATTTAATGACGATACCTCAGCGGATTATGTAATTAAACCTTTCTCATGAACCACTCTGTCTATTGGTGAGAACCGATTTAATATCTGGTCAGTAGTTGTTGCGATTTTCACGTTCAGACAAATAGACTTAAAAGGAATGGATATATTTTTTTCCATATTTAATTATGGTACCTAAATGAGTTATGAAATTAAAGCTTTCTCATGAACCACTCTGTCTATTGGTGAGAACCGATTCAACACCCGCTCAGTAGTTGTTGAGATTTTCACGTTCAGACAGACAGACTTACAAGGAAGGGATTTATTTTTTCCGTATTTAATGCTGATACCACAATGAACAACGCAAATAAAGCTTCCTCATGCACCACTCTCTCCATTGGAGAAAACCGATTCAACACCCGCTCAGTAGTTGTGGAGATTTTCACGTTCAGAAAGATAGACCTACAAGGAATGGATATAATTTTTTCCATATTTAATGATGATACCTCAATGAATTATGGAATAAAACATTTCTCATGAACCGCTCTGTCTATTGGTGCGAACCGATTCAACATCCGTTCAGTAGTTGTTGCGATTTTCACGTTCAGACAGATAAACTTAAAAGGAATGGATATATTTTGTTCCATATTTAATGATGATAGCTCAATGGATTATGTAAGTAAACCTTTCTCATGAACCACTCTGTCTATTGGTGCGAACCGATTCAACATCCGTTCAGTAGTTGTTGCGATTTTCACGTTCAGACAGATAGACTTACAAGGAAGGGATATATTTTTTCCATATTTAGTGACGGTACCACAATGAACAAAGGAAATAAAGCTTTCCTCATGCACCACTCTCTCCATTGGAGAAAACCGATTCAACACCCGCTCAGTAGTTGTTGAGATTTTCACGTTCAGATAGATATACTTACAAGGTATGGATATATTTTTTCCGTATTTAATTATGGTACCTAAATGAGTTATGGAATTAAACCTTTCTCATGAACCACTCTGTCTATTGGTGCGAACCGATTCAACATCCGTTCAGTAGTTGTTGAGATTTTCACGTTCAGACAGATATACTTACAAGGAATGGATATATTTTTTTCCATATTTAATTATGGTACCACAATGAACAACGCAAATAAAGCTTCCTCATGCACAACTCTCTACATTGGAGAAAACCGATTCAACACCCACTCAGTAGTTGTTGAGATTTTCACGATCAGACAGATAGACTTACAAGGAAGGGATTTATTTTTTCCATATTTAATGATGATATCACAATGAACAACGCAAATAAAGCTTCCTCATTCACCACTCTCTCCATTGGAGAAAACCGATTCAACATCCATTCAGTAATTGTTGATATTTTCGCGTTCAGACAGATAGACATACAAGGAAGGGATTTATTTTGTCCATATTTAATGCTGATACCACAATGAGCAACGCAAATAAAGCTTCCTCATGCACCACTCTCTCCATGGGAGAAAACCGATTCAACGCCCGCTCAGTAGTTGTTGAGATTTTCACGTTCAGACAGATAGACTTAGAAGGAATGGATATATCTTTTTCCATATTTAATGATGGTACCTCAATGCATTATTTAATTAAACCGTTCTCATGAACCACTCTGTCTATTGGTGCGAAGCGAATTAACATCCGTTCAGTAGATGTTGAGATTTTCACGTTCAGACAGATAGACTTAAAAGGAATGGATATATTTTGTTCCTTATTTAATGATGATACCACAATGAACAACGCAAATAAAGCTTCCTCATGCACCACTCTCTCCATTGGAGAAAACCGATTCAACACCCGCTCAGTAGTTGTTGAGATTTTCACGTTCAGACAGATAGACTTATAAGGAAGGGATTGATTTTTTCCATATTTAATAATGATACCACAATGAACAACGGAAATAAAGCTTCCTCATGCACCACTCTCTCCAATGGAGAAAACCGATTCAACACAAGCTCAGTAGTTGTTGAGATTTTCACGTTCAGACAGATAGACTTACAAGGAATGGATATATGTTTTCCAATTCATGCACCACTCTCTCCATTGGAGAAAACCGATTCAACATCCATTCAGTAATTGTTGAGATTTTCGCGTTCAGACAGATAGACTTATAAGGAAGGGATATATTTTTTTCATATTTAATAATGATACCACAATGAACAACGGAAATAAAGCTTCCTCATGCACCACTCTCTCCATTGGAGAAAACCGATTCAACACCCGCTCAGTAGTTGTTGAGATTTTCACGTTCAGACAGATAGACTTACAAGGAATGGATATATTTTTTCCATATTTAATGATGATACCTCAATGAATTATGGAATAAAACCTTTCTCATGAACCACTCTGTCTGTTGGTGAGAACCGATTCAACATTCGTTCAGTAGTTGTTGCGATTTTCACTTTCAGACAGATAAACTTAAAAGGAATGGATATATTTTGTTCCATATTTAATGCTGATACCACAATGAACAACGCAAATAAAGCTTCCTCATGCACCACTCTCTCCATTGGAGAAAACCGATTCAACATCCGTTCAGTAGTTGTTGAGATTTTGGCGTTCAGACAGATAGACTTACAAGGAAGGGATTTATTTTTTCCATATTTAATGATGATACCTAAATGAGTTATGGAATTAAACCTTTCTCATGAACCACTCTGTCTATTGGTGCGAACCGATTCAACATCCGTTCAGTAGTTGTTGCGATTTTCACGTTCAGACAGATAGACTTACAAAGAAGGGATATATTTTTCCATATTTAATGCTGATACCACAATGAACAACGGAAATAAAGCTTTCCTCATGCACCACTCTCTCCATTGGAGAAAACCGATTCAACACCCGCTCAGTAGTTGTGGAGATTTTCACGTTCAGAAAGATAGACTTACAGGGAATGGATATATTTTGTTCCATATTTAATGATGATACCTCAATGGATTATGTAAGTAAACCTTTCTCATGAACCACTCTGTCTATTGGTGCGAACCGATTCAACATCCGTTCAGTAGTTGTTGCGATTTTCACGTTCAGACAGATAGACTTACAAAGAAGGGATATATTTTTTAATATTTAATGCTGATACCACAATGAACAACGGAAATAAAGCTTTCCTCATGCACCACTCTCTCCATTGGAGAAAACCGATTCAACATCCGTTCAGTAGTTGTTGAGATTTTCGCGTTCAGACAGATAGACTTACAAGGAAGGGATTTATTTTTTCCATATTTAATGCTGATACCACAATGAACAACGCAAATAAAGCTTCCTCATGCACCACTATCTCCATTGGAGAAAACCGATTCAACACCCGCTCAGTAGTTGTTGAGATTTTCACGTTCAGAAAGATAGACTTACAAGGAAGGGATTTATTTTTTCCATATTTAATGCTGATACCACAATGAACAACGCAAATAAAGCTACCTCATGCACCACTCTCTCCATTGGAGAAAACCGATTCAACATCCGTTCAGTAGTTGTTGAGATTTTCGCGTTCAGACAGATAGACTTACAAAGAAGGGATTTATTTTTTCCATATTTAATGATGATACCTAAATGAGTTATGGAATTAAACCTTTCTCATGAACCACTCTGTCTATTGGTGAGAACCGATTCAACATCTGTTCAGTAGTTGTTGCGATTTTCACGTTCAGACAGATAGACTTACAAAGAAGGGATATATTTTTCCATATTTAATGCTGATACCACAATGAACAACGCAAATAAAGCTTCCTCATGCACCACTCTCTCCATTGGAGAAAACCGATTCAACATCCGTTCAGTAGTTGTTGAGATTTTCGCGTTCAGACAGATAGACTTACAAGGAAGGGATTTATTTTTTCCATATTTAATGCTGATACCACAATGAACAACGCAAATAAAGCTTCCTCATGCACCACTCTCTCCATTGGAGAATACCGATTCAACACCCACTCAGTAGTTGTTAATATTTTCACGTTCAGACAGACAGACTTACAAGGAAGGGATTTATTTTTTCCATATTTAATGCTGATACCACAATGAACAACGCAAATTTAGCTTCCTCATGCACCACTCTCTCCATTGGAGTAAACCGATTCAACATCCGTTCAGTAGTTGTTGAGATTTTCACGTTCAGACAGATAGACTTATAAGGAAGGGATATATTTTTTCCATATTTAATAATGATACCACAATGAACAACGAAAATAAAGCTTCCTCATGCACCACTCTCTCCATTGGAGAAAACCGATTCAACACCCGCTCAGTAGTTGTTGAGATTTTCACGTTCAGACAGATAGACTTACAAGGAACGGATTTATTTGTTCCATATTTAATGCTGATACCACAATGAACAACGCAAATTAAGCTTCCTCATGCACCACTCTCTCCATTGGAGAAAACCGATTCAACACCCGCTCAGTAGTTGTTGAGATTTTCACGTTCAGACAGATAGACTTACAACGAAGGGATTTATTTGTTCCATATTTAATGCTGATACCACAATGAACAACGCAAATAAAGCTTCCTCATGCACCACTCTCTCCATTGGAGAAAACCGATTCAACACCCGCTCAGTAGTTGTTGAGATTTTCACGTTCAGACAGGTAGACTTACAATCAAGGGATTTATTTTTTCCATATTTAATGGTGATACCACAATGAACAACGGAAATAAAGCTTCCTCATGCACCACTCTCTCCATTGGAGAAAACCGATTCAACACCCGCTCAGTAGTTGTTGAGATTTTCACGTTCAGACAGATAGACTTACAAGGAATGGATATATTTTTTTCCATATTTAATGATGATACCTCAATGAATTATGGAATAAAACATTTCTCATGAACCACTCTGTCTATTGGTGCGAACCGATTCAACATCCGTTCAGTAGTTGTTGCAATTTTCACGTTCAGACAGATAGACTTACAAGGAAGGGATTTATTTTTTCCATATTTAATGCTGATTCCAAAATGAACAACGCAAATAAAGCTTCCTCATGCACCACTCTCTCCATTGGAGAAAACCGATTCAACACCCGCTCAGTAGTTGTTGAGATTTTCACGTTCAGACAGATAGACTTATAAGGAAGGGATATATTTTTTCCATATTTAATAATGATACCACAATGAACAACGGAAATAAAGCTTCCTCATGCACCACTCTCTCCATTGGAGAAAACCGATTCAACACCCGCTCAGTAGTTGTTGAGATTTTCGCGTTCAGACAGATAGACTTACAGCGAAGGGATTTATTTGTTCCATATTTAATGCTGATACCACAATGAACAACGCAAATAAAGCTTCCTCATGCACCACTCTCTCCATTGGAGAAAACCGATTCAACACCCGCTCAGTAGTTGTTGAGATTTTCACGTTCAGACAGATAGACTTACAAGGAAGGGATTTTTTTTCCATATTTAATGGTGATACCACAATGAACAACGCAAATAAAGCTTCCTCATGCACCACTCTCTCCATTGGAGAAAACCGATTCAACACCCGCTCAGTAGTTGTTGAGATTTTCACGTTCAGACAGATAGACTTACAAGGAATGGATATATTTTTTTCCATATTTAATGATGATACCTGAATGAATTATGGAATAAAACATTTCTCATGAACCACTCTGTCTATTGGTGCGAACCGATTCAACATCCGTTCAGTAGTTGTTGCGATTTTCACGTTCAGACAGATAGACTTACAAGGAAGGGATTTATTTTTTCCATATTTAATGCTGATACCAAAATGAACAACGCAAATAAAGCTTGCTCATGCACCACTCTCTCCATTGGAGAAAACCGATTCAACACCCGCTCAATAGTTGTTGAGATTTTCACGTTCAGACAGATAGACTTATAAAGAAGGGATATATTTTTTCCATATTTAATAATGATACCACAATGAACAACGGAAATAAAGCTTCCTCATGCACCACTCTCTCCATTGGAGAAAACCGATTCAACACCCGCTCAGTAGTTGTTGAGATTTTCACGTTCAGACAGATAGACTTACAAGGAAGGGATTTATTTGTTCCATATTTAATGCTGATACCACAATGAACAACGCAAATAAAGCTTCCTCATGCACCACTATCTCCATTGGAGAAAACCGATTCAACACCCGCTCAATAGTTGTTGAGATTTTCACGTTCAGACAGATAGACTTATAAAGAAGGGATATATTTTTTCCATATTTAATAATGATACCACAATGAACAACGGAAATAAAGCTTCCTCATGCACCACTCTCTCCATTGGAGAAAACCGATTCAACACCCGCTCAGTAGTTGTTGAGATTTTCACGTTCAGACAGATAGACTTACAAGGAAGGGATTTATTTGTTCCATATTTAATGCTGATACCACAATGAACAACGCAAATAAAGCTTCCTCATGCACCACTATCTCCATTGGAGAAAACCGATTCAACACCCGCTCAGTAGTTGTTGAGATTTTCACGTTCAGAAAGATAGACTTACAAGGAAGGGATTTATTTTTTCCATATTTAATGCTGATACCACAATGAACAACGCAAATAAAGCTACCTCATGCACCACTCTCTCCATTGGAGAAACCCGATTCAACACCCGCTCAGTAGTTGTTGAGAATTTCACGTTCAGACAGATAGACTTATAAGGAATGGATATATTTTTTTCCATATTTAATGATGATACCTAAATGAGTTATGGAATTAAACCTTTCTCATGAACCACTCTGTCTATTGGTGAGAACCGATTAGACATCTGTTCAGTAGTTGTTGCGATTTTCACGTTCAGACAGATATACTTACAAGGAATGGATATATTTTTTTCCATATTTAATTATGGTACCTAAATGAGTTATGGAATTAAACCATTCTCATGAACCACTCTGTCTATTGCTGCGAACCGATTCAACATCCGTTCAGTAGTTGTTGAGTTTTTCACGTTTAGACAGATAGACTTATAAGGAATGAATATATTTTTTTCCATATTTAATGATGATACCTAAATGAGTTATGGAATTAAACCTTTCTCATGAACCACTCTGTCTATTGGTGCGAACCGATTCAACATCCGTTCAGTAGTTGTTGAGATTTTCACGTTCAGACAGATAGACTTATAAGGAAGGGATATATTTTTTCCATATTTAATGATGATACCTCAATGGATTATGTAAGTAAACCTTTCTCATGAACCACTCTGTCTATTGGTGAGAACCGATTCAACATCTGTTCAGTAGTTGTTGCGATTTTCACGTTCAGACAGATAGACTTACAAAGAAGGGATATATTTTTTCCATATTTAATGCTGATACCACAATGAACAACGCAAATAAAGCTTCCTCATGCACCACTCTCTCCATTGGAGAAAACCGATTCAACATCCGTTCAGTAGTTGTTGAGATTTTCGCGTTCAGACAGATAGACTTACAAGGAAGGGATTTATTTTTTCCATATTTAATGCTGATACCACAATGAACAACGCAAATAAAGCTTCCTCATGCACCACTCTCTCCATTGGAGAATACCGATTCAACACCCACTCAGTAGTTGTTAATATTTTCACGTTCAGACAGACAGACTTACAAGGAAGGGATTTATTTTTTCCATATTTAATGCTGATACCACAATGAACAACGGAAATTTAGCTTCCTCATGCACCACTCTCTCCATTGGAGTAAACCGATTCAACATCCGTTCAGTAGTTGTTGAGATTTTCACGTTCAGACAGATAGACTTATAAGGAAGGGATATATTTTTTCCATATTTAATAATGATACCACAATGAACAACGAAAATAAAGCTTCCTCATGCACCACTCTCTCCATTGGAGAAAACCGATTCAACACCCGCTCAGTAGTTGTTGAGATTTTCACGTTCAGACAGATAGACTTACAAGGAAGGGATTTATTTGTTCCATATTTAATGCTGATACCACAATGAACAACGCAAATTAAGCTTCCTCATGCACCACTCTCTCCATTGGAGAAAACCGATTCAACACCCGCTCAGTAGTTGTTGAGATTTTCACGTTCAGACAGATAGACTTACAACGAAGGGATTTATTTGTTCCATATTTAATGCTGATACCACAATGAACAACGCAAATAAAGCTTCCTCATGCACCACTCTCTCCATTGGAGAAAACCGATTCAACACCCGCTCAGTAGTTGTTGAGATTTTCACGTTCAGACAGATAGACTTACAAGGAAGGGATTTATTTTTTCCATATTTAATGGTGATACCACAATGAACAACGGAAATAAAGCTTCCTCATGCACCACTCTCTCCATTGGAGAAAACCGATTCAACACCCGCTCAGTAGTTGTTGAGATTTTCACGTTCAGACAGATAGACTTACAAGGAATGGATATATTTTTTTCCATATTTAATGATGATACCTCAATGAATTATGGAATAAAACATTTCTCATGAACCACTCTGTCTATTGGTGCGAACCGATTCAACATCCGTTCAGTAGTTGTTGCAATTTTCACGTTCAGACAGATAGACTTACAAGGAAGGGATTTATTTGTTCCATATTTAATGCTGATACCACAATGAACAACGCAAATTAAGCTTCCTCATGCACCACTCTCTCCATTGGAGAAAACCGATTCAACACCCGCTCAGTAGTTGTTGAGATTTTCACGTTCAGACAGATAGACTTACAACGAAGGGATTTATTTGTTCCATATTTAATGCTGATACCACAATGAACAACGCAAATAAAGCTTCCTCATGCACCACTCTCTCCATTGGAGAAAACCGATTCAACACCCGCTCAGTAGTTGTTGAGATTTTCACGTTCAGACAGATAGACTTACAAGGAAGGGATTTATTTTTTCCATATTTAATGGTGATACCACAATGAACAACGGAAATAAAGCTTCCTCATGCACCACTCTCTCCATTGGAGAAAACCGATTCAACACCCGCTCAGTAGTTGTTGAGATTTTCACGTTCAGACAGATAGACTTACAAGGAATGGATATATTTTTTTCCATATTTAATGATGATACCTCAATGAATTATGGAATAAAACATTTCTCATGAACCACTCTGTCTATTGGTGCGAACCGAATCAACATCCGTTCAGTAGTTGTTGCAATTTTCACGTTCAGACAGATAGACTTACAAGGAAGGGATTTATTTTTTCCATATTTAATGCTGATTCCAAAATGAACAACGCAAATAAAGCTTCCTCATGCACCACTCTCTCCATTGGAGAAAACCGATTCAACACCCGCTCAGTAGTTGTTGAGATTTTCACGTTCAGACAGATAGACTTATAAGGAAGGGATATATTTTTTCCATATTTAATAATGATACCACAATGAACAACGAAAATAAAGCTTCCTCATGCACCACTCTCTCCATTGGAGAAAACCGATTCAACACCCGCTCAGTAGTTGTTGAGATTTTCACGTTCAGACAGATAGACTTACAAGGAAGGGATTTATTTGTTCCATATTTAATGCTGATACCACAATGAACAACGCAAATTAAGCTTCCTCATGCACCACTCTCTCCATTGGAGAAAACCGATTCAACACCCGCTCAGTAGTTGTTGAGATTTTCACGTTCAGACAGATAGACTTACAACGAAGGGATTTATTTGTTCCATATTTAATGCTGATACCACAATGAACAACGCAAATAAAGCTTCCTCATGCACCACTCTCTCCATTGGAGAAAACCGATTCAACACCCGCTCAGTAGTTGTTGAGATTTTCACGTTCAGACAGATAGACTTACAAGGAAGGGATTTATTTTTTCCATATTTAATGGTGATACCACAATGAACAACGGAAATAAAGCTTCCTCATGCACCACTCTCTCCATTGGAGAAAACCGATTCAACACCCGCTCAGTAGTTGTTGAGATTTTCACGTTCAGACAGATAGACTTACAAGGAATGGATATATTTTTTCCATATTTAATGATGATACCTCAATGAATTATGGAATAAAACATTTCTCATGAACCACTCTGTCTATTGGTGCGAACCGATTCAACATCCGTTCAGTAGTTGTTGCAATTTTCACGTTCAGACAGATAGACTTACAAGGAAGGGATTTATTTGTTCCATATTTAATGCTGATACCACAATGAACAACGCAAATTAAGCTTCCTCATGCACCACTCTCTCCATTGGAGAAAACCGATTCAACACCCGCTCAGTAGTTGTTGAGATTTTCACGTTCAGACAGATAGACTTACAACGAAGGGATTTATTTGTTCCATATTTAATGCTGATACCACAATGAACAACGCAAATAAAGCTTCCTCATGCACCACTCTCTCCATTGGAGAAAACCGATTCAACACCCGCTCAGTAGTTGTTGAGATTTTCACGTTCAGACAGATAGACTTACAAGGAAGGGATTTATTTTTTCCATATTTAATGGTGATACCACAATGAACAACGGAAATAAAGCTTCCTCATGCACCACTCTCTCCATTGGAGAAAACCGATTCAACACCCGCTCAGTAGTTGTTGAGATTTTCACGTTCAGACAGATAGACTTACAAGGAATGGATATATTTTTTTCCATATTTAATGATGATACCTCAATGAATTATGGAATAAAACATTTCTCATGAACCACTCCGTCTATTGGTGCGAACCGATTCAACATCCGTTCAGTAGTTGTTGCAATTTTCACGTTCAGACAGATAGACTTACAAGGAAGGGATTTATTTGTTCCATATTTAATGCTGATACCACAATGAACAACGCAAATTAAGCTTCCTCATGCACCACTCTCTCCATTGGAGAAAACCGATTCAACACCCGCTCAGTAGTTGTTGAGATTTTCACGTTCAGACAGATAGACTTACAAAGAAGGGATTTATTTGTTCCATATTTAATGCTGATACCACAATGAACAACGCAAATAAAGCTTCCTCATGCACCACTCTCTCCATTGGAGAAAACCGATTCAACACCCGCTCAGTAGTTGTTGAGATTTTCACGTTCAGACAGATAGACTTACAAGGAAGGGATTTATTTTTTCCATATTTAATGGTGATACCACAATGAACAACGGAAATAAAGCTTCCTCATGCACCACTCTCTCCATTGGAGAAAACCGATTCAACACCCGCTCAGTAGTTGTTGAGATTTTCACGTTCAGACAGATAGACTTACAAGGAATGGATATATTTTTTTCCATATTTAATGATGATACCTCAATGAATTATGGAATAAAACATTTCTCATGAACCACTCTGTCTATTGGTGCGAACCGAATCAACATCCGTTCAGTAGTTGTTGCAATTTTCACGTTCAGACAGATAGACTTACAAGGAAGGGATTTATTTTTTCCATATTTAATGCTGATTCCAAAATGAACAACGCAAATAAAGCTTCCTCATGCACCACTCTCTCCATTGGAGAAAACCGATTCAACACCCGCTCAGTAGTTGTTGAGATTTTCACGTTCAGACAGATAGACTTATAAGGAAGGGATATATTTTTTCCATATTTAATAATGATACCACAATGAACAACGGAAATAAAGCTTCCTCATGCACCACTCTCTCCATTGGAGAAAACCGATTCAACACCCGCTCAGTAGTTGTTGAGATTTTCGCGTTCAGACAGATAGACTTACAGCGAAGGGATTTATTTGTTCCATATTTAATGCTGATACCACAATGAACAACGCAAATAAAGCTTCCTCATGCACCACTCTCTCCATTGGAGAAAACCGATTCAACACCCGCTCAGTAGTTGTTGAGATTTTCACGTTCAGACAGATAGACTTACAACGAAGGGATTTATTTGTTCCATATTTAATGCTGATACCACAATGAACAACGCAAATAAAGCTTCCTCATGCACCACTCTCTCCATTGGAGTAAACCGATTCAACATCCGTTCAGTAGTTGTTGAGATTTTCACGTTCAGACAGATAGACTTACAACGAAGGGATTTATTTGTTCCATATTTAATGCTGATACCACAATGAACAACGCAAATAAAGCTTCCTCATGCACCACTCTCTCCATTGGAGAAAACCGATTCAACACCCGCTCAGTAGTTGTTGAGATTTTCACGTTCAGACATATAGACTTACAAGGAACGGATTTATTTGTTCCATATTTAATGCTGATACCACAATGAACAACGCAAATTAAGCTTCCTCATGCACCACTCTCTCCATTGGAGAAAACCGATTCAACACCCGCTCAGTAGTTGTTGAGATTTTCACGTTCAGACAGATAGACTTACAGCGAAGGGATTTATTTGTTCCATATTTAATGCTGATACCACAATGAACAACGCAAATAAAGCTTCCTCATGCACCACTCTCTCCATTGGAGAAAACCGATTCAACACCCGCTCAGTAGTTGTTGAGATTTTCACGTTCAGACAGATAGACTTACAAGGAAGGGATTTTTTTTTCCATATTTAATGGTGATACCACAATGAACAACGCAAATAAAGCTTCCTCATGCACCACTCTCTCCATTGGAGAAAACCGATTCAACACCCGCTCAGTAGTTGTTGAGATTTTCACGTTCAGACAGATACACTTACAAGGAATGGATATATTTTTTTCCATATTTAATGATGATACCTGAATGAATTATGGAATAAAACATTTCTCATGAACCACTCTGTCTATTGGTGCGAACCGATTCAACATCCGTTCAGTAGTTGTTGCGATTTTCACGTTCAGACAGATAGACTTACAAGGAAGGGATTTATTTTTTCCATATTTAATGCTGATACCAAAATGAACAACGCAAATAAAGCTTGCTCATGCACCACTCTCTCCATTGGAGAAAACCGATTCAACACCCGCTCAATAGTTGTTGAGATTTTCACGTTCAGACAGATAGACTTATAAAGAAGGGATATATTTTTTCCATATTTAATAATGATACCACAATGAACAACGGAAATAAAGCTTCCACATGCACCACTCTCTCCATTGGAGAAAACCGATTCAACACCCGCTCAGTAGTTGTTGAGATTTTCACGTTCAGACAGATAGACTTACAAGGAAGGGATTTATTTGTTCCATATTTAATGCTGATACCACAATGAACAACGCAAATAAAGCTTCCTCATGCACCACTATCTCCATTGGAGAAAACCGATTCAACACCCGCTCAGTAGTTGTTGAGATTTTCACGTTCAGAAAGATAGACTTACAAGGAAGGGATTTATTTTTTCCATATTTAATGCTGATACCACAATGAACAACGCAAATAAAGCTACCTCATGCACCACTCTCTCCATTGGAGAAACCCGATTCAACACCCGCTCAGTAGTTGTTGAGAATTTCACGTTCAGACAGATAGACTTATAAGGAATGGATATATTTTTTTCCATATTTAACGATGATACCTAAATGAGTTATGGAATTAAACCTTTCTCATGAACCACTCTGTCTATTGGTGAGAACCGATTAGACATCTGTTCAGTAGTTGTTGCGATTTTCACGTTCAGACAGATATACTTACAAGGAATGGATATATTTTTTTCCATATTTAATTATGGTACCTAAATGAGTTATGGAATTAAACCATTCTCATGAACCACTCTGTCTATTGCTGCGAACCGATTCAACATCCGTTCAGTAGTTGTTGAGATTTTCACGTTCAGACAGATAGACTTATAAGGAAGGGATATATTTTTTCCATACTTAATGATGATACCTCAATGGATTATGTAAGTAAACCTTTCTCATGAACCACTCTGTCTATTGGTGAGAACCGATTCAACATCTGTTCAGTAGTTGTTGCGATTTTCACGTTCAGACAGATAGTCTTACAAAGAAGGGATATATTTTTTCCATATTTAATGCTGATACCACAATGAACAACGCAAATAAAGCTTCCTCATGCACCACTCTCTCCATTGGAGAAAACCGATTCAACATCCGTTCAGTAGTTGTTGAGATTTTCGCGTTCAGACAGATAGACTTACAAGGAAGGGATTTATTTTTTCCATATTTAATGCTGATACCACAATGAACAACGCAAATAAAGCTTCCTCATGCACCACTCTCTCCATTGGAGAATACCGATTCAACACCCACTCAGTAGTTGTTAATATTTTCACGTTCAGACAGACAGACTTACAAGGAAGGGATTTATTTTTTCCATATTTAATGCTGATACCACAATGAACAACGCAAATTTAGCTTCCTCATGCACCACTCTCTCCATTGGAGTAAACCGATTCAACATCCGTTCAGTAGTTGTTGAGATTTTCACGTTCAGACAGATAGACTTATAAGGAAGGGATATATTTTTTCCATATTTAATAATGATACCACAATGAACAACGAAAATAAAGCTTCCTCATGCACCACTCTCTCCATTGGAGAAAACCGATTCAACACCCGCTCAGTAGTTGTTGAGATTTTCACGTTCAGACAGATAGACTTACAAGGAAGGGATTTATTTGTTCCATATTTAATGCTGATACCACAATGAACAACGCAAATTAAGCTTCCTCATGCACCACTCTCTCCATTGGAGAAAACCGATTCAACACCCGCTCAGTAGTTGTTGAGATTTTCACGTTCAGACAGATAGACTTACAAGGAAGGGATTTATTTGTTCCATATTTAATGCTGATACCACAATGAACAACGCAAATTAAGCTTCCTCATGCACCACTCTCTCCATTGGAGAAAACCGATTCAACACCCGCTCAGTAGTTGTTGAGATTTTCACGTTCAGACAGATAGACTTACAAGGAAGGGATTTATTTTTTCCATATTTAATGCTGATACCACAATGAACAACGCAAATTTAGCTTCCTCATGCACCACTCTCTCCATTGGAGTAAACCGATTCAACATCCGTTCAGTAGTTGTTGAGATTTTCACGTTCAGACAGATAGACTTATAAGGAAGGGATATATTTTTTCCATATTTAATAATGATACCACAATGAACAACGAAAATAAAGCTTCCTCATGCACCACTCTCTCCATTGGAGAAAACCGATTCAACACCCGCTCAGTAGTTGTTGAGATTTTCACGTTCAGACAGATAGACTTACAAGGAAGGGATTTATTTGTTCCATATTTAATGCTGATACCACAATGAACAACGCAAATTAAGCTTCCTCATGCACCACTCTCTCCATTGGAGAAAACCGATTCAACACCCGCTCAGTAGTTGTTGAGATTTTCACGTTCAGACAGATAGACTTACAACGAAGGGATTTATTTGTTCCATATTTAATGCTGATACCACAATGAACAACGCAAATAAAGCTTCCTCATGCACCACTCTCTCCATTGGAGAAAACCGATTCAACACCCGCTCAGTAGTTGTTGAGATTTTCACGTTCAGACAGATAGACTTACAAGGAAGGGATTTATTTTTTTCCATATTTAATGGTGATACCACAATGAACAACGGAAATAAAGCTTCCTCATGCACCACTCTCTCCATTGGAGAAAACCGATTCAACACCCGCTCAGTAGTTGTTGAGATTTTCACGTTCAGACAGATAGACTTACAAGGAATGGATATATTTTTTTCCATATTTAATGATGATACCTCAATGAATTATGGAATAAAACATTTCTCATGAACCACTCTGTCTATTGGTGCGAACCGATTCAACATCCGTTCAGTAGTTGTTGCAATTTTCACGTTCAGACAGATAGACTTACAAGGAAGGGATTTATTTGTTCCATATTTAATGCTGATACCACAATGAACAACGCAAATTAAGCTTCCTCATGCACCACTCTCTCCATTGGAGAAAACCGATTCAACACCCGCTCAGTAGTTGTTGAGATTTTCACGTTCAGACAGATAGACTTACAACGAAGGGATTTATTTGTTCCATATTTAATGCTGATACCACAATGAACAACGCAAATAAAGCTTCCTCATGCACCACTCTCTCCATTGGAGAAAACCGATTCAACACCCGCTCAGTAGTTGTTGAGATTTTCACGTTCAGACAGATAGACTTATAAGGAAGGGATATATTTTTTCCATATTTAATAATGATACCACAATGAACAACGGAAATAAAGCTTCCTCATGCACCACTCTCTCCATTGGAGAAAACCGATTCAACACCCGCTCAGTAGTTGTTGAGATTTTCGCGTTCAGACAGATAGACTTACAGCGAAGGGATTTATTTGTTCCATATTTAATGCTGATACCACAATGAACAACGCAAATAAAGCTTCCTCATGCACCACTCTCTCCATTGGAGAAAACCGATTCAACACCCGCTCAGTAGTTGTTGAGATTTTCACGTTCAGACAGATAGACTTACAAGGAAGGGATTTTTTTTTTCCATATTTAATGGTGATACCACAATGAACAACGCAAATAAAGCTTCCTCATGCACCACTCTCTCCATTGGAGAAAACCGATTCAACACCCGCTCAGTAGTTGTTGAGATTTTCACGTTCAGACAGATAGACTTACAAGGAATGGATATATTTTTTTCCATATTTAATGATGATACCTGAATGAATTATGGAATAAAACATTTCTCATGAACCACTCTGTCTATTGGTGCGAACCGATTCAACATCCGTTCAGTAGTTGTTGAGATTTTCACGTTCAGACAGATAGACTTACAGCGAAGGGATTTATTTGTTCCATATTTAATGCTGATACCGCAATGAACAACGCAAATAAAGCTTCCTCATGCACCACTCTCTCCATTGGAGAAAACCGATTCAACACCCGCTCAGTAGTTGTTGAGATTTTCACGTTCAGACAGATAGACTTACAAGGAAGGGATTTTTTTTTTTCCATATTTAATGCTGATACCAAAATGAACAACGCAAATAAAGCTTGCTCATGCACCACTCTCTCCATTGGAGAAAACCGATTCAACACCCGCTCAATAGTTGTTGAGATTTTCACGTTCAGACAGATAGACTTACAAGGAAGGGATTTATTTGTTCCATATTTAATGCTGATACCACAATGATCAACGCAAATAAAGCTTCCTCATGCACCACTATCTCCATTGGAGAAAACCGATTCAACACCCGCTCAGTAGTTGTTGAGATTTTCACGTTCAGAAAGATAGACTTACAAGGAAGGGATTTATTTTTTCCATATTTAATGCTGATACCACAATGAACAACGCAAATAAAGCTACCTCATGCACCACTCTCTCCATTGGAGAAACCCGATTCAACACCCGCTCAGTAGTTGTTGAGAATTTCACGTTCAGACAGATAGACTTATAAGGAATGGATATATTTTTTTCCATATTTAATGATGATACCTAAATGAGTTATGGAATTAAACCTTTCTCATGAACCACTCTGTCTATTGGTGAGAACCGATTAGACATCTGTTCAGTAGTTGTTGCGATTTTCACGTTCAGACAGATATACTTACAAGGAATGGATATATTTTTTTCCATATTTAATTATGGTACCTAAATGAGTTATGGAATTAAACCATTCTCATGAACCACTCTGTCTATTGCTGCGAACCGATTCAACATCCGTTCAGTAGTTGTTGAGATTTTCACGTTTAGACAGATAGACTTATAAGGAATGAATATATTTTTTTCCATATTTAATGATGATACCTAAATGAGTTATGGAATTAAACCTTTCTCATGAACCACTCTGTCTATTGGTGCGAACCGATTCAACATCCGTTCAGTAGTTGTTGAGATTTTCACGTTCAGACAGATAGACTTATAAGGAAGGGATATATTTTTTCCATATTTAATAATGATACCACAATGAACAATGGAAATAAAGCTTCCTCATGCACCACTCTCTCCATTGGAGAAGACCGATTCAACACCCGCTCAGTAGTTGTTGAGATTTTCACGTTCAGACAGATAGACTTACAAGGAAGGGATTTATTTTTTCGATATTTAATGCTTATACCACAATGAACAACGCAAATAAAGCTTCCTCATGCACCACTCTCTCCATTGGAGAAAACCGATTCAACACCCGCTTAGTAGTTGTTGAGATTTTCACGTTCAGACAGATCGACTTACAAGGAATTTATATATTTGTTTCCATATTTAAAGGTGATACCTCAATCAATTATGGAATTAAGAATTTCTCATGAACCACTCTGTCTATTGGTGAGAACCCATTTAACATCTGTTCAGTAGTTGTTGAGATTTTCACGTTCAGACAGATAGACTTACAAGATATAGATATATTTTTTTCCATATTTAATGATGATACCTAAATGAGTTATAGAATTTAACCTTTCTCATGCACCACTCTGTCTATTGGTGCGAACCGATTCAACACCCGCTCAGTAGTTGTAGAGATTTTCACGTTCAGACAGATAGACTTAAAAGAAATGGATATATTTTTGTCCATATTTAATGATGATACCTCAACCGATTATGTAAATAAACCATGCTTATGAACCACTCTGGCTATTGGTGCGAACCGATTCAACACCAGCTCAGTAGTTGTTGCGATTTTCACGTTCAGACAGATAAACTTAAAACTAATGGATATATTTTGTTCCATATTTAACGATGATACCTCAATGGATTATGTAAATAAACCTTTCCCATGAACCACTCTGTCTGTTGGTGCGAACCGATTCAACATCCGTTCAGTAGTTGTTGAGATTTTCACGTTCAGACAGATAGACTTAAAAGGAATGGATATATTTTTTTCCATATTTAATGACGATAACTCAATGGATTATGTAAATAAACCTTTCTCAAGAACCACTCTGTCTATTGGTGCGAACCGAATCAACATCCGTTCAGTAGTTGTTGCGATTTTCGCGTTCAGACAGATAGACTTACAAGGAAGGGATTTATTTTTTCCATATTTAATGCTGATACCACAATGAACAACG
Source organism: Eristalis pertinax (assembly GCA_907269125.1). Lineage (NCBI taxonomy): Eukaryota > Metazoa > Arthropoda > Insecta > Diptera > Syrphidae > Eristalis > Eristalis pertinax. The sequence continues at coordinate 376,242 of CAJSMF010000059.1, forward strand.
CAGATAAAGCTTCCTCATGCACCACTCTCTCCATTGGAGAAAACCGATTCAACACCCGCTCAGAAGTTGTTGAGATTTTCACGTTCAGACAGATAGACTTACAAGGAATGGATATATTTTTTTCCATATTTAATGATGATACCTAAAAAGTTATGGAATTAAACCTTTCTCATGAACCACTCTGTCTATTGGTGCGAACCGATTCAACATCCGTTCAGTAGTTGTTGAGATTTTCACGTTCAGACAGATAGACTTATAAGGAAGGGATATATTTGTTTCCATATTTAATAATGATACCACAATGAACAACGGAAATAAAGCTTTCTCATGCACCACTCTCTCGATTGGAGAAAACCGATTCAACACCCGCTCAGTAGTTGTTGAGATTTCCACGTTCAGACAGATATACTTACAAGGAATGAATATATTTTTTTCCATATTTAATAACGGTACCTAAATGAGTTATGGAATTAAACCTTTCTCATGAATCACTCTGTCTATTGGTGAGAACCGATTCAACATCTGTTCAGTAGTTGTTGCGATTTTCACGTTCAGACAGATAGACTTACAAAGAAGGGATATATTTTTTCCATATTTAATGCTGATACCACAATGAACAACACAAATAAAGCTTCCTCATGCACCACTCTCTCCATTGGAGAAAACCGATTCAACATCCGTTCAGTAGTTGTTGATATTTTCGCGTCCAGACAGATAGACTTACAAGGAAGGGATTTATTTTTTTCATATTTAATGCTGATGTCACAATGAACAACGCAAATAAAGCTTCCTCATGCACCACTCTCTCCATTGGAGAAAACCGATTCAACACCCGCTCAGTAGTTGTTGAGATTTTCACGTTTAGACAGATAGACTTATAAGGAATGGATATATTTTTTTCCATATTTAATGATGATACCTAAATGAGTTATGGAATTAAACCTTTCTCATGAACCACTCTGTCTTTTGGTGCGAACCGATTCAACATCCGTTCAGTAGTTGTTGCGATTTTCACGTTCAGACAGATAGACTTACAAGGAAGGGATATATTTTTTTCATATTTAATGACGATACCACAATGAACAACGGAAATAAAGCTTCCTCATGCACCACTATCTCCATTGGAGAAAACCGATTCAACACCCGCTCAGTAGTTGTTGAGATTTTCACGTTCAGAAAGATAGACTTACAAGGAAGGGATTTATTTTTTCCATATTTAATGCTGATACCACAATGAACAACGCAAATAAAGCTACCTCATGCACCACTCTCTCCATTGGAGAAACCCGATTCAACACCCGCTCAGTATAAAACCGATTCAACACCCGCTCAGAAGTTGTTGAGATTTTCACGTTCAGACAGATAGACTTACAAGGAATGGATATATTTTTTTCCATATTTAATGATGATACCTAAAAAGTTATGGAATTAAACCTTTCTCATGAACCACTCTGTCTATTGGTGCGAACCGATTCAACATCCGTTCAGTAGTTGTTGAGATTTTCACGTTCAGACAGATATACTTACAAGGAATGAATATATTTTTTTCCATATTTAATAACGGTACCTAAATGAGTTATGGAATAAAACCTTTCTCATGAATAACTCTGTCTATTGGTGAGAACCGATTCAACATCTGTTCAGTAGCTGTTGCGATTTTCACGTTCAGACAGATAGACTTACAAAGAAGGGATATATTTTTTCCATATTTAATAATGATACCACAATGAACAACGGAAATAAAGCTTTCTCATGCACCACTCTCTCGATTGGAGAAAACCGATTCAACACCCGCTCAGTAGTTGTTGAGATTTCCACGTTCAGACAGATATACTTACAAGGAATGAATATATTTTTTTCCATATTTAATAACGGTACCTAAATGAGTTATGGAATTAAACCTTTCTCATGAATAACTCTGTCTATTGGTGAGAACCGATTCAACATCTGTTCAGTAGCTGTTGCGATTTTCACGTTCAGACAGATAGACTTACAAAGAAGGGATATATTTTTTCCATATTTAATGCTGATACTACAATGAACAACACAAATAAAGCTTACTCATGCACCACTCTCTCCATTGGAGAAAACCGATTCAACATCCGTTCAGTAGTTGTTGAGATTTTCGCGTTCAGACAGATAGACTTACAAGGAAGGGATTTATTTTTTTCATATTTAATGCTGATGCCACAATGAACAACGCAAATAAAGCTTCCTCATGCACCACTCTCTCCATTTAAGAAAACCGATTCAACACCCGCTCAGTAGTTGTTGAGATTTTCACGTTCAGACAGATCGACTTACAAGGAATGGATATATTTGTTTCCATATTTAATGATGATACCTCAATGAATTATGGAATAAAACTTTTCTCATGAACGACTCTGTCTATTGCTGCGAACCGATTCAACATCCGTTCAGTAGTTGTTGAGATTTTCACGTTTAGACAGATAGACTTATAAGGAATGGATATATTTTTTTCCATATTTAATGATGATACCTAAATGAGTTATGGAATTAAACCTTTCTCATGAACCACTCTGTCTTTTGGTGCGAACCGATTCAACATCCGTTCAGTAGTTGTTGCGATTTTCACGTTCAGATAGATAGACTTACAAGGAAGGGATATATTTTTTTCATATTTAATGACGATACCACAATGAACAACGGAAATAAAGCTTCCTCATGCACCACTCTCTCCATTGGAGAAAACCGATTCAACACCCGTTCAGTAGTTGTTGAGATTTTCACGTTTAGACAGATAGACTTATAAGGAATGGATATATTTTTTTCCATATTTAATGATGATACCTAAATGAGTTATGGAATTAAACCTTTCTCATGAACCACTCTGTCTATTGGTGCGAACCGATTCAACATCCGTTCAGTAGTTGTTGAGATTTTCACGTTCAGACAGATAGACTTATAAGGAAGGGATATATTTTTTCCATATTTAATAATGATACCACAATGAACAATGGAAATAAAGCTTCCTCATGCACCACTCTCTCCATTGGAGAAGACCGATTCAACAGCCGCTCAGTAGTTGTTGAGATTTTCACGTTCAGACAGATAGACTTACAAGGAAGGGATTTATTTTTTCGATATTTAATGCTTATACCACAATGAACAACGCAAATAAAGCTTCTTCATGCACCACTCTCTCCATTGGAGAAAACCGATTCAACACCCGCTTAGTAGTTGTTGAGATTTTCACGTTCAGACAGATCGACTTACAAGGAATGGATATATTTTTTTCCATATTTAATGATGATACCTAAAAAGTTATGGAATTAAACCTTTCTCATGAACCACTCTGTCTATTGGTGCGAACCGATTCAACATCCGTTCAGTAGTTGTTGAGATTTTCACGTTCAGACAGATAGACTTATAAGGAAGGGATATATTTTTTTCCATATTTAATAATGATACCACAATGAACAACGGAAATAAAGCTTTCTCATGCACCACGCTCTCCATTGGAGAAAACCGATTCAACACCCGCTCAGTAGTTGTTGAGATTTTCACGTTCAGACAGATAGACTTACAAGGAATGGATATATTTTTTTCCATATTTAATGATGATACCTCAATGAATTATGGAATAAAACATTTCTCATGAACCACTCTGTCAATTGGTGCGAACCGATTCAACATCCGTTCAGTAGTTGTTGCGATTTTCACGTTCAGACAGATAAACTTAAAAGGAATGGATATTTTTGTTCCATATTTAATGATGATACCTCAATGGATTATGTAAATAAACCTTTCTCATGAACCACTCTGTCTATTGGTGCCAACCGATTCAACATCCGTTCAGTAGTTGTTGCGATTTTCACGTTCAGACAGATAGACTTACAATTAAGGGATATATTTTTTGCCATATTTAATGACGGTACCACAATGAAGAACGGAAATAAGGCTTCCTCATGCACCACTCTCTCGATTGGAGAAAACCGATTCAACACCCGCTCAGTAGTTGTTGAGATTTCCACATTCAGACAGATATACTTACAAGGAATGAATATATTTTTTTCCATATTTAATAACGGTACCTTAATGAGTTATGGAATTAAACCTTTCTCATGAATCACTCTGTCTATTGGTGAGAACCGATTCAACATCTGTTCAGTAGCTGTTGCGATTTTCACGTTCAGACAGATAGACTTACAAAGAAGGAATATATTTTTTCCATATTTAATGCTGATACTACAATGAACAACACAAATAAAGCTTCCTCATGCACCACTCTCTCCATTGGAGAAAACCGATTCAACATCCGTTCAGTAGTTGTTGAGATTTTCGCGTTCAGACAGATAGACTTACAAGGAAGGGATTTATTTTTTTCATATTTAATGCTGATGCCACAATGAACAACGCAAATAAAGCTTCCTCATGCACCACTCTCTCCATTGGAGAAAACCGATTCAACACCCGCTCAGTAGTTGTTGAGATTTTCACGTTCAGACAGATAGACTTACAAGGAAGGGATTTATTTTTTCGATATTTAATGCTTATACCACAATGAACAACGCAAATAAAGCTTCCTCATGCACAACTCTCTCCATTGGAGAAAACCGATTCAACACCCGCTTAGTAGTTGTTGAGATTTTCACGTTCAGACAGATCGACTTACAAGAAATGGATATATTTGTTTCCATATTTAATGATGATACCTCAATGAATTATGGAATAAAACTTTTCTCATGAACCACTCTGTCTATTGCTGCGAACCGATTCAACATCCGTTCAGTAGTTGTTGAGATTTTCACGTTTAGACAGATAGACTTATAAGGAATGGATATATTTTTTTCCATATTTAATGATGATACCTAAATGAGTTATGGAATTAAACCTTTCTCATGAACCACTCTGTCTTTTGGTGCGAACCGATTCAACATCCGTTCAGTAGTTGTTGCGATTTTCACGTTTAGACAGATAGACTTACAAGGAAGGGATATATTTTTTTCATATTTAATGACGATACCACAATGAACAACGGAAATAAAGCTTCCTCATGCACCACTCTCTCCATTGGAGAAAACCGATTCAACACCCGCTCAGTAGTTGTTGAGATTCCACGTTCGGACAGATATACTTACAAGGAATGGATATATTTTTTTCCATATTTAATTATGGTACCTAAATGAGTTATGGAATTAAACCTTTCTCATGAACCACTCTGTCTATTGGTGCGAACCGATTCAACATCCGTTCAGTAGTTGTTGAGATTTTCACGTTCAGACAGATAGACTTATAAGGAAGGGATATATTTTTTCCATATTTAATAATGATACCACAATGAACAACGGAAATAAAGCTTCCTCATGCACCACTCTCTCCATTGGAGAAGACCGATTCAATACCCGCTCAGTAGTTGTTGAGATTTTCACGTTCAGACAGATAGACTTACAAGGAAGGGATTTATTTTTTCGATATTTAATGCTTATACCACAATGAACAACGCAAATAAAGCTTCCTCATGCACAACTCTCTCCATTGGAGAAAACCGATTCAACACCCGCTTAGTAGTTGTTGAGATTTTCACGTTCAGACAGATCGACTTACAAGGAATGGATATATTTGTTTCCATATTTAAAGGTGATACCTCAATCAATTATGGAATTAAGCCTTTCTCATGAACCACTCTGTCTATTGGTGAGAACCCATTTAACATCTGTTCAGCAGTTGTTGAGATTTTCACGTTCAGACAGATGGACTTACAAGATATAGATATATTTTTTTTCCATATATAATGATGATACCTAAATGAGTTATGGAATTTAACCTTTCTCACGAACCACTCTCTCTATTGGTGTGAACCGATTCAACATCCGTTCAGTAGTTGTTGAGATTTTCACGTTCAGGCAGATAGACTTACAAGGAAGGGATATATTTTTTCCATATTTAATGACGATACCACAATGAACAACGGAAATAAAGCTTCCTCATGCACCACTCTGTCTATTGGTGCGAACCGATTCAACACCCGCTCAGTAGTTGTTGAGATTTTAACGTTCAGACAGATAGACTTAAAAGAAATGGATATATTTTTGTCCATATTTAATGATGATACCTCAACGGATTATGTAAATAAACCATTCTTATGAACCACTCTGGCTATTGGTGCGAACCGATTCAAAACCAGCTCAGTAGTTGTTGCGATTTTCACGTTCAGACAGATAAACTTAAAACTAATGGATATATTTTGTTCCATATTTAATGATGATACCTCAATGGATTATGTAAATAAACCTTTCTCATGAACCACTCTGTCTGTTGGTGCGAACCGATTCAACATCCGTTCAATAGTTGTTGAGATTTTCACGTTCAGACAGATAGACTTAGAAGGAATGGATATATTTTTTTCCATATTTAATGATGGTACCTCGATGTATTATGGAATTAAACCGTTCTCATGAACCACTCTGTCTATTTGTGCAAACCGATTCAACATCTGTTCAGTAGTTGTTGCGATTTTCACGTTCAGACAGATAGGCTTAAAAGGAATGGATATATTTTTGTCCATTTTTAATGATGATAATTCAATGGATTATGTAAATAAACCTTTCTCATGAACCACTCTGTCTATTGGTGCGAACCGAATCAACATCCGTTCAGTAGTTGTTGCGATTTTCGCGTTCAGACAGATAGACTTACAAGGAAGGGATTTATTTTTTCCATATTTAATGCTGATACCACAATGAACAACGCAAATAAAGCTTCCTCATGCACCACTCTCTCCATTGGAGAAAACCGATTCAACACCCGCTCAGTAGGTGTTGAGATTTTCACGTGCAGACAGATAGACTTACAAGGAATTGAATTATTTTTTCCATATTTAATGATGATACCTCAATCAATTATGGAATTAGGCCTTTCTCATGAACCACTCTGTCTATTGTTGCGAACCGATTCAACAGACGCTCAGTAGTCGTTGAGATTTTCACGTTCAGACAGATAAACTTAAAAGGAATGGATATATTTTGTTCCATATTTAATGATGATACCTCAATGGATTATGTAAATAACCCTTTCTCATGAACCACTCTGTCTATTGGTGCGAACCGATTCAACATCCGTTCAGTAGTTGTTGAGATTTTCACGTTCAGACAGATAGACTTAGAAGGAATGGATATATTTTTTTCCATATTTAATGATGGTACCTCAATGTATTATGGAATTAAACCGTTCTCATGAACCACTCTGTCTATTTGTGCAAACCGATTCAACATTTGTTCAGTAGTTGTTGCGATTTTCACGTTCAGACAGATAGACTTACAAGGAATGGATATATTTTTTCCATATTTAATGACGATACCTCAATGAATTATGGAATTAAACCTTTCTCATGAACTACTCTCTCCATTGGAGAAAACCGATTCAACACCCGCTTAGTAGTTGTTGAGATTTCCACATTCAGGCAGATAGACTTACAAGGAAGGAAAATATCTTTTCCATATTTAATGATAATACCTCAATGAATTATGGAATAAAACCTTTCTCATGAACCACTCTGTCTATTGGTGCTAACCAATTCAACACCCGCTCAGTAGTCGTTGAGATTTTCACGTTCAGACAGATAAACTTAAAAGGCTTGGATATATTTTTTTCATATTTAATGACGATACCACAATGAACAACGGAAATAAAGCTTCCTCACACACCACTTTCTCCATTGGAGAAAACCGATACAACACCTGCTCAGCAGTTGTTGAGATTTTCACGTTCAGACAGATAGATTTAAAACTAATGGATATATTTTTGTTCCATATTTAAAGGTGATACCTCAATCAATTATGGAATTAAGCCTTTCTCATGAACCACTCTGTCTATTGGTGAGAACCCATTTAACATCTGTTCAGTAGTTGTTGAGATTTTCACGTTCAGACAGATAGACTTACAAGGAATAGATATATTTTTTTCCATATTTAATGATGACACCTCAATCAATTATGGAATTAAGCCTTTCTCATGAACCACTCTGTCTATTGGTGAGAGCCGATTCAACATCTGTTCAGTAGTTGTTGAGATTTTCACGTTCAGACAGATAGACTTACAAAAAATAGATATATTTTTTTTTCCATATTTAATGATGATACCTAAATGAGTTATGGAATTTAACCTTTCTCATGAACCACTCTGTCTATTGGTGCGAACCGATTCAACATCCGTTCAGTAGTTGTTGAGATTTTCACGTTCAGGCAGATAGACTTACAAGGAAGGGATATATTTTTTCCAAAGCTTTTCCAAAGCTTCCTCGTGCACCACTCTGTCTGTTGGTGCGAACCGATTCAACACCCGCTTAGTAGTTGTTGAGATTTTCACGTTCAGACAGATAGACTTAAAAGGAATGGATATATTTTTGTCCATATTTAATGATGATACCTCAACGGATTATGTAAATAAACCATACTTATGAAAAACTCTGTCTATTGGTGCGAACCGATTCTACACCAGCTTAGTAGTTGTTGCGATTTTCACGTTCAGACAGATAAACTTAAAACTAATGAATATATTTTGTTCCATATTTAATGATAATACCTCAATGGATTATGTAAATAAACCTTTCTCATGAACCACCCGCTCAGTAGTTGTTGAGATTTTCACGTTCAGACAGATAGACTTAAAAGGAATGGATATATTTTCGTCCATATTTAATGATGATACCTCAACGGATTATGTAAATAAACCATACTTATGAACCACTCTGTCTATTGGTGCGAACCGATTTAACACCAGCTTAGTAGTTGTTGCGATTTTCACGTTCAGACAGATAAACTTAAAACTAATGGATATATTTTGTTCCATATTTAATGATAATACCTCAATGGATTATGTAAATAAACCTTTCTCATGAACCACTCTGTCTGTTGGTGCGAACCGATTCAACATCCGGTCAGTAGTTGTTGAGATTTTCACGTTCAGACAGATAGATTGAGAAGGAATGGATATATTTTTTTCCATATTTAGTGATGGTACCTCAATGTATTATGGAATTAAACCGTTCTCATGAACCACTCTGTCTATTTGTGCAAACCGATTCAACATCTGTTCAGTAGTTGTTGCGATTTTCACGTTCAGACAGATAGACTTAAAAGGAACGGATATATTTTTTTCCATATTTAATGATGATACCTCAATGGATTATGTAAATAAACCTTTCTCATGAACCACTCTGTCTATTGGTGCGAACCAATTCAACACCCGCTCAGTAGTCGTTGAGATTTTCACGTTCAGACAGATAAACTTAAAAGGCTTGGAAATATTTTTTTCATATTTAATGACGATACCACAATGAACAACGGAAATAAAGCTTCCTCACACACCACTTTCTCCATTGGAGAAAACCGATACAACACCTGCTCAGCAGTTGTTGAGATTTTCACGTTCAGACAGATAGATTTAAAAGGAATGGATATATTTTTGTTCCATATTTAAAGGTGATACCTCAATCAATTATGGAATTAAGCCTTTCTCATGAACCACTCTGTCTATTGGTGAGAACCCATTTAACATCTGTTCAGTAGTTGTTGAGATTTTCACGTTCAGACAGATAGACTTACAAGGAATAGATATATTTTTTTCCATATTTAATGATGACACCTCAATCAATAATGGAATTAAGCCTTTCTCATGAACCACTCTGTCTATTGGTGAGAGCCGATTCAACATCTGTTCAGTAGTTGTTGAGATTTTCACGTTCAGACAGATAGACTTACAAAAAATAGATATATTTTTTTTTCCATATTTAATGATGATACCTAAATGAGTTATGGAATTTAACCTTTCTCATGAACCACTCTGTCTATTGGTGCGAACCGATTCAACATCCGTTCAGTAGTTGTTGAGATTTTCACGTTCAGGCAGATAGACTTACAAGGAAGGGATATATTTTTCCCAAAGCTTTTCCAAAGCTTCCTCGTGCACCACTCTGTCTGTTGGTGCGAACCGATTCAACACCCGCTTAGTAGTTGTTGAGATTTTCACGTTCAGACAGATAGACTTAAAAGGAATGGATATATTTTTGTCCATATTTAATGATGATACCTCAACGGATTATGTAAATAAACCATACTTATGAAAAGCTCTGTCTATTGGTGCGAACCGATTCTACACCAGCTTAGTAGTTGTTGCGATTTTCACGTTCAGACAGATAAACTTAAAACTAATGAATATATTTTGTTCCATATTTAATGATAATACCTCAATGGATTATGTAAATAAACCTTTCTCATGAACCACCCGCTCAGTAGTTGTTGAGATTTTCACGTTCAGACAGATAGACTTAAAAGGAATGGATATATTTTTGTCCATATTTAATGATGATACCTCAACGGATTATGTAAATAAACCATACTTATGAACCACTCTGTCTATTGGTGCGAACCGATTTAACACCAGCTTAGTATTTGTTGCGATTTTCACGTTCAGACAGATAAACTTAAAACTAATGGATATATTTTGTTCCATATTTAATGATAATACCTCAATGGATTATGTAAATAAACCTTTCTCATGAACCACTCTGTCTGTTGGTGCGAACCGATTCAACATCCGGTCAGTAGTTGTTGAGATTTTCACGTTCAGACAGATAGACTGAGAAGGAATGGATATATTTGTTTCCATATTTAGTGATGGTACCTCAATGTATTATGGAATTAAACCGTTCTCATGAACCACTCTGTCTATTTGTGCAAACCGATTCAACATCTGTTCAGTAGTTGTTGCGATTTTCACGTTCAGACAGATAGACTTAAAAGGAACGGATATATTTTTTTCCATATTTAATGATGATACCTCAATGTTGTTGAGATTTTCACGTTCAGACAGATATACTTACAAGGAATGGATATATTTTTTTTCATATTTAATTATGGTACCTAAATGAGTTATGGAATTAAACCTTTCTCATGAACCACTCTGTCTATTGGTGAGAACCGATTTAACATCTGTTCAGTAGTTGTTGCGATTTTCACGTTCAGACAGATAGACTTAAAAGGAATGGATATATTTTTGTCCATATTTAATGATGGTACCTCAATGAATTATGGAATTAAACCTTTCTCATGAACCACTCTGTCTATTGGCGCAAACCGATTCAACATCTGTTCAGTAGTTGTTGCGATTTTCACGTTCAGGCAGATAGACTTTCAAGGAAGGGATATATTTTTGTCCATATTTAATGATGATACCTCAACGGATTATGTAAATAAACCTTTCTCATGAACCACTCTGTCTGTTGGTGCGAACTGATTCAACATCCGTTCAGTAGTTGTTGAGATTTTCACGTTCAGACAGATAGACTGAGAAGGAATGGATATATTTTTTTCCATATTTAGTGATGGTACCTCAATGTATTGTGGAATTAAACCGTTCTCATGAACCACTCTGTCTATTTGTGCAAACCGATTCAACATCTGTTCAGTAGTTGTTGCGATTTTCACGTTCAGACAGATAGACTTAAAAGGAATGGATATATTTTTGTCCATATTTAATGATGGTACCTCAATGAATTATGGAATTAAACCTTTCTCATGAACCACTCTGTCTATTGGCGCAAACCGATTCAACATCTGTTCAGTAGTTGTTGCGATTTTCACGTTCAGGCAGATAGACTTTCAAGGAAGGGATATATTTTTGTCCATATTTAATGATGATACCTCAACGGATTATGTAAATAAACCCTTCTCATGAACCACTCTGTCTATTGGTGCGAACCGATTCAACACCCGCTCAGTAGTTGCTGCGATTTTCACGTTCAGACCGATAAACTTAAAAGGAATGGATATATTTTGTTCCATATTTAATGATGATACCTCAATGGATTATGTAAATAAACCTTTCTCATGAACCACTCTGTCTATTGGTGCGAACCGATTCAACATCCGTTCAGTAGTTGTTGAGATTTTCACGTTCAGACGGATAGACTTAGAAGGTTGGGATATATTTTTGTCCATATTTAATGATGATACCTCAACGAATTATGGAATTAAACCGTTCTCATGAACCACTCTGTCTATTGGTGTTAACCGATTCAACACCCGCTCAGTAGTTGTTGAGATTTTCACGTTCAGACAGATAGACTAATAAGGAATGGATATATATATTTCCATATTTAATGATGATACCCAAATGAGTTATGGAATTAAACCTTTCTCATGAACCACTCTGTCTATTGGTGCGAACCGATTCAACATCCGTTCAGTCGTTGTTGAGATTTTCACATTCAGGCAGATATACTTACGAGGAATGGATATATTTTTTCCATATTTAATGACGATACCACAATGAACAACGGAAATAAAGCTTCCTCATGCACCACTCTCTCCATTGGAGAAAACCGATTCAACACCCGCTCAGTAGTTGTTGAGATTTTCACGTTCAGACAGATATACTTACAAGGAATGGATATATTTTTTTCCATATTTAATTATGGTACCTAAATGAGTTATGGAATTAACACTTTCTCATGAACCACTCTGTCTATTGGTGCGAACCGATTCAACACCCGCTCAGTAGTTGTTGAGATTTTCCCGTTCAGACAGATAGACTTACAAGGAATGGATATATTTTTTTCCATATTTAATGATGATATCTACATGAGTTATGGAATTAAACCTTTCTCATGAAACACTCTGTCTATTGGTGCGAACCGATTCAACACCCGCTCAGTAGTTGCTGAGATTTTCACGTTCAGACAGATATACTTACAAGCAATGGATATATTTTTTTCCATATTTAATTATTTTACCTAAATGAGTTATAGAAGTTATATTAAACCGTTCTCATGAACCACTCTGTCTAATGGTGAGAACCGATTCAACATCTGTTCAGTAGTTGTTGCGATTTTCACGTTCAGACGGATAGACTTAAAAGGAATGGATATAATTTTGTCCAAATTTAATGATGATACCTAAATGAGTTATGGAATTAAACCGTTCTCATGAACCACTCTGTCTATTGGTGAGAACCGATTCAACATCTGTTCAGTAGTTGTTGCGATTTTCACGTTCAGACAGATAGACTTAAAAGGAATGGATATATTTTTGTCCAAATTTAATGATGATACCTAAATGAGTTATGGAATTAAACCGTTCTCATGAACCACTCTGGCTATTGGTGCGAATCGATTCAACATCCGTTCAGTAGTTGTTGAGATTTTCACGTTCAGACAGATAGACTTAGAAGGTTATGATATATTTTTTCCATATTTAATGATGGTACCTCAATGTATTATGGAATTAAACCGTTCTCATGAACCACTCTGTCTATTGGTGAGAACCGATTCAACATCTGTTCAGTAGTTGTTGCGATTTTCACGTTCAGACAGATATACTTACAAGGAATGGATATATTTTTTTCCATATTTAATTATGGTACCTAAATGAGTTATGGAATTAAAACTTTCTCATGAACCACTCTGTCTATTGGTGCGAACCGATTCAACACCCGCTCAGTAGTTGTTGAGATTTTCCCGTTCAGACAGATAGACTTACAAGGAATGGATATATTTTTTTCCATATTTAATTATGGTACCTAAATGAGTTATGGAATTAAAACTTTCTCATGAACCACTCTGTCTATTGGTGCGAACCGATTCAACACCCGCTCAGTAGTTGCTGAGATTTTCACGTTCAGACAGATATACTTACAAGCAATGGATATATTTTTTTCCATATTTAATTATTTTACCTAAATGAGTTATGGAATTAAACCGTTCTCATGAACCACTCTGTCTATTGGTGAGAACCGATTCAACATCTGTTCAGTAGTTGTTGCGATTTTCACGTTCAGACGGATAGACTTAAAAGGAATGGATATATTTTTGTCCAAATTTAATGATGATACCTAAATGAGTTATGGAATTAAACCGTTCTCATGAACCACTCTGTCTATTGGTGAGAACCGATTCAACATCTGTTCAGTAGTTGTTGCGATTTTCACGTTCAGACAGATAGACTTAAAAGGAATGGATATATTTTTGTCCAAATTTAATGATGATACCTAAATGAGTTATGGAATTAAACCGTTCTCATGAACCACTCTGTCTATTGGTGCGAATCCATTCAACATCCGTTCAGTAGTTGTTGAGATTTTCACGTTCAGACAGATAGACTTAGAAGGTTGGGATATATTTTTCCTTATTTAATGATGGTACCTCAATGTATTATGGAATTAAACCGTTCTCATGAACCACTCTGTCTATTGGTGCGAACCGACTCAACATCTGTTCAGTAGTTGTTGCGATTTTCACGTTCAGGCAGATAGACTTAAAAGGAATGGATATATTTTTGTCCATATTTAATGATGATACCTCAACGGATTATGTAAATAAACCTTTCTCATGAACCACTCTGTCTATTGGTGTGAACCGATTCCACACCCGCTCAGTAGTTGTTGAGATTTTCACGTTCAGACAAATAGACTTACAAGGAATGGATATATTTTTTCCATATTTAATGATGATACCTAAATGAGTTATGGAATTAAACCTTTCTCATGAAACACTCTGTCTATTGGTGCGAACCGATTCAACATCCGTTCAGTAGTTGTTGAGATTTTTACGTTCAGACAGATATACTTACAAGGAATGGATATATTTGTTCCATATTTAATGACGATACCACAATGAGCAACGGAAATAAAGCTTCCTCATGCACCACTCTCTCCATTGGAGAAAACCGATTCAACACCCGCTCAGTAGTTGTTGAGATTTTCACGTTCAGACAGATATACTTACAAGGAATGGATATATTTTTTTCCATATTTAATTATTTTACCTAAATGAGTTATGGAATTAAACCGTTCTCATGAACCACTCTGTCTATTGGTGAGAACCGATTCAACATCCGTTCAGTAGTTGTTGCGATTTTCACGTTCAGGCAGATAGACTTTCAAGGAAGGGATATATTTTTGTCCACTGTCTATTGGTGCGAACCGATTCAACATCCGTTCAGTAGTTGTTGAGATTTTCACGTTCAGACAGATAGACTTAGAAGGTTGGGATATATTTTTTCCATATTTAATGATGGTACCTCAATGTATTATGGAATTAAACCGTTCTCATGAACCACTCTGTCTATTGGTGAGAACCGATTCAACATCTGTTCAGTAGTTGTTGCGATTTTCACGTTCAGGCAGATATACTTACAAGGAATGGATATATTTGTTCCATATTTAATGACGATACCACAATGAACAACGGAAATAAAGCTTCCTCATGCATCACTCTCTCCATTGCAGAAAACCGATTCAACACCCGCTCAGTAGTTGTTGAGATTTTCACGTAGCTGTTCTTACAACTGCCACAGCGGCACTATTAGACCTACATACGACTTCTGAACACCTGTGGTGGTGTTTTCATATCTGTATTTATCAAATCAGATACACTGGGGACAATGCCACGACATCGAAATTTTCATCTTGAAAATGTTCATAGGGGGGACCATATCGATTTTTGGGTTTTTAGCTGTTCTTACAACTGCCACAGCGGCACTATTAGACCTACATACGACTTCTGAACACCTGTGGTGCTGTTTTCGTATCTGTATTTATCAAATCAGATACACTGGGGACAATTCCACGACATCGAAATTTTCATCTTGAAAATGTTCATAGTGGGGACCATATCGATTTTTGGGTTTTTAGCTGTTCTTACAACTGCCACAGCGGCACTATTAGACCTACATACGACTTCTGAACACCTGTGGTGGTGTTTTCGTATCTGTATTTATCAAATCAGATACACTGGGGACAATTCCACGACATCGAAATTTTCATCTTGAAAATGTTCATAGGGGGGACCATATCGATTTTTGGGTTTTTAGCTGTTCTTACAACTGCCACAGCGGCGCTATTAGACCTACATACGACTTCTGTACATCTGTGGTGGTGTTTTCGTATCTGTATTTATCAAATCAGATACACTGGGGACAATTCCACGACATCGAAATTTTCATCTTGAAAATGTTCATAGGTTTTTAGCTGTTCTTACAACTGCCACAGCGGCACTATTAGACCTACATACGACTTCTGTACAACTGTGGTGGTGTTTTCGTATCTGTATTTATCAAATCAGATACACTGGGGACAATTCCACGACATCGAAATTTTCATCTTGAAAATGTTCATAGGGGGGACCATATCGACTTTTGGGTTTTCAGCTGTTCATCTTCCAGCCGCCACAGCGGCGCTATTAGACCTACATACGACTTCTGTACACCTGTGGTGGTGTTTTCGTATCTGTATTTATCAAATCAGATACACTGGAGACAATTCCACGACATCGAAATTTTCATCTTGAAAATGTTCATAGGGGGGACCATATCGATTTTTGGGTTTTTAGCTGTTCTTACAACTGCCACAGCGGCACTATTAGACCTACATACGACTTCTGTACAAGTGTGGTGGTGTTTTCGTATCTGTATTTATCAAATCAGATACACTGGGGACAATTCCACGACATCGAAATTTTCATCTTCAAAATGTTCATAGGGGGGACCATATCGATTTTTGGGTTTTTAGCTGTTCTTACAACTGCCACAGCGGCACTATTAGACCTACATACGACTTCTGTACAAGTGTGGTGGTGTTTTCGTATCTGTATTTATCAAATCAGATACACTGGGGACAATTCCACGACATCGAAATTTTCATCTTGAAAATGTTCATAGGGGGGACCATATCGATTTTTGGGTTTTTAGCTGTTCTTACAACTGCCACAGCGGCACTATTAGACCTACATACGACTTCTGAACACCTGTGGTGGTGTTTTCGTATCTGTATTTATCAAATCAGATACACTGGGGACAATTCCACGACATCGAAATTTTCATCTTGAAAATGTTCATAGGGGGGACCATATCGATTTTTGGGTTTTTAGCTGTTCTTACAACTGCCACAGCGGCACTATTAGACCTACATACGACTTCTGTACACCTGTGGTGGTGTTTTCGTATCTGTATTTATCAAATCAGATACACTGGGGACAATTCCACGACATCGAAATTTTCATCTTGAAAATGTTCATAGGGGGGACCATATCGATTTTTGGGTTTTTAGCTGTTCTTACAACTGCCACAGCGGCGCTATTAGACCTACATACGACTTCTGTACATCTGTGGTGGTGTTTTCGTATCTGTATTTATCAAATCAGATACACTGGGGACAATTCCACGACATCGAAATTTTCATCTTGAAAATGTTCATAGTGGGGACCATATCGATTTTTGGGTTTTTAGCTGTTCTTACAACTGCCACAGCGGCACTATTAGACCTACATACGACTTCTGAACACCTGTGGTGGTGTTTTCGTATCTGTATTTATCAAATCAGATACACTGGGGACAATTCCACGACATCGAAATTTTCATCTTGAAAATGTTCATAGGGGGGACCATATCGATTTTTGGGTTTTTAGCTGTTCTTACAACTGCCACAGCGGCGCTATTAGACCTACATACGACTTCTGTACATCTGTGGTGGTGTTTTCGTATCTGTATTTATCAAATCAGATACACTGGGGACAATTCCACGACATCGAAATTTTCATCTTGAAAATGTTCATAGGTTTTTAGCTGTTCTTACAACTGCCACAGCGGCACTATTAGACCTACATACGACTTCTGTACAACTGTGGTGGTGTTTTCGTATCTGTATTTATCAAATCAGATACACTGGGGACAATTCCACGACATCGAAATTTTCATCTTGAAAATGTTCATAGGGGGGACCATATCGACTTTTGGGTTTTCAGCTGTTCATCTTCCAGCCGCCACAGCGGCGCTATTAGACCTACATACGACTTCTGTACACCTGTGGTGGTGTTTTCGTATCTGTATTTATCAAATCAGATACACTGGAGACAATTCCACGACATCGAAATTTTCATCTTCAAAATGTTCATAGGGGGGACCATATCGATTTTTGGGTTTTTAGCTGTTCTTACAACTGCCACAGCGGCACTATTAGACCTACATACGACTTCTGTACAACTGTGGTGGTGTTTTCGTATCTGTATTTATCAAATCAGATACACTGGGGACAATTCCACGACATCGAAATTTTCATCTTCAAAATGTTCATAGGGGGGACCATATCGATTTTTGGGTTTTTAGCTGTTCTTACAACTGCCACAGCGGCACTATTAGACCTACATACGACTTCTGTACAAGTGTGGTGGTGTTTTCGTATCTGTATTTATCAAATCAGATACACTGGGGACAATTCCACGACATCGAAATTTTCATCTTGAAAATGTTCATAGGGGGGACCATATCGATTTTTGGGTTTTTAGCTGTTCTTACAACTGCCACAGCGGCGCTATTAGACCTACATACGACTTCTGTACATCTGTGGTGGTGTTTTCGTATCTGTATTTATCAAATCAGATACACTGGGGACAATTCCACGACATCGAAATTTTCATCTTGAAAATGTTCATAGGTTTTTAGCTGTTCTTACAACTGCCACAGCGGCACTATTAGACCTACATACGACTTCTGTACAACTGTGGTGGTGTTTTCGTATCTGTATTTATCAAATCAGATACACTGGGGACAATTCCACGACATCGAAATTTTCATCTTCAAAATGTTCATAGGGGGGACCATATCGATTTTTGGGTTTTTAGCTGTTCTTACAACTGCCACAGCGGCACTATTAGACCTACATACGACTTCTGTACAAGTGTGGTGGTGTTTTCGTATCTGTATTTATCAAATCAGATACACTGGGGACAATTCCACGACATCGAAATTTTCATCTTGAAAATGTTCATAGTGGGGACCATATCGATTTTTGGGTTTTTAGCTGTTCTTACAACTGCCACAGCGGCACTATTAGACCTACATACGACTTCTGAACACCTGTGGTGGTGTTTTCGTATCTGTATTTATCAAATCAGATACACTGGGGACAATTCCACGACATCGAAATTTTCATCTTGAAAATGTTCATAGGGGGGACCATATCGATTTTTGGGTTTTTAGCTGTTCTTACAACTGCCACAGCGGCACTATTAGACCTACATACGACTTCTGTACACCTGTGGTGGTGTTTTCGTATCTGTATTTATCAAATCAGATACACTTGGACAATTCCACGACATCGAAATTTTCATCTTGAAAATGTTCATAGGGGGGACCATATCGATTTTTGGGTTTTTAGCTGTTCTTACAACTGCCACAGCGGCACTATTAGACCTACATACGACTTCTGAACACCTGTGGTGGTGTTTTCGTATCTGTATTTATCAAATCAGATACACTGGGGATAATTCCACGACATCGAAATTTTCATCTTGAAAATGTTCATAGGGGGGACCATATCGACTTTTGGGTTTTCAGCTGTTCTTACAACTGCCACAGCGGCACTATTAGACCTACATACGACTTCTGTACAACTGTGGTGGTGTTTTCGTATCTGTATTTATCAAATCAGATACACTGGGGACAATTCCACGACATCGAAATTTTCATCTTGAAAATGTTCATAGGGGGGACCATATCGATTTTTGGGTTTTTAGCTGTTCTTACAACTGCCACAGCGGCACTATTAGACCTACATACGACTTCTGTACAACTGTGGTGGTGTTTTCGTATCTGTATTTATCTGAACACCTGTGGTGGTGTTTTCGTATCTGTATTTATCAAATCAGATACACTGGAGACAATTCCACGACATCGAAATTTTCATCTTGAAAATGTTCATTGGGTTTTCAGCTGTTCATCTTCCAGCCGCCAGAGCGGCGCTATAGACCTACATACGACTTCTGTACAACTGTGGTGGTGTTTTCGTATCTGTATTTATCAAATCAGATACACTGGAGACAATTCCACGACATCGAAATTTTCATCTTGAAAATGTTCATAGGGGGGACCATATCGATTTTTGGGTTTTCAGCTGTTCATCTTCCAGCCGCCACAGCGGCGCTATAGACCTACATACGACTTCTGTACAACTGTGGTGGTGTTTTCGTATCTGTATTTATCAAATCAGATACACTGGGGACAATTCCACGACATCGAAATTTTCATCTTGAAAATGTTCATAGGAGGGACCATATCGACTTTTGGGTTTTCAGCTGTTCATCTTCCAGCCGCCACAGCGGCGCTATTAGACCTACATACGACTTCTGTACACCTGTGGTGGTGTTTTCGTATCTGTATTTATCAAATCAGTACACTGGGGACAATTCCACGACATCGAAATTTTCATCTTGAAAATGTTCATAGGGGGGACCATATCGATTTTTGGGTTTTTAGCTGTTCTTACAACTGCCACAGCGGCACTATTAGACCTACATACGACTTCTGTACAACTGTGGTGGTGTTTTCGTATCTGTATTTATCAAATCAGATACACTGGGGACAATTCCACGACATCGAAATTTTCATCTTGATAATGTTCATAGGGGGGACCATATCGATTTTTGGGTTTTTAGCTGTTCTTACAACTGCCACAGCGGCGCTATTAGACCTACATACGACTTCTGTACAACTGTGGTGGTGTTTTCGTATCTGTATTTATCAAATCAGATACACTGGGGACAATTCCACGACATCGAAATTTTCATCTTGAAAATGTTCATAGGGGGGACCATATCGATTTTTGGGTTTTTAGCTGTTCTTACAACTGCCACAGCGGCACTATTAGACCTACATACGACTTCTGAACACCCGTGGTGGTGTTTTCGTATCTGTATTTATCAAATCAGATACACTGGGGACAATTCCACGACATCGAAATTTTCATCTTGAAAATGTTCATAGGGGGGACCATATCGATTTTTGGGTTTTTAGCTGTTCTTACAACTGCCACAGCGGCACTATTAGACCTACATACGACTTCTGAACGCCTGTGTTGGTGTTTTCGTATCTGTATTTATCAAATCAGATACACTGGGGACAATTCCACGACAACGAAATTTTCATCTTGAAAATGTTCATAGGGGGGACCATATCGACTTTTGGGTTTTCAGCTGTTCATCTTCCAGCCGCCACAGCGGCGCTATTAGACCTACATACGACTTCTGTACAACTGTGGTGGTGTTTTCGTATCTGTATTTATTAAATCAGATACACTGGGGACAATTCCACGACATCGAAATTTTCATCTTGAAAATGTTCATAGGGGGGACCATATCGATTTTTGGGTTTTTAGCTGTTCTTACAACTGCCACAGCGGCGCTATTAGACCTACATACGACTTCTGTACAACTGTGGTGGTGTTTTCGTATCTGTATTTATCAAATCAGATACACTGGGGACAATTCCACGACATCGAAATTTTCATCTTGAAAATGTTCATAGGGGGGACCATATCGACTTTTGGGTTTTCAGCTGTTCATCTTCCAGCCGCCACAGCGGCGCTATTAGACCTACATACGACTTCTGTACACCTGTGGTGGTGTTTTCGTATCTGTATTTATCAAATCAGATATACTGGGGACAATTCCACGACATCGAAATTTTCATCTTGAAAATGTTCATAGGGGGGACCATATCGATTTTTGGGTTTTTAGCTGTTCTTTCAACTGCCACAGCGGCGCTATTAGACCTACATACGACTTCTGTACAACTGTGGTGGTGTTTTCGTATCTGTATTTATCAAATCAGATACACTGGGGACAATTCCACGACATCAAAATTTTCATCTTGAAAAT
Source organism: Eristalis pertinax (assembly GCA_907269125.1). Taxonomy (NCBI): domain Eukaryota; kingdom Metazoa; phylum Arthropoda; class Insecta; order Diptera; family Syrphidae; genus Eristalis; species Eristalis pertinax. The sequence continues at coordinate 397,909 of CAJSMF010000059.1, forward strand.
GTTCATAGGGGGGACCATATCGATTTTTGGGTTTTTAGCTGTTCTTACAACTGCCACAGCGGCACTATTAGACCTACATACGACTTCTGAACACCTGTGGTGGTGTTTTCGTATCTGTATTTATCAAATCAGATACACTGGGGGAAATTCCACGACATCGAAATTTTCATCTTGAAAATGTTCATAGGGGGGACCATATCGATTTTTGGGTTTTTAGCTGTTCTTACAACTGCCACAGCGGCACTATTAGACCTACATACGACTTCTGTACAACTGTGGTGGTGTTTTCGTATCTGTATTTATCAAATCAGATACACTGGGGACAATTCCACGACATCGAAATTTTCATCTTGAAAATGTTCATAGGGGGGACCATATCGATTTTTGGGTTTTTAGCTGTTCTTACAACTGCCACAGCGGCACTATTAGACCTACATACGACTTCTGAACACCTGTGGTGGTGTTTTCGTATCTGTATTTATCAAATCAGATACACTGGGGACAATTCCACGACATCAAAATTTTCATCTTGAAAATGTTCATAGGGGGGACCATATCGACTTTTGGGTTTTCAGCTGTTCATCTTCCAGCCGCCACAGCGGCGCTATTAGACCTACATACGACTTCTGTACACCTGTGGTGGTGTTTTCGTATCTGTATTTATCAAATCAGATACACTGGGGACAATTCCACGACATCGAAATTTTCATCTTGAAAATGTTCATAGGGGGGACCATATCGATTTTTGGGTTTTTAGCGGTTTTTACAACTGCCACAGCGGCTCTATTAGACCTACATACGACTTCTGTACAACTGTGGTGGTGTTTTCGTATCTGTATTTATCAAATCAGATACACTGGGGACAATTCCACGACATCGAAATTTTCATCTTGAAAATGTTCATAGGGGGGACCATATCGATTTTTGGGTTTTTAGCTGTTCTTACAACTGCCACAGCGGCACTATTAGACCTACATACGACTTCTGTACAACTGTGGTGGTGTTTTCGTATCTGTATTTATCAAATCAGATACACTGGGGACAATTCCACGACATCGAAATTTTCATCTTGAAAATGTTCATAGGGGGGACCATATCGACTTTTGGGTTTTCAGCTGTTCATCTTCCAGCCGCCACAGCGGCGCTATTAGACCTACATACGACTTCTGTACAACTGTGGTGGTGTTTTCGTATCTGTATTTATCAAATCAGATACACTGGGGACAATTCCACGACATCGAAATTTTCATCTTGAAAATGTTCATAGGGGGGACCATATCGATTTTTGGGTTTTTAGCTGTTCTTACAACTGCCACAGCGGCACTATTAGACCTACATACGACTTCTGAACACCTGTGGTGGTGTTTTCGTATCTGTATTTATCAAATCAGATACACTGGGGACAATTCCACGACATCGAAATTTTCATCTTGAAAATGTTCATAGGGGGGACCATATCGACTTTTGAGTTTTCAGCTGTTCATCTTCCAGCCGCCACAGCGGCGCTATTAGACCTACATACGACTTCTGTACACCTGTGGTGGTGTTTTCGTATCTGTATTTATCAAATCAGATACACTGGGGACAATTCCACGACATCGAAATTTTCATCTTGAAAATGTTCATAGGGGGGACCATATCGATTTTTGGGTTTTTAGCTGTTCTTACAACTGCTACAGCGGCACTATTAGACCTACATACGACTTCTGTACAACTGTGGTGGTGTTTTCGTATCTGTATTTATCAAATCAGATACACTGGGGACAATTCCACGACATCGAAATTTTCATCTTGAAAATGTTCATAGGGGGGACCATATCGATTTTTGGGTTTTTAGCTGTTCTTACAACTGCCACAGCGGCACTATTAGACCTACATACGACTTCTGAACACCTGTGGTGGTGTTTTCGTATCTGTATTTATCAAATCAGATACACTGAGGACAATTCCACGACATCAAAATTTTCATCTTGAAAATGTTCATAGGGGGGACCATATCGACTTTTGGGTTTTCAGCTGTTCATCTTCCAGCCGCCACAGCGGCGCTATTAGACCTACATACGACTTCTGTACACCTGTGGTGGTGTTTTCGTATCTGTATTTATCAAATCAGATACACTGGGGACAATTCCACGACATCGAAATTTTCATCTTGAAAATGTTCATAGGGGGGACCATATCGATTTTTGGGTTTTTAGCGGTTTTTACAACTGCCACAGCGGCTCTATTAGACCTACATACGACTTCTGTACAACTGTGGTGGTGTTTTCGTATCTGTATTTATCAAATCAGATACACTGGGGACAATTCCACGACATCGAAATTTTCATCTTGAAAATGTTCATAGGGGGGACCATATCGATTTTTGGGTTTTTAGCTGTTCTTACAACTGCCACAGCGGCACTATTAGACCTACATACGACTTCTGTACAACTGTGGTGGTGTTTTCGTATCTGTATTTATCAAATCAGATACACTGGGGACAATTCCACGACATCGAAATTTTCATCTTGAAAATGTTCATAGGGGGGACCATATCGACTTTTGGGTTTTCAGCTGTTCATCTTCCAGCCGCCACAGCGGCGCTATTAGACCTACATACGACTTCTGTACAACTGTGGTGGTGTTTTCGTATCTGTATTTATCAAATCAGATACACTGGGGACAATTCCACGACATCGAAATTTTCATCTTGAAAATGTTCATAGGGGGGACCATATCGATTTTTGGGTTTTTAGCTGTTCTTACAACTGCCACAGCGGCACTATTAGACCTACATACGACTTCTGAACACCTGTGGTGGTGTTTTCGTATCTGTATTTATCAAATCAGATACACTGGGGACAATTCCACGACATCGAAATTTTCATCTTGAAAATGTTCATAGGGGGGACCATATCGACTTTTGAGTTTTCAGCTGTTCATCTTCCAGCCGCCACAGCGGCGCTATTAGACCTACATACGACTTCTGTACACCTGTGGTGGTGTTTTCGTATCTGTATTTATCAAATCAGATACACTGGGGACAATTCCACGACATCGAAATTTTCATCTTGAAAATGTTCATAGGGGGGACCATATCGATTTTTGGGTTTTTAGCTGTTCTTACAACTGCTACAGCGGCACTATTAGACCTACATACGACTTCTGTACAACTGTGGTGGTGTTTTCGTATCTGTATTTATCAAATCAGATACACTGGGGACAATTCCACGACATCGAAATTTTCATCTTGAAAATGTTCATAGGGGGGACCATATCGATTTTTGGGTTTTTAGCTGTTCTTACAACTGCCACAGCGGCACTATTAGACCTACATACGACTTCTTTACACCTGTGGTGGTGTTTTCGTATCTGTATTTATCAAATCAGATACACTGGGGACAATTACACGACATCGAAATTTTCATCTTGAAAATGTTCATAGGGGGGACCATATCGATTTTTGGGTTTTTAGCTGTTCTTACAACTGCCACAGCGGCACTATTAGACCTACATACGACTTCTGTACACCTGTGGTGGTGTTTTCGTATCTGTATTTATCAAATCAGATACACTGGGGACAATTCCACGACATCCAAATTTTCATCTTGAAAATGTTCATAGGGGGGACCATATCGACTTTTGGGTTTTCAGCTGTTCATCTTCCAGCCGCCACAGCGGCGCTATTAGACCTACATACGACTTCTGTACACCTGTGGTGGTGTTTTCGTATCTGTATTTATCAAATCAGATACACTGGGGACAATTCCACGACATCGAAATTTCCATCTTGAAAATGTTCATAGGGGGGACCACATCGATTTTTGGGTTTTTAGCTGTTCTTACAACTGCCACAGCGGCACTATTAGACCTACATACGACTTTTGAACACCTGTGGTGGTGTTTTCGTATCTGTATTTATCAAATCAGATACACTGGGGACAATTCCACGACATCGAAATTTTCATCTTGAAAATGTTCATAGGGGGGACCATATCGATTTTTGGGTTTTTAGCTGTTCTTACAACTGCCACAGCGGCACTATTAGACCTACATACGACTTCTGTACAACTGTGGTGGTGTTTTCGTATCTGTATTTATCAAATCAGATACACTGGGGACAGTTCCACGACATCGAAATTTTCATCTTGAAAATGTTCATAGGGGGGACCATATCGACTTTTGGATTTTCAGCTGTTCATCTTCCAGCCGCCACAGCGGCACTATTAGACCTACATACGACTTCTGTACACCTGTGGTGGTGTTTTCGTATCTGTATTTATCAAATCAGATACACTGGGGACAATTCCACGACATCGAAATTTTCATCTTGAAAATGTTCATAGGGGCGGACCATATCGATTTTTGGGTTTTTAGCTGTTCTTACAACTGCCACAGCGGCACTATTAGACCTACATACGACTTCTGAACACCTGTGGTGGTGTTTTCGTATCTGTATTTATGAAATCAGATACACTGGGGACAATTCCACGACATCGAAATTTTCATCTTGAAAATGTTCATAGGGGGGACCATATCGATTTTTGGGTTTTTAGCTGTTCTTACAACTGCCACAGCGGTACTATTAGACCTACATACGACTTCTGAACACCTGTGGTGGTGTTTTCGTATCTGTATTTATCAAATCAGATACACTGGGGACAATTCCACGACATCGAAATTTTCATCTTGAAAATGTTCATAGGGAGGACCATATCGATTTTTGGGTTTTTAGCTGTTCTTACAACTGCCACAGCGGCACTATTAGACCTACATACGACTTCTGTACAACTGTGGTGGTGTTTTCGTATCTGTATTTATCAAAATCTTTTGAACACCTGTGGTGGTGTTTTCGTATCTGTATTTATCAAATCAGATACACTGGGGACAATTCCACGACATCGAAATTTTCATCTTGAAAATGTTCATAGGGGGGACCATATCGATTTTTGGGTTTTTAGCTGTTCTTACAACTGCCACAGCGGCACTATTAGACCTACATACGACTTCTGAACACCTGTGGTGGTGTTTTCGTATCTGTATTTATCAAATCAGATACACTGGGGACAATTCCACGACATCGAAATTTTCATCTTGAAAATGTTCATAGGGGGGACCATATCGATTTTTGGGTTTTTAGCTGTTCTTACAACTGCCACAGCGGTACTATTAGACCTACATACGACTTCTGAACACCTGTGGTGGTGTTTTCGTATCTGTATTTATCAAATCAGATACACTGGGGACAATTCCACGACATCGAAATTTTCATCTTGAAAATGTTCATAGGGGGGACCATATCGATTTTTGGGTTTTTAGCCGTTCTTACAACTGCCACAGCGTCACTATTAGACCTACATACGACTTCTGTACAACTGTGGTGGTGTTTTCGTGTCTGTATTTATCAAATCAGATACACTGGGGACAATTCCACGACATCGAAATTTTCATCTTGAAAATGTTCATAGGGGGACCATATCGATTTTTGGGTTTTTAGCTGTTCTTACAACTGCCACAGCGGCACTATTAGACCTACATACGACTTCTGTACAACTGTGGTGGTGTTTTCGTGTCTGTATTTATCAAATCAGATACACTGGGGACAATTCCACGACATCGAAATTTTCATCTTGAAAATGTTCATAGGGGGGACCATATCGACTTTTGGGTTTTCAGCTGTTCATCTTCCAGCCGCCACAGCGGCGCTATTAGACCTACATACGACTTCTGTACACCTGTGGTGGTGTTTTCGTATCTGTATTTATCAAATCAGATACACTTTGGACAATTCCACGACATCGAAATTTTCATCTTGAAAATGTTCATAGGGGGACCATATCGATTTTTGGGTTTTTAGCTGTTCTTACAACTGCCACAGCGGCACTATTAGACCTACATACGACTTCTGTACAACTGTGGTGGTGTTTTCGTATCTGTATTTATCAAATCAGATACACAGGGGACAATTCCACGACATCGAAATTTTCATCTTGAAAATGTTCATAGGGGGGACCATATCGACTTTTGGGTTTTCAGCTGTTCATCTTCCAGCCGCCACAGGGGCGCTATTAGACCTACATATGACTTCTGTACACCTGTGGTGGTGTTTTCGTATCTGTATTTATCAAATCAGATACACTGGGGACAATTCCACGACATCGAAATTTTCATCTTGAAAATGTTCATAGGGGGGACCATATCGATTTTTGGGTTTTTAGCTGTTCTTACAACTGCCACAGCGGCACTATTAGACCTACATACGACTTCTGTACAACTGTGGTGGTGTTTTCGTATCTGTATTTATCAAATCAGATACACTGGGGACAATTCCACGACATCGAAATTTTCATCTTGAAAATGTTCATAGGGGGGACCATATCGATTTTTGGGTTTTTAGCTGTTCTTACAAGTGCCACAGCGGCACTATTAGACCTACATACGACTTCTGTACAACTGTGGTGGTGTTTTCGTATCTGTATTTATCAAATCAGATACACTGGGGACAATTCCACGACATCGAAATTTTCATCTTGAAAATGTTCATAGGGGGGACCATATCGACTTTTGGGTTTTCAGCTGTTCATCTTCCAGCCGCCACAGCGGCGCTATTAGACCTACATACGACTTCTGTACAACTGTGGTGGTGTTTTCGTATCTGTATTTATCAAATCAGATACACTGGGGACAATTCCACGACATCGAAATTTTCATCTTGAAAATGTTCATAGGGGGGACCATATCGATTTTTGGGTTTTTATCTGTTCTTACAACTGCCACAGCGGCACTATTAGACCTACATACGACTTCTGTACACCTGTGGTGGTGTTTTCGTATCTGTATTTATCAAATCAGATACACTGGGGACAATTCCACGACATCGAAATTTTCATCTTGAAAATGTTCATAGGGGGGACCATATCGATTTTTGGGTTTTTAGCTGTTCTTACAACTGCCACAGCGGCACTAAGAGACCTACATACGACTTCTGAACACCTGTGGTGGTGTTTTCGTATCTGTATTTATCAAATCAGATACACTGGGGACAATTCCACGACATCGAAATTTTCATCTTGAAAATGTTCATAGGGGGGACCATATCGATTTTTGGGTTTTTAGCTGTTCTTACAACTGCCATAGCGGCACTATTAGACCTACATACGACTTCTGAACACCTGTGGTGGTGTTTTCGTATCTGTATTTATCAAATCAGATACACTGGGGACAATTCCACGACATCGAAATTTTCATCTTGAAAATGTTCATAGGGGGGACCATATCGATTTTTGGGTTTTTAGCTGTTCTTACAACTGCCACAGCGGCACTATTAGACCTACATACGACTTCTGAACACCTGTGGTGGTGTTTTCGTATCTGTATTTATCAAATCAGATACACTGGGGACAATTCCACGACATCGAAATTTTCATCTTGAAAATGTTCATAGGGGGGACCATATCGATTTTTGGGTTTTTAGCTGTTCTTACAACTGCCACAGCGGCACTATTAGACCTACATACGACTTCTGAACACCTGTGGTGGTGTTTTCGTATCTGTATTTATCAAATCAGATACACTGGGGACAATTCCACGACATCGAAATTTTCATCTTGAAAATGTTCATAGGGGGGACCATATTGATTTTTTTGTTTTTAGCTGTTCTTACAACTGCCACAGCGGCACTATTAGACCTATATACGACTTCTGTACAACTGTGGTGGTGTTTTCGTATCTGTATTTATCGAATCAGATACACTGGGGACAATTCCACGACATCGAAATTTTCATCTTGAAAATGTTCATAGGGGGGACCATATCGACTTTTGGGTTTTCAACTGTTCATCTTCCAGCCGCCACAGCGGCGCTATTAGACCTACATACGACTTCTGTACACCTGTGGTGGTGTTTTCGTATCTGTATTTATCAAATCAGATACACTGGGGACAATTCCACGACATCGAAATTTTCATCTTGAAAATGTTCATAGGGGGGACCATATCGACTTTTGGGTTTTCAGCTGTTCATCTTCCAGCCGCCACAGCGGCGCTATTAGACCTACATACAACTTCTGTACAACTGTGGTGGTGTTTTCGTATCTGTATTTATCAAATCAGATACACTGGGGACAATTCCACGACATCGAAATTTTCATCTTGAAAATGTTCATAGGGGGGACCATATCGATTTTTGGGTTTTTAGCTGTTCTTACAACTGCCACAGCGGCACTATTAGACCTACATACGACTTCTGTACAACTGTGGTGGTGTTTTCGTATCTGTATTTATCAAATCAGATACACTGGGGACAATTCCACGACATCGAAATTTTCATCTTGAAAATGTTCATAGGGGGGACCATATCGATTTTTGGGTTTTTAGCTGTTCTTACAACTGCCACAGCGGCACTATTAGACCTACATACGGCTTCTGAACACCTGTGGTGGTGTTTTCGTATCTGTATTTATCAAATCAGATACACTGGGGACAATTCCACGACATCGAAATTTTCATCTTGAAAATGTTCATAGGGGGGACCATATCGACTTTTGGGTTTTCAGCTGTTCATCTTCCAGCCGCCACAGCGGCGCTATTAGACCTACATACGACTTCTGTACACCTGTGGTGGTGTTTTCGTATCTGTATTTATCAAATCAGATACACTGGGGACAATTCCACGACATCGAAATTTTCATCTTGAAAATGTTCATAGGGGGGACCATATCGACTTTTGGGTTTTCAGCTGTTCATCTTCCAGCCGCCACAGCGGCGCTATTAGACCTACATACGACTTCTGTACACCTGTGGTGGTGTTTTCGTATCTGTATTTATCAAATCAGATACACTGGGGATAATTCCACGACATCGAAATTTTCATCTTGAAAATGTTCATAGGGGGGACCATATCGACCTTTGGGATTTCAGCTGTTCATCTTCCAGCCGCCACAGCGGCGCTATTAGACCTACATACGACTTCTGTACACCTGTGGTGGTGTTTTCGTATCTGTATTTATCAAATCAGATACACTGGGGACAATTCCACGACATCGAAATTTTCATCTTGAAAATGTTCATAGGTGGGACCATATCGATTTTTGGGTTTTTAGCTGTTCTTACAACTGCCACAGCGGCACTATTAGACCTACATACGACTTCTGAACACCTGTGGTGGTGTTTTCGTATCTGTATTTATCAAATCAGATACACTGGGGACAATTCCACGACATCGAAATTTTCATCTTGAAAATGTTCATAGTGGGGACCATATCAACTTTTGGGTTTTCAGCTGTTCATCTTCCAGCCGCCACAGCGGCGCTATAAGACCTACATACGCCCTCTGTACAACTGTGGTGGTGTTTTAGTATCTGTATTTATCAAATCAGATACACTGGGGACAATTCTACGACATCGAAATTTTCATCTTGAAAATGTTCATGGGGGGGACCATATCCATTTTTGGGTTTTTAGCTGTTCTTACAACTGCCACAGCGGCACTATTAGACCTACATACGACTTCTGTACAACTGTGGTGGTGTTTTCGTATCTGTATTTATCAAATCAGATACACTGGGGACAATTCCACGACATCGAAATTTTCATCTTGAAAATGTTCATAGGGGGGACCATATCGATTTTTGGGTTTTTAGCTGTTCTTACAACTGCCACAGCGGCACTATTAGACCTACATACGACTTCTGAACACCTGTGGTGGTGTTTTCGTATCTGTATTTATCAAATCAGATACACTGGGGACAATTCCACGACATCGAAATTTTCATCTTGAAAATGTTCATAGGGGGGACCATATCGACTTTTGGGTTTTCAGCTGTTCATCTTCCAGCCGCCACACCGGCGCTATTAGACCTACATACGACTTCTGTACACCTGTGGTGGTGTTTTCGTATCTGTATTTATCAAATCAGATACACTGGGGATAATTCCACGACATCGAAATTTTCATCTTGAAAATGTTCATAGGGGGGACCATATCGACTTTTGGGATTTCAGCTGTTCATCTTCCAGCCGCCACAGCGGCGCTATTAGACCTACATACGACTTCTGTACACCTGTGGTGGTGTTTTCGTATCTGTATTTATCAAATCAGATACACTGGGGACAATTCCACGACATCGAAATTTTCATCCTGAAAATGTTCATAGGTGGGACCATATCGATTTTTGGGTTTTTAGCTGTTCTTACAACTGCCACAGCGGCACTATTAGACCTACTTCTGTACAACTGTGGTGGTGTTTTCGTATCTGTATTTATCAAATCAGATACACTGGGGACAATTCCACGACATCGAAATTTTCATCTTGAAAATGTTCATAGGGGGGACCATATCGATTTTTGGGTTTTTAGCTGTTCTTACAACTGCCACAGCGGCACTATTAGACCTACATACGACTTCTGAACACCTGTGGTGGTGTTTTCGTATCTGTATTTATCAAATCAGATACACTGGGGACAATTCCACGACATCGAAATTTTCATCTTGAAAATGTTCATAGGGGGGACCATATCGACTTTTGGGTTTTCAGCTGTTCATCTTCCAGCCGCCACAGCGGCGCTATTAGACCTACATACGACTTCTGTACACCTGTGGTGGTGTTTTCGTATCTGTATTTATCAAATCAGATACACTGGGGACAATTCCACGACATCGAAATTTTCATCTTGAAAATGTTCATAGGGGGGACCATATCGACTTTTGGGTTTTCAGCTGTTCATCTTCCAGCCGCCACAGCGGCGCTATTAGACCTACATACGACTTCTGTACACCTGTGGTGGTGTTTTCGTATCTGTATTTATCAAATCAGATACACTGGGGATAATTCCACGACATCGAAATTTTCATCTTGAAAATGTTCATAGGGGGGACCATATCGACTTTTGGGATTTCAGCTGTTCATCTTCCAGCCGCCACAGCGGCGCTATTAGACCTACATACGACTTCTGTACACCTGTGGTGGTGTTTTCGTATCTGTATTTATCAAATCAGATTCACTGGGAACAATTCCACGACATCGAAATTTTCATCTTGAAAATGTTCATAGGTGGGACCATATCGATTTTTGGGTTTTTAGCTGTTCTTACAACTGCCACAGCGGCACTATTAGACCTACATACGACTTCTGTACAACTGTGGTGGTGTTTTCGTATCTGTATTTATCAAATCAGATACACTGGGGACAATTCCACGACATCGAAATTTTCATCTTGAAAATGTTCATAGGGAGGACCATATCGACTTTTGGGTTTTCAGCTGTTCATCTTCCAGCCGCCACAGCGGCGCTATAAGACCTACATACGACTTCTGTACAACTGTGGTGTGGTTTTAGTATCTGTATTTATCAAATCAGATACACTGGGGACAATTCCACGACATCGAAATTTTCATCTTGAAAATGTTCATGGGGGGACCATATCGATTTTTGGGTTTTTAGCTGTTCTTACAACTGCCACAGCGGCACTATTAGACCTACATACGACTTCTGTACAACTGTGGTGGTGTTTTCGTATCTGTATTTATCAAATCAGATACACTGGGGACAATTCCACGACATCGAAATTTTCATCTTGAAAATGTTCATAGGGGGGACCATATCGACTTTTGGGTTTTCAGCTGTTCATCTTCCAGCCGCCACAGCGGCGCTATTAGACCTACATACGACCTCTGTACACCTGTGGTGGTGTTTTCGTATCTGTATTTATCAAATCAGATACACTGGGGACAATTCCACGACATCGAAATTTTCATCTTGAAAATGTTCATAGGTGGGACCATATCGATTTTTGGGTTTTTAGCTGTTCTTACAACTGCCACAGCGGCACTATTAGACCTACATACGACTTCTGTACAACTGTGGTGGTGTTTTCGTATCTGTATTTATCAAATCAGATACACTGGGGACAATTCCACGACATCGAAATTTTCATCTTGAAAATGTTCATATGGGGGACCATATCGATTTTTGGGTTTTTAGCTGTTCTTACAACTGCCACAGCGGCACTATTAGACCTACATACGACTTCTGAACACCTGTGGTGGTGTTTTCGTATCTGTATTTATCAAATCAGATACACTGGGGACAATTCCACGACATCGAAATTTTCATCTTGAAAATGTTCATAGGGGGGACCATATCGACTTTTGGGTTTTCAGCTGTTCATCTTCCAGCCGCCACAGCGGCGCTATTAGACCTACATACGACTTCTGTACACCTGTGGTGGTGTTTTCGTATCTGTATTTATCAAATCAGATACACTGGGGACAATTCCACGACATCGAAATTTTCATCTTGAAAATGTTCATAGGGGGGACCATATCGATTTTTGGGTTTTTAGCTGTTCTTACAACTGCCACAGCGGCACTATTAGACCTACATACGACTTCTGAACACCTGTGGTGGTGTTTTCGTATCTGTATTTATCAAATCAGATACACTGGGGACAATTCCACGACATCGAAATTTTCATCTTGAAAATGTTCATAGGGGGGACCATATCGACTTTTGGGTTTTCAGCTGTTCATCTTCCAGCCGCCACAGCGGCGCTATTAGACCTACATACGACCTCTGTACACCTGTGGTGGTGTTTTCGTATCTGTATTTATCAAATCAGATACACTGGGGACAATTCCACGACATCGAAATTTTCATCTTGAAAATGTTCATAGGGATGACCATATCGACTTTTGGGTTTTCAGCTGTTCATCTTCCAGCCGCCACAGCGGCGCTATTAGACCTACATACGACCTCTGTACACCTGTGGTGGTGTCTTCGTATCTGTATTTATCAAATCAGATACACTGGGGACAATTCCACGACATCGAAATTTTCATCTTGAAAATGTTCATATGGGGGACCATATCGATTTTTGGGTTTTTAGCTGTTCTTACAACTGCCACAGCGGCACTATTAGACCTACATACGACTTCTGAACACCTGTGGTGGTGTTTTCGTATCTGTATTTATCAAATCAGATACACTGGGGACAATTCCACGACATCGAAATTTTCATCTTGAAAATGTTCATAGGGGGGACCATATCGACTTTTGGGTTTTCAGCTGTTCATCTTCCAGCCGCCACAGCGGCGCTATTAGACCTACATACGACTTCTGTACACCTGTGGTGGTGTTTTCGTATCTGTATTTATCAAATCAGATACACTGGGGACAATTCCACGACATCGAAATTTTCATCTTGAAAATGTTCATAGGGGGGACCATATCGATTTTTGGGTTTTTAGCTGTTCTTACAACTGCCACAGCGGCACTATTAGACCTACATACGACTTCTGAACACCTGTGGTGGTGTTTTCGTATCTGTATTTATCAAATCAGATACACTGGGGACAATTCCACGACATCGAAATTTTCATCTTGAAAATGTTCATAGGGGGGACCATATCGACTTTTGGGTTTTCAGCTGTTCATCTTCCAGCCGCCACAGCGGCGCTATTAGACCTACATACGACCTCTGTACACCTGTGGTGGTGTTTTCGTATCTGTATTTATCAAATCAGATACACTGGGGACAATTCCACGACATCGAAATTTTCATCTTGAAAATGTTCATAGGTGGGACCATATCGATTTTTGGGTTTTTAGCTGTTCTTACAACTGCCACAGCGGCACTATTAGACCTACATACGACTTCTGTACAACTGTGGTGGTGTTTTCGTATCTGTATTTATCAAATCAGATACACTGGGGACAATTCCACGACATCGAAATTTTCATCTTGAAAATGTTCATATGGGGGACCATATCGATTTTTGGGTTTTTAGCTGTTCTTACAACTGCCACAGCGGCACTATTAGACCTACATACGACTTCTGAACACCTGTGGTGGTGTTTTCGTATCTGTATTTATCAAATCAGATACACTGGGGACAATTCCACGACATCGAAATTTTCATCTTGAAAATGTTCATAGGGGGGACCATATCGACTTTTGGGTTTTCAGCTGTTCATCTTCCAGCCGCCACAGCGGCGCTATTAGACCTACATACGACTTCTGTACACCTGTGGTGGTGTTTTCGTATCTGTATTTATCAAATCAGATACACTGGGGACAATTCCACGACATCGAAATTTTCATCTTGAAAATGTTCATAGGGGGGACCATATCGATTTTTGGGTTTTTAGCTGTTCTTACAACTGCCACAGCGGCGCTATTAGACCTACATACGACTTCTGTACAACTGTGGTGGTGTTTTCGTATCTGTATTTATCAAATCAGATACACTGGGGACAATTCCACGACATCGAAATTTTCATCTTGAAAATGTTCATATGGGGGACCATATCGATTTTTGGGTTTTTAGCTGCTCTTACAACTGCCACAGCGGCACTATTAGACCTACATACGACTTCTGTACAACTGTGGTGGTGTTTTCGTATCTGTATTTATCAAATCAGATACACTGGGGACAATTCCACGACATCGAAATTTTCATCTTGAAAATGTTCATAGGGGGGACCATATCGATTTTTGGGTTTTTAGTGGTTCTTACAACTGCTACAGCGGCACTATTAGACCTACATACGACTTCCGAACATCTGTGGTGGTGTTTTCGTATCTGTATTTATCAAATCAGATACACTGGGGACAATTCCACGACATCGAAATTTTCATCTTGAAAATGTTCATATGGGGGACCATATCGATTTTTGGGTTTTTAGCTGTTCTTACAACTGCCACAGCGGCACTATTAGCCCTACATACGACTTCTGAACACCTGTGGTGGTGTTTTCGTATCTGTATTTATCAAATCAGATACACTGGGGACAATTCCACGACATCGAAATTTTCATCTTGAAAATGTTCATAGGGGGGACCATATCGACTTTTGGGTTTTCAGCTGTTCATCTTCCAGCCGCCACAGCGGCGCTATTAGACCTACATACGACTTCTGTACACCTGTGGTGGTGTTTTCGTATCTGTATTTATCAAATCAGATACACTGGGGACAATTCCACGACATCGAAATTTTCATCTTGAAAATGTTCATAGGGGGGACCATATCGACTTTTGGGTTTTCAGCTGTTCATCTTCCAGCCGCCACAGCGGCGCTATTAGACCTACATACGACTTCTGAACACCTGTGGTGGTGTTTTCGTATCTGTATTTATCAAATCAGATACACTGGGGACAATTCCACGACATCGAAATTTTCATCTTGAAAATGTTCATAGGGGGAACCATATCGATTTTTGGGTTTTTAGCTGTTCTTACAACTGCCACAGCGGCACTATTAGACCTACATACGACTTCTGAACACCTGTGGTGGTGTTTTCGTATCTGTATTTATCAAATCAGATACACTGGGGACAATTCCACGACATCGAAATTTTCATCTTGAAAATGTTCATAGGGGGGACCATATCGACTTTTGGTTTTTCAGCTGTTCATCTTCCAGCCGCCACAGCGGCGCTATTAGACCTACATACGACTTCTGTACACCTGTGGTGGTGTTTTCGTATCTGTATTTATCAAATCAGATACACTGGGGACAATTCCACGACATCGAAATTTTCATCTTGAAAATGTTCATAGGGGGGACCATATCGATTTTTGGGTTTTTAGCTGTTCTTACAACTGCCACAGCGGCACTATTAGACCTACATACGACTTCTATACAACTGTGGTGGTGTTTTCGTATCTGTATTTATCAAATCAGATACACTGGGGACAATTCCACGACATCGAAATTTTCATCTTGAAAATGTTCATAGGGGGGACAACTGCCACAGCGGCACTATTAGACCTACATACGACTTCTGAACACCTGTGGTGGTGTTTTCGTATCTGTATTTATCAAATCAGATACACTGGGGATAATTCCACGACATCGAAATTTTCATCTTGAAAATGTTCATAGGGGGGACCATATCGACTTTTGGGTTTTCAGCTGTTCATCTTCCAGCCGCCACAGCGGCGCTATTAGACCTACATACGACTTCTGTACACCTGTGGTGGTGTTTTCGTATCTGTATTTATCAAATCAGATACACTGGGGATAATTCCACGACATCGAAATTTTCATCTTGAAAATGTTCATAGGGGGGACCATATCGACTTTTGGGATTTCAGCTGTTCATCTTCCAGAAGCCACAGCGGTGCTATTAGACCTACATACGACTTCTGTACACCTGTGGTGGTGTTTTCGTATCTGTATTTATCAAATCAGATACACTGGGGACAATTCCACGACATCGAAATTTTCATCTTGAAAATGTTCATAGGGGGGACCATATCGATTTTTGGGTTTTTAGCTGTTCTTACAACTGCCACAGCGGCACTATTAGACCTACATACGACTTCTGAACACCTGTGGTGGTGTTTTCGTATCTGTATTTATCAAATCAGATACACTGGGGACAATTCCACGTCGAAATTTTCATCTTGAAAATGTTCATAGGGGGGACCATATCGATCTTTGGGTTTTTAGCTGTTCTTACAACTGCCACAGCGGCACTATTAGACCTACATACGACTTCTGAACACCTGTGGTGGTGTTTTCGTATCTGTATTTATCAAATCAGATACACTGGGGACAATTCCACGACATCGAAATTTTCATCTTGAAAATGTTCATAGGGGGAACCATATCGATTTTTGGGTTTTTAGCTGTTCTTACAACTGCCACAGCGGCACTATTAGACCTACATACGACTTCTGAACACCTGTGGTGGTGTTTTCGTATCTGTATTTATCAAATCAGATACACTGGGGACAATTCCACGACATCGAAATTTTCATCTTGAAAATGTTCATAGGGGGGACCATATCGACTTTTGGTTTTTCAGCTGTTCATCTTCCAGCCGCCACAGCGGCGCTATTAGACCTACATACGACTTCTGTACACCTGTGGTGGTGTTTTCGTATCTGTATTTATCAAATCAGATACACTGGGGACAATTCCACGACATCGAAATTTTCATCTTGAAAATGTTCATAGGGGGGACCATATCGATTTTTGGGTTTTTAGCTGTTCTTACAACTGCCACAGCGGCACTATTAGACCTACATACGACTTCTATACAACTGTGGTGGTGTTTTCGTATCTGTATTTATCAAATCAGATACACTGGGGACAATTCCACGACATCGAAATTTTCATCTTGAAAATGTTCATAGGGGGGACAACTGCCACAGCGGCACTATTAGACCTACATACGACTTCTGAACACCTGTGGTGGTGTTTTCGTATCTGTATTTATCAAATCAGATACACTGGGGATAATTCCACGACATCGAAATTTTCATCTTGAAAATGTTCATAGGGGGGACCATATCGACTTTTGGGTTTTCAGCTGTTCATCTTCCAGCCGCCACAGCGGCGCTATTAGACCTACATACGACTTCTGTACACCTGTGGTGGTGTTTTCGTATCTGTATTTATCAAATCAGATACACTGGGGATAATTCCACGACATCGAAATTTTCATCTTGAAAATGTTCATAGGGGGGACCATATCGACTTTTGGGATTTCAGCTGTTCATCTTCCAGAAGCCACAGCGGTGCTATTAGACCTACATACGACTTCTGTACACCTGTGGTGGTGTTTTCGTATCTGTATTTATCAAATCAGATACACTGGGGACAATTCCACGACATCGAAATTTTCATCTTGAAAATGTTCATAGGGGGGACCATATCGATTTTTGGGTTTTTAGCTGTTCTTACAACTGCCACAGCGGCACTATTAGACCTACATACGACTTCTGAACACCTGTGGTGGTGTTTTCGTATCTGTATTTATCAAATCAGATACACTGGGGACAATTCCAAGACATCGAAATTTTCATCTTGAAAATGTTCATAGGGGGGACCATATCGACTTTTGGGTTTTCAGCTGTTCATCTTCCAGCCGCCACAGCGGCGCTATTAGACCTACATACGACTTCTGTACACCTGTGGTGGTGTTTTCGTATCTGTATTTATCAAATCAGATAGACTGGGGACAATTCCACGACATCGAAATTTTCATCTTGAAAATCTTCATAGGGGGGACCATATCGATTTTTGGGTTTTTAGCTGTTCTTACAACTGCCACAGCGGCACTATTAGACCTACATACGACTTCTGAACACCTGTGGTGGTGTTTTCGTATCTGTATTTATCAAATCAGATACACTGGGGACAATTCCACGACATCGAAATTTTCATCTTGAAAATGTTCATAGGGGGGACCATATCGATTTTTGGGTTTTTAGCTGTTCTTACAACTGCCACAGCGGCACTATTAGACCTACATACGACTTCTGAACACCTGTGGTGGTGTTTTCGTATCTGTATTTATCAAATCAGATACACTGGGGACAATTCCACGACATCGAAATTTTCATCTTGAAAATGTTCATAGGGGGGACCATATCGATTTTTGGGTTTTTAGCTGTTCTTACAACTGCCACAGCGGCACTATTAGACCTACATACGACTTCTGTACACCTGTTGTGGTGTTTTCGTATCTGTATTTATCAAATCAGATACACTGGGGACAATTCCACGACATCGAAATTTTCATCTTGAAAATGTTCATAGGGGGGACCATATCGATTTTTGGGTTTTTAGCTGTTCTTACAACTGCCACAGCGGCACTATTAGACCTACATACGACTTCTGTACAACTGTGGTGGTGTTTTCGTATCTGTATTTATCAAATCAGATACACTGGGGACAATTCCACGACATCGAAATTTTCATCTTGACAATGTTCATAGGGGGGACCATATCGATTTTTGGGTTTTTAGCTGTTCTTACAACTGCCACAGCGGCACTATTAGACCTACATACGACTTCTGTACAACTGTGGTGGTGTTTTCGTATCTGTATTTATCAAATCAGATACACTGGGGACAATTCCACGACATCGAAATTTTCATCTTGAAAATGTTCATAGGGGGGACCATATCGACTTTTGGTTTTTCAGCTGTTCATCTTCCAGCCGCCACAGCGGCGCTATTAGACCTACATACGACTTCTGTACACCTGTGGTGGTGTTTTCGTATCTGTATTTATCAAATCAGATACACTGGGGACAATTCCACGACATCGAAATTTTCATCTTGAAAATGTTCATAGGTGGGACCATATCGATTTTTGGGTTTTTAGCTGTTCTTACAACTGCCACAGCGGCAATATTAGACCTACATACGACTTCTATACAACTGTGGTGGTGTTTTCGTATCTGTATTTATCAAATCAGATACACTGGGGACAATTCCACGACATCGAAATTTTCATCTTGAAAATGTTCATAGGGGGGACCATATTGATTTTTGGGTTTTTAGCTGTTCTTACAACTGCCACAGCGGCACTATTAGACCTACATACGACTTCTGAACACCTGTGGTGGTGTTTTCGTATCTGTATTTATCAAATCAGATACACTGGGGACAATTCCACGACATCGAAATTTTCATCTTGAAAATGTTCATAGGGGGGACCATATCGATTTTTGGGTTTTTAGCTGTTCTTACAACTGCCACAGCGGCACTATTAGACCTACATACGACTTCTGAACACCTGTGGTGGTGTTTTCGTATCTGTATTTATCAAATCAGATACACTGGGGACAATTCCACGACATCGAAATTTTCATCTTGAAAATGTTCATAGGGGGGACCATATCGATTTTTGGGTTTTTAGCTGTTCTTACAACTGCCACAGCGGCACTATTAGACCTACATACGACTTCTGTACACCTGTTGTGGTGTTTTCGTATCTGTATTTATCAAATCAGATACACTGGGGACAATTCCACGACATCGAAATTTTCATCTTGAAAATGTTCATAGGGGGGACCATATCGATTTTTGGGTTTTTAGCTGTTCTTACAACTGCCACAGCGGCACTATTAGACCTACATACGACTTCTGTACACCTGTGGTGGTGTTTTCGTATCTGTATTTATCAAATCAGATACACTGGGGACAATTCCACGACATCGAAATTTTCATCTTGAAAATGTTCATAGGGGGGACCATATCGACTTTTGGTTTTTCAGCTGTTCATCTTCCAGCCGCCACAGCGGCGCTATTAGACCTACATACGACTTCTGTACACCTGTGGTGGTGTTTTCGTATCTGTATTTATCAAATCAGATACACTGGGGACAATTCCACGACATCGAAATTCTCATCTTGAAAATGTTCATAGGGGGGACCATATCGATTTTTGGGTTTTTAGCTGTTCTTACAACTGCCACAGCGGCACTATTAGACCTACATACGACTTCTGAACACCTGTGGTGGTGTTTTCGTATCTGTATTTATCAAATCAGATACACTGGGGACAATTCCACGACATCGAAATTTTCATCTTGAAAATGTTCATAGGGGGGACCATATCGATTTTTGGGTTTTTAGCTGTTCTTACAACTGCCACAGCGGCACTATTAGACCTACATACGACTTCTGTACACCTGTTGTGGTGTTTTCGTATCTGTATTTATCAAATCAGATACACTGGGGACAATTCCACGACATCGAAATTTTCATCTTGAAAATGTTCATAGGGGGGACCATATCGATTTTTGGGTTTTTAGCTGTTCTTACAACTGCCACAGCGGCACTATTAGACCTACATACGACTTCTGTACAACTGTGGTGGTGTTTTCGTATCTGTATTTATCAAATCAGATACACTGGGGACAATTCCACGACATCGAAATTTTCATCTTGAAAATGTTCATAGGGGGGACCATATCGATTTTTGGGTTTTTAGCTGTTCTTACAACTGCCACAGCGGCACTATTAGACCTACATACGACTTCTGTACAACTGTGGTGGTGTTTTCGTATCTGTATTTATCAAATCAGATACACTGGGGACAATTCCACGACATCGAAATTTTCATCTTGAAAATGTTCATAGGGGGGACCATATCGACTTTTGGTTTTTCAGCTGTTCATCTTCCAGCCGCCACAGCGGCGCTATTAGACCTACATACGACTTCTGTACACCTGTGGTGGTGTTTTCGTATCTGTATTTATCAAATCAGATACACTGGGGACAATTCCACGACATCGAAATTTTCATCTTGAAAATGTTCATAGGGGGGACCATATCGATTTTTGGGTTTTTAGCTGTTCTTACAACTGCCACAGCGGCACTATTAGACCTACATACGACTTCTATACAACTGTGGTGGTGTTTTCGTATCTGTATTTATCAAATCAGATACACTGGGGACAATTCCACGACATCGAAATTTTCATCTTGAAAATGTTCATAGGGGGGACAACTGCCACAGCGGCACTATTAGACCTACATACGACTTCTGAACACCTGTGGTGGTGTTTTCGTATCTGTATTTATCAAATCAGATACACTGGGGATAATTCCACGACATCGAAATTTTCATCTTGAAAATGTTCATAGGGGGGACCATATCGACTTTTGGGTTTTCAGCTGTTCATCTTCCAGCCGCCACAGCGGCGCTATTAGACCTACATACGACTTCTGTACACCTGTGGTGGTGTTTTCGTATCTGTATTTATCAAATCAGATACACTGGGGATAATTCCACGACATCGAAATTTTCATCTTGAAAATGTTCATAGGGGGGACCATATCGACTTTTGGGATTTCAGCTGTTCATCTTCCAGAAGCCACAGCGGTGCTATTAGACCTACATACGACTTCTGTACACCTGTGGTGGTGTTTTCGTATCTGTATTTATCAAATCAGATACACTGGGGACAATTCCACGACATCGAAATTTTCATCTTGAAAATGTTCATAGGGGGGACCATATCGATTTTTGGGTTTTTAGCTGTTCTTACAACTGCCACAGCGGCACTATTAGACCTACATACGACTTCTGAACACCTGTGGTGGTGTTTTCGTATCTGTATTTATCAAATCAGATACACTGGGGACAATTCCAAGACATCGAAATTTTCATCTTGAAAATGTTCATAGGGGGGACCATATCGACTTTTGGGTTTTCAGCTGTTCATCTTCCAGCCGCCACAGCGGCGCTATTAGACCTACATACGACTTCTGTACACCTGTGGTGGTGTTTTCGTATCTGTATTTATCAAATCAGATACACTGGGGACAATTCCACGACATCGAAATTTTCATCTTGAAAATGTTCATAGGGGGGACCATATCGATTTTTGGGTTTTTAGCTGTTCTTACAACTGCCACAGCGGCACTATTAGACCTACATACGACTTCTGAACACCTGTGGTGGTGTTTTCGTATCTGTATTTATCAAATCAGATACACTGGGGACAATTCCACGACATCGAAATTTTCATCTTGAAAATGTTCATAGGGGGGACCATATCGATTTTTGGGTTTTTAGCTGTTCTTACAACTGCCACAGCGGCACTATTAGACCTACATACGACTTCTGAACACCTGTGGTGGTGTTTTCGTATCTGTATTTATCAAATCAGATACACTGGGGACAATTCCACGACATCGAAATTTTCATCTTGAAAATGTTCATAGGGGGGACCATATCGATTTTTGGGTTTTAAGCTGTTCTTACAACTGCCACAGCGGCACTATTAGACCTACATACGACTTCTGTACACCTGTTGTGGTGTTTTCGTATCTGTATTTATCAAATCAGATACACTGGGGACAATTCCACGACATCGAAATTTTCATCTTGAAAATGTTCATAGGGGGGACCATATCGATTTTTGGGTTTTTAGCTGTTCTTACAACTGCCACAGCGGCACTATTAGACCTACATACGACTTCTGTACAACTGTGGTGGTGTTTTCGTATCTGTATTTATCAAATCAGATACACTGGGGACAATTCCACGACATCGAAATTTTCATCTTGAAAATGTTCATAGGGGGGACCATATCGATTTTTGGGTTTTTAGCTGTTCTTACAACTGCCACAGCGGCACTATTAGACCTACATACGACTTCTGTACACCTGTGGTGGTGTTTTCGTATCTGTATTTATCAAATCAGATACACTGGGGACAATTCCACGACATCGAAATTTTCATCTTGAAAATGTTCATAGGAGGGACCATATCGACTTTTGGGTTTTCAGCTGTTCATCTTCCAGCCGCCACAGCGGCGCTATTAGACCTACATACGACTTCTGTACACCTGTGGTGGTGTTTTCGTATCTGTATTTATCAAATCAGATACACTGGGGACAATTCCACGACATCGAAATTTTCATCTTGAAAATGTTCATAGGGGGGACCATATCGATTTTTGGGTTTTTAGCTGTTCTTACAACTGCCACAGCGGCACTATTAGACCTACATACGACTTCTGTACAACTGTGGTGGTGTTTTCGTATCTGTATTTATCAAATCAGATACACTGGGGACAATTCCACGACATCGAAATTTTCATCTTGAAAATGTTCATAGGGGGGACCATATCGATTTTTGGGTTTTTAGCTGTTCTTACAACTGCCACAGCGGCACTATTAGACCTACATACGACTTCTGTACACCTGTGGTGGTGTTTTCGTATCTGTATTTATCAAATCAGAAACACTGGGGACAATTCCACGACATCGAAATTTTCATCTTGAAAATGTTCATAGGAGGGACCATATCGACTTTTGGGTTTTCAGCTGTTCATCTTCCAGCCGCCACAGCGGCGCTATTAGACCTACATACGACTTCTGTACACCTGTGGTGGTGTTTTCGTATCTGTATTTATCAAATCAGATACACTGGGGACAATTCCACGACATCGAAATTTTCATCTTGAAAATGTTCATAGGGGGGACCATATCGATTTTTGGGTTTTTAGCTGTTCTTACAACTGCCACAGCGGCACTATTAGACCTACATACGACTTCTGTACACCTGTGGTGGTGTTTTCGTATCTGTATTTATCAAATCAGATACACTGGGGACAATTCCACGACATCGAAATTTTCATCTTGAAAATGTTCATAGGAGGGACCATATCGACTTTTGGGTTTTCAGCTGTTCATCTTCCAGCCGCCACAGCGGCACTATTAGACCTACATACGACTTCTGTACACCTGTGGTGGTGTTTTCGTATCTGTATTTATCAAATCAGATACACTGGGGACAATTCCACGACATCGAAATTTTCATCTTGAAAATGTTCATAGGGGGACCATATCGATTTTTGGGTTTTTAGCTGTTCTTACAACTGCCACAGCGGCACTATTAGACCTACATACGACTTCTGAACACCTGTGGTGGTGTTTTCGTATCTGTATTTATCAAATCAGATACACTGGGGACAATTCCACGACATCGAAATTTTCATCTTGAAAATGTTCATAGGGGGGACCATATCGATTTTTGGGTTTTTAGCTGTTCTTACAACTGCCACAGCGGCACTATTAGACCTACATACGACTTCTGAACACCTGTGGTGGTGTTTTCGTATCTGTATTTATCAAATCAGATACATTGGGGACAATTCCACGACATCGAAATTTTCATCTTGAAAATGTTCATAGGGGGGACCATATCGATTTTTGGGTTTTTAGCTGTTCTTACAACTGCCACAGCGGCACTATTAGGCCTACATACGACTTCTGTACAACTGTGGTGGTGTTTTCGTATCTGTATTTATCAAATCAGATACACTGGGGACAATTCCACGACATCGAAATTTTCATCTTGAAAATGTTCATAGGGGGGACCATATCGATTTTTGGGTTTTTAGCTGTTCTTACAACTGCCACAGCGGCACTATTAGACCTACATACGACTTCTGTACACCTGTGGTGGTGTTTTCGTATCTGTATTTATCAAATCAGATATACTGGGGACAATTCCACGACATCGAAATTTTCATCTTGAAAATGTTC
Source organism: Eristalis pertinax (assembly GCA_907269125.1). NCBI lineage: Eukaryota > Metazoa > Arthropoda > Insecta > Diptera > Syrphidae > Eristalis > Eristalis pertinax. The sequence continues at coordinate 422,694 of CAJSMF010000059.1, forward strand.
ATAGGGGGGACCATATCGATTTTTGGGTTTTTAGCTGTTCTTACAACTGCCACAGCGGCACTATTAGACCTACATACGACTTCTGTACAACTGTGGTGGTGTTTTCGTATCTGTATTTATCAAATCAGATACACTGGGGACAATTCCACGACATCGAAATTTTCATCTTGAAAATGTTCATAGGGGGGACCATATCGATTTTTGGGTTTTTAGCTGTTCTTACAACTGCCACAGCGGCACTATTAGACCTACATACGACTTCTGTACACCTGTGGTGGTGTTTTCGTATCTGTATTTATCAAATCAGATACACTGGGGACAATTCCACGACATCGAAATTTTCATCTTGAAAATGTTCATAGGAGGGACCATATCGCCTTTTGGGTTTTCAGCTGTTCATCTTCCAGCCGCCACAGCGGCGCTATTAGACCTACATACGACTTCTGTACACCTGTGGTGGTGTTTTCGTATCTGTATTTATCAAATCAGATACACTAGGGACAATTCCACGACATCGAAATTTTCATCTTGAAAATGTTCATAGGGGGGACCATATCGATTTTTGGGTTTTTAGCTGTTCTTACAACTGCCACAGCGGCACTATTAGACCTACATACGACTTCTGTACAACTGTGGTGGTGTTTTCGTATCTGTATTTATCAAATCAGATACACTGGGGACAATTCCACGACATCGAAATTTTCATCTTGAAAATGTTCATAGGGGGGACCATATCGATTTTTGGGTTTTTAGCTGTTCTTACAACTGCCACAGCGGCACTATTAGACCTACATACGACTTCTGTACACCTGTGGTGGTGTTTTCGTATCTGTATTTATCAAATCAGATACACTGGGGACAATTCCACGACATCGAAATTTTCATCTTGAAAATGTTCATAGGAGGGACCATATCGATTTTTGGGTTTTTAGCTGTTCTTACAACTGCCACAGCGGCACTATTAGACCTACATACGACTTCTGAACACCTGTGGTGGTGTTTTCGTGTCTGTATTTATCAAAGCAGATACACTGGGGACAATTCCACGACATCGAAATTTTCATCTTGAAAATGTTCATAGGGGGGACCATATCGATTTTTGGGTTTTTAGCTGTTCTTACAACTGCCACAGCGGCACTATTAGACCTACATACGACTTCTGAACACCTGTGGTGGTGTTTTCGTATCTGTATTTATCAAATCAGATACACTGGGGACAATTCCACGACATCGAAATTTTCATCTTGAAAATGTTTATAGGGGGACCATATCGACTTTTGGGTTTTCAGCTGTTCATCTTCCAGCCGCCACAGCGGCGCTATTAGACCTACATACGACTTCTGTACACCTGTGGTGGTGCTTTCGTATCTGTATTTATCAAATCAGATACACTGGGTATAATTCCACGACATCGAAATTTTCATCTTGAAAATGTTCATAGTGGGGACCATATCGACTTTTGGGTTTTCAGCTGTTCATCTTCCAGCCGCCACAGCGGCGCTATTAGACCTACATACGACTTCTGTACACCTGTGGTGGTGTTTTCGTATCTGTATTTATCAAATCAGATACACTGGGGACAATTCCACGACATCGAAATTTTCATCTTGAAAATGTTCATAGGGGGGACCATATCGATTTTTGGGTTTTTAGCTGTTCTTACAACTGCCACAGCGGCACTATTAGACCTACATACGACTTCTGAACACCTGTGGTGGTGTTTTCGTATCTGTATTTATCAAATCAGATACACTGGGGACAATTCCACGACATCGAAATTTTCATCTTGAAAATGTTCATAGGAGGGACCATATCGATTTTTGGGATTTTAGCTGTTCTTACAACTGCCACAGCGGCACTATTAGACCTACATACGTCTTCTGAACACCTGTGGTGGTGTTTTCGTATCTGTATTTATCAAATCAGATACACTGGGGACAATTCCACGACATCGAAATTTTCATCTTGAAAATGTTCATAGGGGGGACCATATCGATTTTTGAGTTTTTAGCTGTTCTTACAACTGCCACAGCGGCACTATTAGACCTACATACGACTTCTGTACAACTGTGGTGGTGTTTTCGTATCTGTATTTATCAAATCAGATACACTGGGGACAATTCCACGACATCGAAATTTTCATCTTGAAAATGTTCATAGGGGGGACCATATTGATTTTTGGGTTTTTTGCTGTTCTTACAACTGCCACAGCGGCACTATTAGACCTACATACGACTTCTGTACACCTGTGGTGGTGTTTTCGTATCTGTATTTATCAAATCAGATACACTGGGGACAATTCCACGACATCGAAATTTTCATCTTGAAAATGTTCATAGGAGGGACCATATCGACTTTTGGGTTTTCAGCTGTTCATCTTCCAGCCGCCACAGCGGCGCTATTAGACCTACATACGACTTCTGTACACCTGTGGTGGTGTTTTCGTATCTGTATTTATCAAATCAGATACACTGGGGACAATTCCACGACATCGAAATTTTCATCTTGAAAATGTTCATAGGGGGGACCATATCGATTTTTGGGTTTTTAGCTGTTCTTACAACTGCCACAGCGGCACTATTAGACCTACATACGACTTCTGTACAACTGTGGTGGTGTTTTCGTATCTGTATTTATCAAATCAGATACACTGGGGACAATTCCACGACATCGAAATTTTCATCTTGAAAATGTTCATAGGAGGGACCATATCGATTTTTGGGTTTTTAGCTGTTCTTCCAGCCGCCACAGCGGCACTATTAGACCTACATACGACTTCTGAACACCTGTGGTGGTGTTTTCGTATCTGTATTTATCAAATCAGATACACTGGGGACAATTCCACGACATCGAAATTTTCATCTTGAAAATGTTCATAGGGGGGACCATATCGATTTTTGGGTTTTTAGCTGTTCATCTTCCAGCCGCCACATCGGCGCTATTAGACCTACGTACGACTTCTGTACACCTGTGGTGGTGTTTTCGTATCTGTATTTATCAAATCAGATACACTGGGGACAATTCCACGACATCGAAATTTTCATCTTGAAAATGTTCATAGGAGGGACCATATCGATTTTTGGGATTTTAGCTGTTCTTACAACTGCCACAGCGGCACTATTAGACCTACATACGTCTTCTGAACACCTGTGGTGGTGTTTTCGTATCTGTATTTATCAAATCAGATACACTGGGGACAATTCCACGACATCGAAATTTTCATCTTGAAAATGTTCATAGGGGGGACCATATCGATTTTTGAGTTTTTAGCTGTTCTTACAACTGCCACAGCGGCACTATTAGACCTACATACGACTTCTGTACAACTGTGGTGGTGTTTTCGTATCTGTATTTATCAAATCAGATACACTGGGGACAATTCCACGACATCGAAATTTTCATCTTGAAAATGTTCATAGGGGGGACCATATTGATTTTTGGGTTTTTAGCTGTTCTTACAACTGCCACAGCGGCACTATTAGACCTACATACGACTTCTGTACACCTGTGGTGGTGTTTTCGTATCTGTATTTATCAAATCAGATACACTGGGGACAATTCCACGACATCGAAATTTTCATCTTGAAAATGTTCATAGGAGGGACCATATCGACTTTTGGGTTTTCAGCTGTTCATCTTCCAGCCGCCACAGCGGCGCTATTAGACCTACATACGACTTCTGTACACCTGTGGTGGTGTTTTCGTATCTGTATTTATCAAATCAGATACACTGGGGACAATTCCACGACATCGAAATTTTCATCTTGAAAATGTTCATAGGGGGGACCATATCGATTTTTGGGTTTTTAGCTGTTCTTACAACTGCCACAGCGGCACTATTAGACCTACATACGACTTCTGTACAACTGTGGTGGTGTTTTCGTATCTGTATTTATCAAATCAGATACACTGGGGACAATTCCACGACATCGAAATTTTCATCTTGAAAATGTTCATAGGAGGGACCATATCGATTTTTGGGTTTTTAGCTGTTCTTACAACTGCCACAGCGGCACTATTAGACCTACATACGACTTCTGAACACCTGTGGTGGTGTTTTCGTGTCTGTATTTATCAAAGCAGATACACTGGGGACAATTCCACGACATCGAAATTTTCATCTTGAAAATGTTCATAGGGGGGACCATATCGATTTTTGGGTTTTTAGCTGTTCTTACAACTGCCACAGCGGCACTATTAGACCTACATACGACTTCTGAACACCTGTGGTGGTGTTTTCGTATCTGTATTTATCAAATCAGATACACTGGGGACAATTCCACGACATCGAAATTTTCATCTTGAAAATGTTTATAGGGGGACCATATCGACTTTTGGGTTTTCAGCTGTTCATCTTCCAGCCGCCACAGCGGCGCTATTAGACCTACATACGACTTCTGTACACCTGTGGTGGTGCTTTCGTATCTGTATTTATCAAATCAGATACACTGGGTATAATTCCACGACATCGAAATTTTCATCTTGAAAATGTTCATAGTGGGGACCATATCGACTTTTGGGTTTTCAGCTGTTCATCTTCCAGCCGCCACAGCGGCGCTATTAGACCTACATACGACTTCTGTACACCTGTGGTGGTGTTTTCGTATCTGTATTTATCAAATCAGATACACTGGGGACAATTCCACGACATCGAAATTTTCATCTTGAAAATGTTCATAGGGGGGACCATATCGATTTTTGGGTTTTTAGCTGTTCTTACAACTGCCACAGCGGCACTATTAGACCTACATACGACTTCTGAACACCTGTGGGGGTGTTTTCGTATCTGTATTTATCAAATCAGATTCACTGGGGACAATTCCACGACATCGAAATTTTCATCTTGAAAATGTTCATAGGGGGACCATATTGATTTTTGGGTTTTTAGCTGTTCTTACAACTGCCACAGCGGCACTATTAGACCTACATACGACTTCTGAACACCCGTGGTGGTGTTTTCGTATCTGTATTTATCAAATCAGATACACTGGGGACAATTCCACGACATCGAAATTTTCATCTTGAAAATGTTCATAGGGGGGACCATATCGATTTTTGGGTTTTTAGCTGTTCTTACAACTGCCACAGCGGCACTATTAGACCTACATACGACTTCTGAACACCTTTGGTGGTGTTTTCGTATCTGTATTTATCAAATCAGATACACTGGGGACAATTCCACGACATCGAAATTTTCATCTTGAAAATGTTCATAGGAGGGACCATATCGACTTTTGGGTTTTCAGCTGTTCATCTTCCAGCCGCCACAGCGGCGCTATTAGACCTACATACGACTTCTGTACACCTGTGGTGGTGTTTTCGTATCTGTATTTATCAAATCAGATACACTGGGGACAATTCCACGACATCGAAATTTTCATCTTGAAAATGTTCATAGGGGGGACCATATCGATTTTTGGGTTTTTAGCTGTTCTTACAACTGCCACAGCGGCACTATTAGACCTACATACGACTTCTGTACACCTGTGGTGGTGTTTTCGTATCTGTATTTATCAAATCAGATACACTGGGGACAATTCCACGACATCGAAATTTTCATCTTGAAAATGTTCATAGGGGGGACCATATCGATTTTTGGGTTTTTAGCTGTTCTTACAACTGCCACAGCGGCACTATTAGACCTACATTCGACTTCTGTACAACTGTGGTGGTGTTTTCGTATCTGTATTTATCAAATCAGATACACTGGGGACAATTCCACGACATCGAAATTTTCATCTTGAAAATGTTCATACGGGGGACCATATCGATTTTTGGGTTTTTAGCTGTTCTTACAACTGCCACAGCGGCACTATTAGACCTACATACGACTTCTGAACACCTGTGGTGGTGTTTTCGTGTCTGTATTTATCAAAGCAGATACACTGGGGACAATTCCACGACATCGAAATTTCCATCTTGAAAATGTTCATAGGGGGGACCATATCGATTTTTGGGTTTTTAGCTGTTCTTACAACTGCCACAGCGGCACTATTAGACCTACATACGACTTCTGAACACCTTTGGTGGTGTTTTCGTATCTGTATTTATCAAATCAGATACACTGGGGACAATTCCACGACATCGAAATTTTCATCTTGAAAATGTTCATAGGAGGGACCATATCGACTTTTGGGTTTTCAGCTGTTCATCTTCCAGCCGCCACAGCGGCGCTATTAGACCTACATACGACTTCTGTACACCTGTGGTGGTGTTTTCGTATCTGTATTTATCAAATCAGATACACTGGGGACAATTCCACGACATCGAAATTTTCATCTTGAAAATGTTCATAGGGGGGACCATATCGATTTTTGGGTTTTTAGCTGTTCTTACAACTGCCACAGCGGCACTATTAGACCTACATACGACTTCTGTACAACTGTGGTGGTGTTTTCGTATCTGTATTTATCAAATCAGATACACTGGGGACAATTCCACGACATCGAAATTTTCATCTTGAAAATGTTCATAGGGGGGACCATATCGATTTTTGGGTTTTTAGCTGTTCTTACAACTGCCACAGCGGCACTATTAGACCTACATACGACTTCTGTACACCTGTGGTGGTGTTTTCGTATCTGTATTTATCAAATCAGATACACTGGGGACAATTCCACGACATCGAAATTTTCATCTTGAAAATGTTCATAGGGGGGACCATATCGATTTTTGGGTTTTTAGCTGTTCTTACAACTGCCACAGCGGCACTATTAGACCTACATTCGACTTCTGTACAACTGTGGTGGTGTTTTCGTATCTGTATTTATCAAATCAGATACACTGGGGACAATTCCACGACATCGAAATTTTCATCTTGAAAATGTTCATACGGGGGACCATATCGATTTTTGGGTTTTTAGCTGTTCTTACAACTGCCACAGCGGCACTATTAGACCTACATACGACTTCTGAACACCTGTGGTGGTGTTTTCGTGTCTGTATTTATCAAAGCAGATACACTGGGGACAATTCCACGACATCGAAATTTTCATCTTGAAAATGTTCATAGGGGGGACCATATCGATTTTTGGGTTTTTAGCTGTTCTTACAACTGCCACAGCGGCACTATTAGACCTACATACGACTTCTGAACACCTGTGGTGGTGTTTTCGTATCTGTATTTATCAAATCAGATACACTGGGGACAATTCCACGACATCGAAATTTTCATCTTGAAAATGTTTATAGGGGGACCATATCGACTTTTGGGTTTTCAGCTGTTCATCTTCCAGCCGCCACAGCGGCGCTATTAGACCTACATACGACTTCTGTACACCTGTGGTGGTGTTTTCGTATCTGTATTTATCAAATCAGATACACTGGGGACAATTCCACGACATCGAAATTTTCATCTTGAAAATGTTCATAGGGGGGACCATATCGATTTTTGGGTTTTTAGCTGTTCTTACAACTGCCACAGCGGCACTATTAGACCTACATACGACTTCTGAACACCTGTGGTGGTGTTTTCGTATCTGTATTTATCAAATCAGATACACTGGGAACAATGCCACGACATCGAAATTTTCATCTTGAAAATGTTCATAGGGGGGACCATATCGATTTTTGGGTTTTTAGTTGTTCTTACAACTGCCACAGCGGCACTATTAGACCTACATACGACTTCTGAACACCTGTGGGGGTGTTTTCGTATCTGTATTTATCAAATCAGATACACTGGGGACAATTCCACGACATCGAAATTTTCATCTTGAAAATGTTCATAGGGGGGACCATATTGATTTTTGGGTTTTTAGCTGTTCTTACAACTGCCACAGCGGCACTATTAGACCTACATACGACTTCTGAACACCCGTGGTGGTGTTTTCGTATCTGTATTTATCAAATCAGATACACTGGGGACAATTCCACGACATCGAAATTTTCATCTTGAAAATGTTCATAGGGGGGACCATATCGACTTTTGGGTTTTCAGCTGTTCATCTTCCAGCCGCCACAGCGGCGCTATTAGACCTACATACGACTTTTCTGTACACCTGTGGTGGTGTTTTCGTATCTGTATTTATCAAATCAGATACACTGGGGACAATTCCACGACATCGAAATTTTCATCTTGAAAATGTTCATAGGGGGGACCATATCGATTTTTGGGTTTTTAGCTGTTCTTACAACTGCCACAGCGGCACTATTAGACCTACATACGACTTCTGAACACCTGTGGTGGTGTTTTCGTATCTGTATTTATCAAATCAGATACACTGGGAACAATGCCACGACATCGAAATTTTCATCTTGAAAATGTTCATAGGGGGGACCATATCGATTTTTGGGTTTTTAGTTGTTCTTACAACTGCCACAGCGGCACTATTAGACCTACATACGACTTCTGAACACCTGTGGGGGTGTTTTCGTATCTGTATTTATCAAATCAGATACACTGGGGACAATTCCACGACATCGAAATTTTCATCTTGAAAATGTTCATAGGGGGGACCATATTGATTTTTGGGTTTTTAGCTGTTCTTACAACTGCCACAGCGGCACTATTAGACCTACATACGACTTCTGAACACCCGTGGTGGTGTTTTCGTATCTGTATTTATCAAATCAGATACACTGGGGACAATTCCACGACATCGAAATTTTCATCTTGAAAATGTTCATAGGGGGGACCATATCGACTTTTGGGTTTTCAGCTGTTCATCTTCCAGCCGCCACAGCGGCGCTATTAGACCTACATACGACTTTTCTGTACACCTGTGGTGGTGTTTTCGTATCTGTATTTATCAAATCAGATACACTGGGGACAATTCCACGACATCGAAATTTTCATCTTGAAAATGTTCATAGGGGGGACCATATCGATTTTTGGGTTTTTAGCTGTTCTTACAACTGCCACAGCGGCACTATTAGACCTACATACGACTTCTGAACACCTGTGGTGGTGTTTTCGTATCTGTATTTATCAAATCAGATACACTGGGGACAATTCCACGACATCGAAATTTTCATCTTGAAAATGTTCATAGGGGGGACCATATCGATTTTTGGGTTTTTAGCTGTTCTTACAACTGCCACAGCGGCACTATTAGACCTACATACGACTTCTGAACACCTTTGGTGGTGTTTTCGTATCTGTATTTATCAAATCAGATACACTGGGGACAATTCCACGACATCGAAATTTTCATCTTGAAAATGTTCATAGGGGGGACCATATCGATTTTCGGGTTTTTAGCTGTTCATCTTTCAGCCGCCACAGCGGCGCTATTAGACCTACGTACGACTTCTGTACACCTGTGGTGGTGTTTTCGTATCTGTATTTATCAAATCAGATACACTGGGGACAATTCCACGACATCGAAATTTTCATCTTGAAAATGTTCATAGGAGGGACCATATCGATTTTTGAGATTTTAGCTGTTCTTACAACTGCCACAGCGGCACTATTAGACCAACATACGACTTCTGAACACCTGTGGTGGTGTTTTCGTATCTGTATTTATCAAATCAGATACACTGGGGACAATTCCACGACATCGAAATTTTCATCTTGAAAATGTTCATAGGGGGGACCATATCGATTTTTGGGTTTTTAGTTGTTCTTACAACTGCCACAGCGGCACTATTAGACCTACATACGTCTTCTGAACACCTGTGGTGGTGTTTTCGTATCTGTATTTATCAAATCAGATACACTGGGGACAATTCCACGACATCGAAATTTTCATCTTGAAAATGTTCATAGGGGGGACCATATCGATTTTTGGGTTTTTAGCTGTTCTTACAACTGCCACAGCGGCACTATTAGACCTACATACGACTTCTTTACACCTGTGGTGGTGTTTTCGTATCTGTATTTATCAAATCAGATACACTGGGGACAATTCCACGACATCGAAATTTTCATCTTGAAAATGTTCATAGGGGGGACCATATCGACTTTTGGGTTTTCAGCTGTTCATCTTCCAGCCGCCACAGCGGCGCTATTAGACCTACATACGACTTCTGTACACCTGTGGTGGTGTTTTCGTATCTGTATTTATCAAATCAGATACACTGGGGACAATTCCACGACATCGAAATTTTCATCTTGAAAATGTTCATAGGGGGGACCATATCGATTTTTGGGTTTTTAGCTGTTCTTACAACTGCCACAGCGGCACTATTAGACCTACATACGACTTCTGAACACCCGTGGTGGTGTTTTCGTATCTGTATTTATCAAATCAGATACACTGGGGACAATTCCACGACATCGAAATTTTCATCTTGAAAATGTTCATAGGGGGGACCATATCGACTTTTGGGTTTTCAGCTGTTCATCTTCCAGCCGCCACAGCGGCGCTATTAGACCTACATACGACTTTTCTGTACACCTGTGGTGGTGTTTTCGTATCTGTATTTATCAAATCAGATACACTGGGGACAATTCCACGACATCGAAATTTTCATCTTGAAAATGTTCATAGGGGGGACCATATCGATTTTTGGGTTTTTAGCTGTTCTTACAACTGCCACAGCGGCACTATTAGACCTACATACGACTTCTGAACACCTGTGGTGGTGTTTTCGTATCTGTATTTATCAAATCAGATACACTGGGGACAATTCCACGACATCGAAATTTTCATCTTGAAAATGTTCATAGGGGGGACCATATCGATTTTTGGGTTTTTAGCTGTTCTTACAACTGCCACAGCGGCACTATTAGACCTACATACGACTTCTGTACACCTGTGGTGGTGTTTTCGTATCTGTATTTATCAAATCAGATACACTGGGGACAATTCCACGACATCGAAATTTTCATCTTGAAAATGTTCATAGGGGGGACCATATCGATTTTCGGGTTTTTAGCTGTTCATCTTTCAGCCGCCACAGCGGCGCTATTAGACCTACGTACGACTTCTGTACACCTGTGGTGGTGTTTTCGTATCTGTATTTATCAAATCAGATACACTGGGGACAATTCCACGACATCGAAATTTTCATCTTGAAAATGTTCATAGGGGGGACCATATCGATTTTTGGGTTTTTAGTTGTTCTTACAACTGCCACAGCGGCACTATTAGACCTACATACGTCTTCTGAACACCTGTGGTGGTGTTTTCGTATCTGTATTTATCAAATCAGATACACTGGGGACAATTCCACGACATCGAAATTTTCATCTTGAAAATGTTCATAGGGGGGACCATATCGATTTTTGGGTTTTTAGCTGTTCTTACAACTGCCACAGCGGCACTATTAGACCTACATACGACTTCTTTACACCTGTGGTGGTGTTTTCGTATCTGTATTTATCAAATCAGATACACTGGGGACAATTCCACGACATCGAAATTTTCATCTTGAAAATGTTCATAGGGGGGACCATATCGACTTTTGGGTTTTCAGCTGTTCATCTTCCAGCCGCCACAGCGGCGCTATTAGACCTACATACGACTTCTGTACACCTGTGGTGGTGTTTTCGTATCTGTATTTATCAAATCAGATACACTGGGGACAATTCCACGACATCGAAATTTTCATCTTGAAAATGTTCATAGGGGGGACCATATCGATTTTTGGGTTTTTAGCTGTTCTTACAACTGCCACAGCGGCACTATTAGACCTACATACGACTTCTGAACACCCGTGGTGGTGTTTTCGTATCTGTATTTATCAAATCAGATACACTGGGGACAATTCCACGACATCGAAATTTTCATCTTGAAAATGTTCATAGGGGGGACCATATCGACTTTTGGGTTTTCAGCTGTTCATCTTCCAGCCGCCACAGCGGCGCTATTAGACCTACATACGACTTTTCTGTACACCTGTGGTGGTGTTTTCGTATCTGTATTTATCAAATCAGATACACTGGGGACAATTCCACGACATCGAAATTTTCATCTTGAAAATGTTCATAGGGGGGACCATATCGATTTTTGGGTTTTTAGCTGTTCTTACAACTGCCACAGCGGCACTATTAGACCTACATACGACTTCTGAACACCTGTGGTGGTGTTTTCGTATCTGTATTTATCAAATCAGATACACTGGGGACAATTCCACGACATCGAAATTTTCATCTTGAAAATGTTCATAGGGGGGACCATATCGATTTTTGGGTTTTTAGCTGTTCTTACAACTGCCACAGCGGCACTATTAGACCTACATACGACTTCTGAACACCTTTGGTGGTGTTTTCGTATCTGTATTTATCAAATCAGATACACTGGGGACAATTCCACGACATCGAAATTTTCATCTTGAAAATGTTCATAGGGGGGACCATATCGATTTTCGGGTTTTTAGCTGTTCATCTTTCAGCCGCCACAGCGGCGCTATTAGACCTACGTACGACTTCTGTACACCTGTGGTGGTGTTTTCGTATCTGTATTTATCAAATCAGATACACTGGGGACAATTCCACGACATCGAAATTTTCATCTTGAAAATGTTCATAGGAGGGACCATATCGATTTTTGAGATTTTAGCTGTTCTTACAACTGCCACAGCGGCACTATTAGACCAACATACGACTTCTGAACACCTGTGGTGGTGTTTTCGTATCTGTATTTATCAAATCAGATACACTGGGGACAATTCCACGACATCGAAATTTTCATCTTGAAAATGTTCATAGGGGGGACCATATCGATTTTTGGGTTTTTAGTTGTTCTTACAACTGCCACAGCGGCACTATTAGACCTACATACGTCTTCTGAACACCTGTGGTGGTGTTTTCGTATCTGTATTTATCAAATCAGATACACTGGGGACAATTCCACGACATCGAAATTTTCATCTTGAAAATGTTCATAGGGGGGACCATATCGATTTTTGGGTTTTTAGCTGTTCTTACAACTGCCACAGCGGCACTATTAGACCTACATACGACTTCTTTACACCTGTGGTGGTGTTTTCGTATCTGTATTTATCAAATCAGATACACTGGGGACAATTCCACGACATCGAAATTTTCATCTTGAAAATGTTCATAGGGGGGACCATATCGACTTTTGGGTTTTCAGCTGTTCATCTTCCAGCCGCCACAGCGGCGCTATTAGACCTACATACGACTTCTGTACACCTGTGGTGGTGTTTTCGTATCTGTATTTATCAAATCAGATACACTGGGGACAATTCCACGACATCGAAATTTTCATCTTGAAAATGTTCATAGGGGGGACCATATCGATTTTTGGGTTTTTAGCTGTTCTTACAACTGCCACAGCGGCACTATTAGACCTACATACGACTTCTGTACAACTGTGGTGGTGTTTTCGTATCTGTATTTATCAAATCAGATACACTGGGGACAATTCCACGACATCGAAATTTTCATCTTGAAAATGTTCATGGGGGGACCATATCGATTTTTGGGTTTTTAGCTGTTCTTACAACTGCCACAGCGGCACTATTAGACCTACATACGACTTCTGAACACCTGTGGTGGTGTTTTCGTATCTGTATTTATCAAATCAGATACACTGGGGACAATTCCACTACATCGAAATTTTCATCTTGAAAATGTTCATAGGGAGGACCATATCGATTTTTGGGTTTTTAGCTGTTCTTACAACTGCCACAGCGGCACTATTAGACCTACATACGACTCCTGTGGTGGTGTTTTCGTATCTGTATTTATCAAATCAGATACACTGGGGACAATTCCACGACATCGAAATTTTCATCTTGAAAATGTTCATAGGGGGGACCATATCGATTTTTGGGTTCTTAGCTGTTCTTACAACCGCCACAGCGGCACTATTAGACCTACATACGACTTCTGAACACCTGTGGTGGTGTTTTCGTATCTGTATTTATCAAATCAGATACACTGGGGACAATTCCACGACATCGAAATTTTCATCTTGAAAATGTTCATAGGGGGGACCATATCGACTTTTGGGTTTTCAGCTGTTCATCTTCCAGCCGCCACAGCGGCGGTATTAGACCTACATACGACTTCTGTACACCTGTGGTGGTGTTTTCGTATCTGTATTTATCAAATCAGATACACTGGGGACAATTCCACGACATCGAAATTTTCATCTTGAAAATGTTCATAGTTGGGACCATATCGATTTTTGGGTTTTTAGCTGTTCTTACAACTGCCACAACGGCACTATTAGACCTACATACGACTTCTGTACACCTGTGGTGGTGTTTTCGTACCATATCGATTTTTGGGTTTTTAGCTGTTTTTACAACTGCCACAGCGGCACTATTAGACCTACATACGACTTCTGAACACCTGTGGTGGTGTTTTGGTATCTGTATTTATCAAATCAGATACACTGGGGACAATTCCACGACATCGAAATTTTCATCTTGAAAATGTTCATTGAAAATGTAGGGGGGACCATATCGATTTTTGGGTTTTTAGCTGTTCTTACAACTGCCACAGCGGCACTATTAGACCTACATACGACTTCTGAACACCTGTGGTGGTGTTTTCGTATCTGTATTTATCAAATCAGATACACTGGGGACAATTCCACGACATCGAAATTTTCATCTTGAAAATGTTCATAGGGGGGACCATATCGACTTTTGGGTTTTCAGCTGTTCATCTTCCAGCCGCCACAGCGGCGCTATTAGACCTACATAAGACTTCTGTACACCTGTGGTGGTGTTTTCGTATCTGTATTTATCAAATCAGATACACTGGGGACAATTCCACGACATCGAAATTTTCATCTTGAAAATGTTCATAGAGGAGACCATATCGATTTTTGGGTTTTTAGCTGTTCTTACAACTGCCACAGCGGCACTATTAGACCTACATACGACTTCTGTACAACTGTGGTGGTGTTTTCGTATCTGTATTTATCAAATCAGATACACTGGGGACAATTCCACGACATCGAAATTTTCATCTTGAAAATGTTCATAGGGGGGACCATATCGATTTTTGGGTTTTTGGCTGTTCTTACAACTGCCACAGCGGCACTATTAGACCTACATACGACTTCTGAACACCTGTGGTGGTGTTTTCGTATCTGTATTTATCAAATCAGATACACTGGGGACAGTTCCACGACATCGAAATTTTCAAAATGTTCATAGGGACTTCTGAACACCTGTGGTGGTGTTTTCGTATCTGTATTTATCAAAGCAGATACACTGGGGACAATTCCACGACATCGAAATTTTCATCTTGAAAATGTTCATAGGGGGGACCATATCGATTTTTGGGTTTTTAGCTGTTCTTACAACTGCCACAGCGGCACTATTAGACCTACATACGACTTCTGAACACCTGTGGTGGTGTTTTCGTATCTGTATTTATCAAATCAGATACACTGGGGACAATTCCACGACATCGAAATTTTCATCTTGAAAATGTTCATAGGGGGACCATATCGACTTTTGGGTTTTCAGATGTTCATCTTCCAGCCGCCACAGCGGCGCTATTAGACCTACATACGACTTCTGTACAACTGTGGTGGTGTTTTCGTATCTGTATTTATCAAATCACATACACTGGGGACAATTCCACGACATCGAAATTTTCATCTTGAAAATGTTCATAGGGGAGACCATATCGATTTTTGGGTTTTTAGCTGTTCTTACAACTGCCACAGCGGCACTATTAGACCTACATACGACTTCTGTACAACTGTGGTGGTGTTTTCGTACCATATCGATTTTTGGGTTTTTAGCTGTTCTTACAACTGCCACAGCGGCACTATTAGACCTACATACGACTTCTGAACACCTGTGGTGGTGTTTTCGTATCTGTATTTATCAAATCAGATACACTGGGGACAATTCCACGACATCGAAATTTTCATCTTGAAAATGTTCATAGGGGGGACCATATCGATTTTTGGGTTTTTAGCTGTTCTTACAACTGCCACAGCGGCACTATTAGACCTACATACGACTTCTGAACACCTGTGGTGGTGTTTTCGTATCTGTATTTATCAAATCAGATACACTGGGGACAATTCCACGACATCGAAATTTTCATCTTGAAAATGTTCATAGGGGGGACCATATCGATTTTTGGGTTTTTAGGTGTTCTTACAACTGCCACAGCGGCACTATTAGACCTACATACGACTTCTGTACACCTGTGGTGGTGTTTTCGTATCTGTATTTATCAAATCAGATACACTGGGACAATTCCACGACATCGAAATTTTCATCTTGAAAATGTTCATAGGGGGGACCATATCGATTTTTGGGTTTTTAGCTGTTCTTACAACTGCCACAGCGGCACTATTAGACCTACATACGACTTCTGAACACCTGTGGTGGTGTTTTCGTATCTGTATTTATCAAATCAGATACACTGGGGACAATTCCACGACATCGAAATTTTCATCTTGAAAATGTTCATAGGGGGGACCATATCGATTTTTGGGTTTTTAGGTGTTCTTACAACTGCCACAGCGGCACTATTAGACCTACATACGACTTCTGTACAACTGTGGTGGTGTTTTCGTATCTGTATTTATCAAATCAGATACACTGGGGACAATTCCACGACATCGAAATTTTCATCTTGAAAATGTTCATAGGGGGGACCATATCGACTTTTGGGTTTTCAGCTGTTCATCTTCCAGCCGCCACAGCGGCGCTATTAGACCTACATACGACTTCTGTACACCTGTGGTGGTGTTTTCGTATCTGTATTTATCAAATCAGATACACTGGGACAATTCCACGACATCGAAATTTTCATCTTGAAAATGTTCATAGGGGGGACCATATCGATTTTTGGGTTTTTAGCTGTTCTTACAACTGCCACAGCGGCACTATTAGACCTACATACGACTTCTGTACAACTGTGGTGGTGTTTTCGTATCTGTATTTATCAAATCAGATACACTGGGGACAATTCCACGACATCGAAATTTTCATCTTGAAAATGTTCATAGGGGGGACCATATCGATTTTTGGGTTTTTGGCTGTTCTTACAACTGCCACAGCGGCACTATTAGACCTACATACGACTTCTGAACACCTGTGGTGGTGTTTTCGTATCTGTATTTATCAAATCAGATACACTGGGGACAGTTCCACGACATCGAAATTTTCAAAATGTTCATAGGGACTTCTGAACACCTGTGGTGGTGTTTTCGTATCTGTATTTATCAAAGCAGATACACTGGGGACAGGGGTTTTCAGATGTTCATCTTCCAGCCGCCACAGCGGCGCTATTAGACCTACATACGACTTCTGTACAACTGTGGTGGTGTTTTCGTATCTGTATTTATCAAATCACATACACTGGGAATTCCACGACATCGAAATTTTCATCTTGAAAATGTTCATAGGGGAGACCATATCGATTTTTGGGTTTTTAGCTGTTCTTACAACTGCCACAGCGGCACTATTAGACCTACATACGACTTCTGTACAACTGTGGTGGTGTTTTCGTACCATATCGATTTTTGGGTTTTTAGCTGTTCTTACAACTGCCACAGCGGCACTATTAGACCTACATACGACTTCTGAACACCTGTGGTGGTGTTTTCGTATCTGTATTTATCAAATCAGATACACTGGGGACAATTCCACGACATCGAAATTTTCATCTTGAAAATGTTCATAGGGGGGACCATATCGATTTTTGGGTTTTTAGCTGTTCTTACAACTGCCACAGCGGCACTATTAGACCTACATACGACTTCTGAACACCTGTGGTGGTGTTTTCGTATCTGTATTTATCAAATCAGATACACTGGGGACAATTCCACGACATCGAAATTTTCATCTTGAAAATGTTCATAGGGGGACCATATCGATTTTTGGGTTTTTAGGTGTTCTTACAACTGCCACAGCGGCACTATTAGACCTACATACGACTTCTGTACACCTGTGGTGGTGTTTTCGTATCTGTATTTATCAAATCAGATACACTGGGACAATTCCACGACATCGAAATTTTCATCTTGAAAATGTTCATAGGGGGGACCATATCGATTTTTGGGTTTTTAGCTGTTCTTACAACTGCCACAGCGGCACTATTAGACCTACATACGACTTCTGAACACCTGTGGTGGTGTTTTCGTATCTGTATTTATCAAATCAGATACACTGGGGACAATTCCACGACATCGAAATTTTCATCTTGAAAATGTTCATAGGGGGGACCATATCGATTTTTGGGTTTTTAGGTGTTCTTACAACTGCCACAGCGGCACTATTAGACCTACATACGACTTCTGTACAACTGTGGTGGTGTTTTCGTATCTGTATTTATCAAATCAGATACACTGGGGACAATTCCACGACATCGAAATTTTCATCTTGAAAATGTTCATAGGGGGGACCATATCGACTTTTGGGTTTTCAGCTGTTCATCTTCCAGCCGCCACAGCGGCGCTATTAGACCTACATACGACTTCTGTACACCTGTGGTGGTGTTTTCGTATCTGTATTTATCAAATCAGATACACTGGGACAATTCCACGACATCGAAATTTTCATCTTGAAAATGTTCATAGGGGGGACCATATCAATTTTTGGGTTTTTAGCTGTGCTTACAACTGCCACAGCGGCACTATTAGACCTACATACGACTTCTGTACAACTGTGGTGGTGTTTTCGTATCTGTATTTATCAAATCAGATACACTGGGGACAATTCCACGACATCGAAATTTTCATCTTGAAAATGTTCATAGGGGGGACCATATCGATTTTTGGGTTTTTAGCTGTTCTTACAACTGCCACAGCGGCACTATTAGACCTACATACGACTTCTGTACACCTGTGGTGGTGTTTTCGTATCTGTATTTATCAAATCAGATACAGTGGGGACAATTCCACGACATCGAAATTTTCATCTTGAAAATGTTCATAGGGGGGACCATATCGATTTTTGGGTTTTTAGCTGTTCATCTTCCAGCCGCCACAGCGGCGCTATTAGACGTAAATACGACTTCTGAACACCTGTGGTGGTGTTTTCGTATCTGTATTTATCAAATCAGATACACTGGGGACAATTCCACGACATCGAAATTTTCATCTTGAAAATGTTCATAGGGGGGACCATATCGATTTTTGGGTTTTTAGCTGTTCTTACAACTGCCACAGCGGCACTATTAGACCTACATACGACTTCTGTACAACTGTGGTGGTGTTTTCGTATCTGTATTTATCAAATCAGATACACTGGGGACAATTCCACGACATCGAAATTTTTATCTTGAAAATGTTCATAGGGAGACCATATCGGGTTTTCAGCTGTTCATCTTCCAGCCGCCACAGCGGCGCTATTAGACCTACATACGACTTCTGTACACCTGTGGTGGTGTTTTCGTATCTGTATTTATCAAATCAGATACACTGGGACAATTCCACGACATCGAAATTTTCATCTTGAAAATGTTCATAGGGGGGACCATATCGATTTTTGGGTTTTTAGCTGTTCTTACAACTGCCACAGCGGCACTATTAGACCTACATACGACTTCTGTACAACTGTGGTGGTGTTTTCGTATCTGTATTTATCAAATCAGATACACTGGGGACAATTCCACGACATCGAAATTTTCATCTTGAAAATGTTCATAGGGGGGACCATATCGACTTTTGGGTTTTCAGCTGTTCATCTTCCAGCCGCCACAGCGGCGCTATTAGACCTACATACGACTTCTGTACGCCTGTGGTGGTGTTTTCGTATCTGTATTTATCAAATCAGATACACTGGGACAATTCCACGACATCGAAATTTTCATCTTGAAAATGTTCATAGGGGGGATCATATCGATTTTTGGGTTTTTAGCTGTTCTTACAACTGCCACAGCGGCACTATTAGACCTACATACGACTTCTGAACACCTGTGGTGGTGTTTTCGTATCTGTATTTATCAAATCAGATACACTGGGGACAATTCCACGACATCGAAATTTTCATCTTGAAAATGTTCATAGGGGGGACCATATCGATTTTTGGGTTTTTAGCTGTTCTTACAACTGCCACAGCTGCACTATTAGACCTACATACGACTTCTGAACACCTGTGGTGGTGTTTTCGTATCTGTATTTATCAAATCAGATACACTGGGGACAATTCCACGACATCGAAATTTTCATCTTGAAAATGTTCATAGGGGGGACCATATCGATTTTTGGGTTTTTAGCTGTTCTTACAACTGCCACAGCGGCACTATTAGACCTACATACGACTTCTGAACACCTGTGGTGGTGTTTTCGTATCTGTATTTATCAAATCAGATACACTGGGGACAATTCCACGACATCGAAATGTTCATCTTGAAAATGTTCATAGGGGGGACCATATCGACTTTTGGGTTTTCAGCTGTTCATCTTCCAGCCGCCACAGCGGCGCTTTTAGACCTACATACGACTTCTGTACACCTGTGGTGGTGTTTTCGTATCTGTATTTATCAAATCAGATACACTGGGGACAATTCCACGACTTCGAAATTTTCATCTTGAAAATGTTCATAGGGGGGACCATATCGATTTTTGGGTTTTTAGCTGTTCTTACAACTGCCACAGCGGCACTATTAGACCTACATACGACTTCTGAACACCTGTGGTGGTGATTTCGTATCTGTATTTATCAAATCAGATACACTGGGGACAATTCCACGACATCGAAATTTTCATCTTGAAAATGTTCATAGGGGGGACCATATCGATTTTTGGGTTTTTAGCTGTTCTTACAACTGCCACAGCGGCACTATTAGACCTACATACGACTTCTGTACAACTGTGGTGGTGTTTTCGTATCTGTATTTATCAAATCAGATACACTGGGGACAATTCCACGACATCGAAATTTTTATCTTGAAAATGTTCATAGGGGGGACCATATCGACTTTTGGGTTTTCAGCTGTTCATCTTCCAGCCGCCACAGCGGCGCTATTAGACCTACATACGACTTCTGTACACCTGTGGTGGTGTTTTCGTATCTGTATTTATCAAATCAGATACACTGGGGACAATTCCACGACATCGAAATTTTCATCTTGAAAATGTTCATAGGGGGGACCATATCGATTTTTGGGTTTTTAGCTGTTCTTACAACTGCCACAGCGGCACTATTAGACCTACATACGACTTATGAACACCTGTGGTGGTGTTTTCGTATCTGTATTTATCAAATCAGATACACTGGGGACAATTCCACGACATCGAAATTTTCATCTTGAAAATGTTCATAGGGGGGACCATATCGACTTTTGGGTTTTCAGCTGTTCATCTTCCAGCCGCCACAGCGGCGCTATTAGACCTACATACGACTTCTGTACACCTGTGGTGGTGTTTTCGTATCTGTATTTATCAAATCAGATACACTGGGACAATTCCACGACATCGAAATTTTCATCTTGAAAATGTTCATAGGGGGGACCATATCGATTTTTGGGTTTTTAGCTGTTCTTACAACTGCCACAGCGGCACTATTAGACCTACATACGACTTCTGAACACCTGTGGTGGTGTTTTCGTATCTGTATTTATCAAATCAGATACACTGGGGACAATTCCACGACAACGAAATTTTCATCTTGAAAATGTTCATAGGGGGGACCATATCGACTTTTGGGTTTTCAGCTGTTCATCTTCCAGCCGCCACAGCGGCACTATTAGACCTACATACGACTTCTGAACACCTGTGGTGGTGTTTTCGTATCTGTATTTATCAAATCAGATACACTGGGGACAATTCCACGACATCGAAATTTTCATCTTGAAAATGTTCATAGGGGGGACCATATCGATTTTTGGGTTTTTAGCTGTTCTTACAACTGCCACAGCGGCACTATTAGACCTACATACGACTTCTGAACACCTGTGGTGGTGTTTTCGTATCTGTATTTATCAAATCAGATACACTGGGGACAATTCCACGACATCGAAATTTTCATCTTGAAAATGTTCATAGGGGGGAGCATATCGATTTTTGGGTTTTTAGCTGTTCTTACAACTGCCACAGCGGCACTATTAGACCTACATACGACTTCTGAACACCTGTGGTGGTGGTTTCGTATCTGTATTTATCAAATCAGATACACTGGGGACAATTCCACGACATCGAAATTTTCATCTTGAAAATGTTCATAGGGGGGACCATATCGATTTTTGGGTTTTTAGCTGTTCTTACAACTGCCACACGGCACTATTAGACCTACATACGACTTCTGAACACCTGTGGTGGTGTTTTCGTATCTGTATTTATCAAATCAGATACACTGGGGACAATTCCACGACATCGAAATTTTCATCTTGAAAATGTTCATAGGGGGGACCATATCGATTTTTGGGTTTTTAGCTGTTCTTACAACTGCCACAGCGGCACTATTAGACCTACAAACGACTTCTGAACACCTGTGGTGGTGGTTTCGTATCTGTATTTATCAAATCAGATACACTGGAGACAATTCCACGACATCGAAATTTTCATCTTGAAAATGTTCATAGGGGGGACCATATCGATTTTTGGGTTTTTAGCTGTTCTTACAACTGCCACAGCGGCACTATTAGACCTACATACGACTTCTGAACACCTGTGGTGGTGTTTTCGTATCTGTATTTATCAAATCAGATACACTGGGGACAATTCCACGACATCGAAATTTTCATCTTGAAAATGTTCATAGGGGGGACCATATCGATTTTTAGGTTTTTAGCTGTTCTTACAACTGCCACAGCGGCACTATTAGACCTACATACGACTTCTGAACACCTGTGGTGGTGTTTTCGTATCTGTATTTATCAAATCAGATACACTGGGGACAATTCCACGACCACGAAATTTTCATCTTGAAAATGTTCATAGGTGGGACCATATCGATTTTTGGGTTTTTAGCTGTTCATCTTCCAGCCGCCACAGCGGCGCTATTAGACCTACATACGACTTCTGTACACCTGTGGTGGTGTTTTCGTATCTGTATTTATCAAATCAGATACACTGGGGACAATTCCACGACATCGAAATTTTCATCTTGAAAATGTTCATAGGGGGGACCATATCGACTTTTGGGTTTTCAGCTGTTCATCTTCCAGCCGCCACAGCGGCGCTATTAGACCTACATACGACTTCTGTACACCTGTGGTGGTGTTTTCGTATCTGTATTTATCAAATCAGATACACTGGGACAATTCCACGACATCGAAATTTTCATCTTGAAAATGTTCATAGGGGGGACCATATCGATTTTTGGGTTTTTAGCTGTTCTTACAACTGCCACAGCGGCACTATTAGACCTACATACGACTTCTGAACACCTGTGGTGGTGTTTTCGTATCTGTATTTATCAAATCAGATACACTGGGGACAATTCCACGACATCGAAATTTTCATCTTGAAAATGTTCATAGGGGGGACCATATCGACTTTTGGGTTTTCAGCTGTTCATCTTCCAGCCGCCACAGCGGCACTATTAGACCTACATACGACTTCTGAACACCTGTGGTGGTGTTTTCGTATCTGTATTTATCAAATCAGATACACTGGGGACAATTCCACGACATCGAAATTTTCATCTTGAAAATGTTCATAGGGGGGACCATATCGATTTTTGGGTTTTTAGCTGTTCTTACAACTGCCACAGCGGCACTATTAGACCTACATACGACTTCTGAACACCTGTGGTGGTGTTTTCGTATCTGTATTTATCAAATCAGATACACTGGGGACAATTCCACGACATCGAAATTTTCATCTTGAAAATGTTCATAGGGGGGAGCATATCGATTTTTGGGTTTTTAGCTGTTCTTACAACTGCCACAGCGGCACTATTAGACCTACATACGACTTCTGAACACCTGTGGTGGTGGTTTCGTATCTGTATTTATCAAATCAGATACACTGGGGACAATTCCACGACATCGAAATTTTCATCTTGAAAATGTTCATAGGGGGGACCATATCGATTTTTGGGTTTTTAGCTGTTCTTACAACTGCCACAGCGGCACTATTAGACCTACATACGACTTCTGAACACCTGTGGTGGTGTTTTCGTATCTGTATTTATCAAATCAGATACACTGGGGACAATTCCACGACATCGAAATTTTCATCTTGAAAATGTTCATAGGGGGGACCATATCGATTTTTGGGTTTTTAGCTGTTCTTACAACTGCCACAGCGGCACTATTAGACCTACATACGACTTCTGAACACCTGTGGTGGTGGTTTCGTATCTGTATTTATCAAATCAGATACACTGGGGACAATTCCACGACATCGAAATTTTCATCTTGAAAATGTTCATAGGGGGGACCATATCGATTTTTGGGTTTTTAGCTGTTCATCTTCCAGCCGCCACAGCGGCGCTATTAGACCTACATACGACTTCTGTACACCTGTGGTGGTGTTTTCGTATCTGTATTTATCAAATCAGATACACTGGGGACAATTCCACGACATCGAAATTTTCATCTTGAAAATGTTCATAGGGGGGACCATATCGATTTTTGGGTTTTTAGCTGCTCTTACAACTGCCACAGCGGCACTATTAGACCTACATACGACTTCTGTACAACTGTGGTGGTGTTTTCGTATCTGTATTTATCAAATCAGGTACACTGGGGACAATTCCACGACATCGAAATTTTCATCTTGAAAATGTTCATAGGAGGGACCATATCGATTTTTGGGTTTTTAGCTGTTCTTACAACTGCCACAGCGGCACTATTAGACCTACATACGACTTCTGTACAACTGTGGTGGTGTTTTCGTATCTGTATTTATCAAATCAGATACACTGGGGACAATTCCACGACATCGAAATGTTCATCTTGAAAATGTTCATAGGGGGGACCATATCGACTTTTGGGTTTCAGCTGTTCATCTTCCAGCCGCCACAGCGGCGCTATTAGACCTACATACGACTTCTGTACACCTGTGGTGGTGTTTTCGTATCTGTATTTATCAAATCAGATACACTGGGGACAATTCCACGACATCGAAATTTTCATCTTGAAAATGTTCATAGGGGGGACCATATCGATTTTTGGGTTTTTAGCTGTTCTTACAACTGCCACAGCGGCACTATTAGACCTACATACGACTTCTGAACACCTGTGGTGGTGATTTCGTATCTGTATTTATCAAATCAGATATACTGGGGACAATTGCACGACATCGAAATTTTCATCTTGAAAATGTTCATAGGGGGGACCATATCGATTTTTGGGTTTTTAGCTGTTCTTACAACTGCCACAGCGGCACTATTAGACCTACATACGACTTCTGTACAACTGTGGTGGTGTTTTCGTATATGTATTTATCAAATCAGATACACTGGGGACAATTCCACGACATCGAAATTTTTATCTTGAAAATGTTCATAGGGGGGACCATATCGACTTTTGGGTTTTCAGCTGTTCATCTTCCAGCCGCCACAGCGGCGCTATTAGACCTACATACGACTTCTGTACACCTGTGGTGGTGTTTTCGTATCTGTATTTATCAAATCAGATACACTGGGGACAATTCCACGACATCGAAATTTTCATCTTGAAAATGTTCATAGGGGGGACCATATCGATTTTTGGGTTTTTAGCTGTTCATCTTCCAGCCGCCACAGCGGCGCTATTAGACCTACATACGACTTCTGTACACCTGTGGTGGTGTTTTCGTATCTGTATTTATCAAATCAGATACACTGGGGACAATTCCACGACATCGAAATTTTCATCTTGAAAATGTTCATAGGGGGGACCATATCGATTTTTGGGTTTTTAGCTGCTCTTACAACTGCCACAGCGGCACTATTAGACCTACATACGACTTCTGTACAACTGTGGTGGTGTTTTCGTATCTGTATTTATCAAATCAGATACACTGGGGACAATTCCACGACATCGAAATTTTCATCTTGAAAATGTTCATAGGAGGGACCATATCGATTTTTGGGTTTTTAGCTGTTCTTACAACTGCCACAGCGGCACTATTAGACCTACATACGACTTCTGAACACCTGTGGTGGTGTTTTCGTAGCTGTATTTATCAAATCAGATACACTGGGGACAATTCCACGACATCGAAATGTTCATCTTGAAAATGTTCATAGGGGGGACCATATCGACTTTTGGGTTTCAGCTGTTCATCTTCCAGCCGCCACAGCGGCGCTATTAGACCTACATACGACTTCTGTACACCTGTGGTGGTGTTTTCGTATCTGTATTTATCAAATCAGATACACTGGGGACAATTCCACGACATCGAAATTTTCATCTTGAAAATGTTCATAGGGGGGACCATATCGATTTTTGGGTTTTTAGCTGTTCTTACAACTGCCACAGCGGCACTATTAGACCTACATACGACTTCTGAACACCTGTGGTGGTGATTTCGTATCTGTATTTATCAAATCAGATATACTGGGGACAATTCCACGACATCGAAATTTTCATCTTGAAAATGTTCATAGGGGGGACCATATCGATTTTTGGGTTTTTAGCTGTTCTTACAACTGCCACAGCGGCACTATTAGACCTACATACGACTTCTGTACAACTGTGGTGGTGTTTTCGTATCTGTATTTATCAAATCAGATACACTGGGGACAATTCCACGACATCGAAATTTTCATCTTGAAAATGTTCATAGGGGGGACCATATCGACTTTTGGGTTTTCAGCTGTTCATCTTCCAGCCGCCACAGCGGCGCTATTAGACCTACATACGACTTCTGTACACCTGTGGTGGTGTTTTCGTATCTGTATTTATCAAATCAGATACACTGGGGACAATTCCACGACATCGAAATTTTCATCTTGAAAATGTTCATAGGGGGGACCATATCGATTTTTGGGTTTTTAGCTGTTCTTACAACTGCCACAGCGGCACTATTAGACCTACATACGACTTCTGACCACCTGTGGTGGTGTTTTCGTATCTGTATTTATCAAATCAGATACACTGGGGACAATTCCACGACATCGAAATTTTCATCTTGAAAATGTTCATAGGGGGGACCATATCGACTTTTGGGTTTTCAGCTGTTCATCTTCCAGCCGCCACAGCGGCACTATTAGACCTACATACGACTTCTGAACACCTGTGGTGGTGTTTTCGTATCTGTATTTATCAAATCAGATACACTGGGGACAATTCCACGACATCGAAATTTTCATCTTGAAAATGTTCATAGGGGGGACCATATCGATTTTTGGGTTTTTAGCTGTTCTTACAACTGCCACAGCGGCACTATTAGACCTACATACGACTTCTGTACAACTGTGGTGGTGTTTTCGTATCTGTATTTATCAAATCAGATACACTGGGGACAATTCCACGACATCGAAATTTTCATCTTGAAAATGTCCATAGGGGGGACCATATCGACTTTTGGGTTTTCAGCTGTTCATCTTCCAGCCGCCACAGCGGCGCTATTAGACCTACATACGACTTCTGTACAACTGTGGTGGTGTTTTCGTATCTGTATTTATCAAATCAGATACACTGGGGACAATTCCACGACATCGAAATTTTCATCTTGAAAATGTTCATAGGGGGGACCATATCGATTTTTGGGTTTTTAGCTGTTCTTACAACTGCCACAGCGGCACTATTAGACCTACATACGACTTCTGAACACCTGTGGTGGTGTTTTCGTATCTGTATTTATCAAATCAGATACACTGGGAACAATTCCACGACATCGAAATTTTCAGCTTGAAAATGTTCATAGGGGGGAGCATATCGATTTTTGGGTTTTTAGCTGTTCTTACAACTGCCACAGCGGCACTATTAGACCTACATACGACTTCTGTACAACTGTGGTGGTGTTTTCGTATCTGTATTTATCAAATCAGATACACTGGGGA
The DNA here is from genome assembly GCA_907269125.1 of Eristalis pertinax. Lineage (NCBI taxonomy): Eukaryota > Metazoa > Arthropoda > Insecta > Diptera > Syrphidae > Eristalis > Eristalis pertinax. The sequence goes on from CAJSMF010000059.1 coordinate 450,417, forward strand.
CAATTCCACGACATCGAAATTTTCATCTTGAAAATGTCCATAGGGGGGACCATATCGACTTTTGGGTTTTCAGCTGTTCATCTTCCAGCCGCCACAGCGGCGCTATTAGACCTACATACGACTTCTGTACAACTGTGGTGGTGTTTTCGTATCTGTATTTATCAAATCAGATACACTGGGGACAATTCCACGACATCGAAATTTTCATCTTGAAAATGTTCATAGGGGGGACCATATCGATTTTTGGGTTTTTAGCTGTTCTTACAACTGCCACAGCGGCACTATTAGACCTACATACGACTTCTGAACCCCTGTGGTGGTGTTTTCGTATCTGTATTTATCAAATCAGATACACTGGGGACAATTCCACGACATCGAAATTTTCATCTTGAAAATGTTCATAGGGGGACCATATCGACTTTTGGGTTTTCAGCTGTTCATCTTCCAGCCGCCACAGCGGCGCTATTAGACCTACATACGACTTCTGTACACCTGTGATGGTGTTTTCGTATCTGTATTTATCAAATCAGATACACTGGGACAATTCCACGACATCGAAATTTTCGTCTTGAAAATGTTCATAGGGGGGACCATATCGATTTTTGGGTTTTTAGCTGTTCTTACAACTGCCACAGCGGCACTATTAGACCTACATACGACTTCTGACCACCTGTGGTGGTGTTTTCGTATCTGTATTTATCAAATCAGATACACTGGGGACAATTCCACGACATCGAAATTTTCATCTTGAAAATGTTCATAGGGGGGACCATATCGACTTTTGGGTTTTCAGCTGTTCATCTTCCAGCCGCCACAGCGGCACTATTAGACCTACATACGACTTCTGAACACCTGTGGTGGTGTTTTCGTATCTGTATTTATCAAATCAGATACACTGGGGACAATTCCACGACATCGAAATTTTCATCTTGAAAATGTTCATAGGGGGGACCATATCGATTTTTGGGTTTTTAGCTGTTCTTACAACTGCCACAGCGGCACTATTAGACCTACATACGACTTCTGTACAACTGTGGTGGTGTTTTCGTATCTGTATTTATCAAATCAGATACACTGGGGACAATTCCACGACATCGAAATTTTCATCTTGAAAATGTCCATAGGGGGGACCATATCGACTTTTGGGTTTTCAGCTGTTCATCTTCCAGCCGCCACAGCGGCGCTATTAGACCTACATACGACTTCTGTACAACTGTGGTGGTGTTTTCGTATCTGTATTTATCAAATCAGATACACTGGGGACAATTCCACGACATCGAAATTTTCATCTTGAAAATGTTCATAGGGGGGACCATATCGATTTTTGGGTTTTTAGCTGTTCTTACAACTGCCACAGCGGCACTATTAGACCTACATACGACTTCTGAACACCTGTGGTGGTGTTTTCGTATCTGTATTTATCAAATCAGATACACTGGGAACAATTCCACGACATCGAAATTTTCATCTTGAAAATGTTCATAGGGGGGAGCATATCGATTTTTGGGTTTTTAGCTGTTCTTACAACTGCCACAGCGGCACTATTAGACCTACATACGACTTCTGAACACCTGTGGTGGTGGTTTCGTATCTGTATTTATCAAATCAGATACACTGGGGACAATTCCACGACATCGAAATTTTCATCTTGAAAATGTCCATAGGGGGGACCATATCGACTTTTGGGTTTTCAGCTGTTCATCTTCCAGCCGCCACAGCGGCGCTATTAGACCTACATACGACTTCTGTACAACTGTGGTGGTGTTTTCGTATCTGTATTTATCAAATCAGATACACTGGGGACAATTCCACGACATCGAAATTTTCATCTTGAAAATGTTCATAGGGGGGACCATATCGATTTTTGGGTTTTTAGCTGTTCTTACAACTGCCACAGCGGCACTATTAGACCTACATACGACTTCTGAACACCTGTGGTGGTGTTTTCGTATCTGTATTTATCAAATCAGATACACTGGGAACAATTCCACGACATCGAAATTTTCATCTTGAAAATGTTCATAGGGGGGAGCATATCGATTTTTGGGTTTTTAGCTGTTCTTACAACTGCCACAGCGGCACTATTAGACCTACATACGACTTCTGAACACCTGTGGTGGTGGTTTCGTATCTGTATTTATCAAATCAGATACACTGGGGACAATTCCACGACATCGAAATTTTCATCTTGAAAATGTTCATAGGGGGGACCATATCGATTTTTGGGTTTTTAGCTGTTCTTACAACTGCCACAGCGGCACTATTAGACCTACATACGACTTCTGAACACCTGTGGTGGTGTTTTCGTATCTGTATTTATCAAATCAGATACACTGGGGACAATTCCACGACATCGAAATTTTCATCTTGAAAATGTTCATAGGGGGGACCATATCGATTTTTGGGTTTTTAGCTGTTCTTACAACTGCCACAGCGGCACTATTAGACCTACATACGACTTCTGAACACCTGTGGTGGTGTTTTCGTATCTGTATTTATCAAATCAGATACACTGGGGACAATTCCACGACATCGAAATTTTCATCTTGAAAATGTTCATAGGGGGGACCATATCGATTTTTGGGTTTTTAGCTGTTCTTACAACTGCCACAGCGGCACTATTAGACCTACATACGACTTCTGAACACCTGTGGTGGTGTTTTCGTATCTGTATTTATCAAATCAGATACACTGGGGACAATTCCACGACATCGAAATTTTCATCTTGAAAATGTTCATAGGGGGGACCATATCGATTTTTGGGTTTTTAGCTGTTCTTACAACTGCCACAGCGGCACTATTAGACCTACATACGACTTCTGAACACCTGTGGTGGTGTTTTCGTATCTGTATTTATCAAATCAGATACACTGGGGACAATTCCACGACATCGAAATTTTCATCTTGAAAATGTTCATAGGGGGGACCATATCGATTTTTGGGTTTTTAGCTGTTCTTACAACTGCCACAGCGGCATTATTAGACCTACATATCTTGTGTACGTGTTTTCGTATCTGTATTTATCAAATCAGATACACTGGGGACAATTCCACGACATCGAAATTTTCATCTTGAAAATGTTCATAGGGGGGACCATATCGATTTTTGGGTTTTTAGCTGTTCTTACAACTGCCACAGCGGCACTATTAGACCTACATACGACTTCTGAACACCTGTGGTGGTGTTTTCGTATCTGTATTTATCAAATCAGATACACTGGGGACAATTCCACGACATCAAAATTTTCATCTTGAAAATGTTCATAGGGGGGACCATATCGATTTTTGGGTTTTTAGCTGTTCTTACAACTGCCACAGCGGCACTATTAGACCTACATACGACTTCTGAACACCTGTGGTGGTGTTTTCGTATCTGTATTTATCAAATCAGATACACTGGGGACAATTCCACGACATCGAAATTTTCATCTTGAAAATGTTCATAGGGGGGACCATATCGATTTTTGGGTTTTTAGCTGTTCTTACAACTGCCACAGCGGCACTATTAGACCTACATACGACTTCTGAACACCTGTGGTGGTGTTTTCGTATCTGTATTTATCAAATCAGATACACTGGGGACAATTCCACGACATCGAAATTTTCATCTTGAAAATGTTCATAGGGGGGACCATATCGATTTTTGGGTTTTTAGCTGTTCTTACAACTGCCACAGCGGCACTATTAGACCTACATACGACTTCTGAACACCTGTGGTGGTGTTTTCGTATCTGTATTTATCAAATCAGATACACTGGGGACAATTCCACGACATCGAAATTTTCATCTTGAAAATGTTCATAGGGGGGACCATATCGATTTTTGGGTTTTTAGCTGTTCTTACAACTGCCACAGCGGCATTATTAGACCTACATATCTTGTGTACGTGTTTTCGTATCTGTATTTATCAAATCAGATACACTGGGGACAATTCCACGACATCGAAATTTTCATCTTGAAAATGTTCATAGGGGGGACCATATCGATTTTTGGGTTTTTAGCTGTTCGTACAACTGCCACAGCGGCACTATTAGACCTACATACGACTTCTGTACAACTGTGGTGGTGTTTTCGTATCTGTATTTATCAAATCAGATACACTGGGGACAATTCCACGACATCGAAATTTTCATCTTGAAAATGTTCATAGGGGGGACCATATCGATTTTTGGGTTTTTAGCTGTTCTTACAACTGCCACAGCGGCACTATTAGACCTACATACGACTTCTGTACAACTGTGGTGGTGTTTTCGTATCTGTATTTATCAAATCAGATACACTGGGGACAATTCCACGACATCGAAATTTTCATCTTGAAAATGTTCATAGGGGGGACCATATCGACTTTTGGGTTTTCAGCTGTTCATCTTCCAGCCGCCACAGCGGCGCTATTAGACCTACATACGACTTCTGTACACCTGTGGTGGTGTTTTCGTATCTGTATTTATCAAATCAGATACACTGGGGACAATTCCACGACATCGAAATTTTCATCTTGAAAATGTTCATATGAGGGACCATATCGATTTTTGGGTTTTTAGCTGTTCTTACAACTGCCACAGCGGCACTATTAGACCTACATACGACTTCTGTACAACTGTGGTGGTGTTTTCGTATCTGTATTTATCAAATCAGATACACTGGGGACAATTCCACGACATCGAAATTTTCATCTTGAAAATGTTCATAGGGGGGACCATATCGATTTTTGGGTTTTTAGCTGTTCTTACAACTGCCACAGCGGCACTATTAGACCTACATACGACTTCTGAACACCTGTGGTGGTGTTTTCGTATCTGTATTTATCAAATCAGATACACTGGGGACAATTCCACGACATCGAAATTTTCATCTTGAAAATGTTCATAGGGGGGACCATATCGATATTTGGGTTTTTAGCTGTTCTTACAACTGTCACAGCGGCACTATTAGACCTACATACGACTTCTGTACAACTGTGGTGGTGTTTTCGTATCTGTATTTATCAAATCAGATACACTGGGGACAATTCCACGACATCGAAATTTTCATCTTGAAAATGTTCATAGGGGGGACCATATCGATTTTTGGGTTTTTAGCTGTTCTTACAACTGCCACAGCGGCACTATTAGACCTACATACGACTTCTGAACACCTGTGGTGGTGTTTTCGTATCTGTATTTATCAAATCAGATACACTGGGGACAATTCCACGACATCGAAATTTTCATCTTGAAAATGTTCATAGGGGGGACCATATCGATATTTGGGTTTTTAGCTGTTCTTACAACTGTCACAGCGGCACTATTAGACCTACATACGACTTCTGTACAACTGTGGTGGTGTTTTCGTATCTGTATTTATCAAATCAGATACACTGGGGACAATTCCACGACATCGAAATTTTCATCTTGAAAATGTTCATAGGGGGGACCATATCGACTTTTGGGTTTTCAGCTGTTCATCTTCCAGCCGCCACAGCGGCGCTATTAGACCTACATACGACTTCTGTACACCTGTGGTGGTGTTTTCGTATCTGTATTTATCAAATCAGATACACTGGGGACAATTCCACGACATCGAAATTTTCATCTTGAAAATGTTCATAGGGGGGACCATATCGATTTTTGGGTTTTTAGCTGTTCTTACAACTGCCACAGCGGCACTATTAGACCTACATACGACTTCTGAACACCTGTGGTGGTGTTTTCGTATCTGTATTTATCAAATCAGATACACTGGGGACAATTCCACGACATCGAAATTTTCATCTTGAAAATGTTCATAGCGGGGACCATATCGATTTTTGGGTTTTTAGCTGTTCTTACAACTGCCACAGCGGCACTATTAGACCCACATACGACTTCTGAACACCTGTGGTGGTGTTTTCGTATCTGTATTTATCAAATCAGATACACTGGGGACAATTCCACGACATCGAAATTTTCATCTTGAAAATGTTCATAGGGGGGACCATATCGATTTTTGGGTTTTTAGCTGTTCTTACAACTGCTACAGCGGCACTATTAGACCTACATACGACTTCTGTACACCTGTGGTGGTGTTTTCGTATCTGTATTTATCAAATCAGATACACTGGGGACAATTCCACGACATCGAAATTTTCATCTTGAAAATGTTCATAGGGGGGACCATATCGACTTTTGGGTTTTCAGCTGTTCATCTTCCAGCCGCCACAGCGGCGCTATTAGACCTACATACGACTTCTGTACACCTGTGGTGGTGTTTTCGGCACTATTAGACCTACATACGACTTCTGTACACCTGTGGTGGTGTTTTCGTATCTGTATTTATCAAATCAGATACACTGGGGACAATTCCACGACATCGAAATTTTCATCTTGAAAATGTTCATAGGGGGGACCATATCGATTTTTGGGTTTTTAGCTGTTCTTACAACTGCCACAGCGGCACTATTAGACCTACATACGACTTCTGAACACCTGTGGTGGTGTTTTCGTATCTGTATTTATCAAATCAGATACACTGGGGACAATTCCACGACATCGAAATTTTCATCTTGAAAATGTTCATAGCGGGGACCATATCGATTTTTGGGTTTTTAGCTGTTCTTACAACTGCCACAGCGGCACTATTAGACCTACATACGACTTCTGAACACCTGTGGTGGTGTTTTCGTATCTATATTTATCAAATCAGATACACTGGGGACAATTCCACGACATCGAAATTTCCATCTTGAAAATGTTCATAGGGGGGACCATATCGATTTTTGGGTTTTTAGCTGTTCTTACAACTGCCACAGCGGCACTATTAGACCTACATACGACTTCTGTACACCTGTGGTGGTGTTTTCGTATCTGTATTTATCAAATCAGATACACTGGGGACAATTCCACGACATCGAAATTTTCATCTTGAAAATGTTCATAGGGGGGACCATATCGATTTTTGGGTTTTTAGCTGTTCTTACAACTGCTACAGCGGCACTATTAGACCTACATACGACTTCTGTACACCTGTGGTGGTGTTTTCGTATCTGTATTTATCAAATCAGATACACTGGGGACAATTCCACGACATCGAAATTTTCATCTTGAAAATGTTCATAGGGGGGACCATATCGACTTTTGGGTTTTCAGCTGTTCATCTTCCAGCCGCCACAGCGGCGCTATTAGACCTACATACGACTTCTGTACACCTGTGGTGGTGTTTTCGTATCTGTATTTATCAAATCAGATACACTGGGGACAATTCCACGACATCGAAATTTTCATCTTGAAAATGTTCATAGGGGGGACCATATCGACTTTTGGGTTTTCAGCTGTTCATCTTCCAGCCGCCACAGCGGCGCTATTAGACCTACATACGACTTCTGTACACCTGTGGTGGTGTTTTCGTATCTGTATTTATCAAATCAGATGCACTGGGGATAATTCCACGACATCGAAATTTTCATCTTGAAAATGTTCATAGGGGGGACCATATCGATTTTTGGGTTTTTAGCTGTTCTAACAACTGCCACAGCGGCACTATTAGACCTACATACGACTTCTGAACACCTGTGGTGGTGTTTTCGTATCTGTATTTGTCAAATCAGATACACTGGGGACAATTCCACGACATCGAAATTTTCATCTTGAAAATGTTCATAGGGGGGACCATATCGACTTTTGGGTTTTCAGCTGTTCATCTTCCAGCCGCCACAGCGGCGCTATTAGACCTACATACGACTTCTGTACAACTGTGGTGGTATTTTCGTATCTGTATTTATCAAATCAGATACACTGGGGACAATTCCACGACATCGAAATTTTCGTCTTGAAAATGTTCATAGGGGGGACCATATCGATTTTTGGGTTTTTAGCTGTTCTTACAACTGCCACAGCGGCACTATTAGACCTACATACGACTTCTGAACACCTGTGGTCGTGTTTTCGTATCTGTATTTGTCAAATCAGATACACTGGGGACAATTCCACGACATCGAAATTTTCATCTTGAAAATGTTCATATTGGGGACCATATCGACTTTTGGGTTTTCAGGTGTTCATCTTCCATCCGCCACAGCGGCACTATTAGACCTACATACGACTTCTGTACACCTGTGGTGGTGTTTTCGTATCTGTATTTATCAAATCAGATACACTGGGGACAATTCCACGACATCGAAATTTTCATCTTGAAAATGTTCATAAGGGGGACCATATCGATTTTTGGGTTTTTAGCTGTTCTTACAACTGCCACAGCGGCACTATTACACCTACATACGACTTCTGTACACCTGTGGTGGTGTTTTCGTATCTGTATTTATCAAATCAGATACACTGGGGACAATTCCACGACATCGAAATTTTCATCTTGAAAATGTTCATAGGGGGGACCACGACATCGAAATTTTCATCTTGAAAATGTTCATAGGGGGGACCATATCGATTTTTGGGTTTTTAGCTGTTCTTACAACTGCCATAGCGGCACTATTAGACCTACATACGATTTCTGAACACCTGTGGTGGTGTTTTCGTCTCTGTATTTGTCAAATCAGATACACTGGGGACAATTCCACGACATCGAAATTTTCATCTTGAAATGTTCATAGGGGGGACCATATCGACTTTTTTGTTTTCAGCTGTTCATCTTCCAGCCGCCACAGCGGCGCTATTAGACCTACATACGACTTCTGTACAACTGTGGTGGTGTTTTCGTATCTGTATTTATCAAATCAGATACACTGGGGACAATTCCACGACATCGAAATTTTCATCTTGAAAATGTTCATAGGGGGGACTATATCGATTTTTGGGTTTTTAGCTGTTCTTACAACTGCCACAGCGGCGCTATTAGACCTACATACGACTTCTGTACAACTGTGGTGGTGTTTTCGTATCTGTATTTATCAAATCAGATACACTGGGGACAATTCCACGACATCGAAATTTTCATCTTGAAAATGTTCATAGGGGGGACCATATCGACTTTTGGGTTTTTAGCTGTTCTTACAACTGCCACAGCGGCACTATTAGACCTACATACGACTTCTGAACACCTGTGGTGGTGTTTTCGTATCTGTATTTATCAAATCAGATACACTGGGGACAATTCCACGACATCGAAATTTTCATCTTGAAAATGTTCATAGGGGGGAACCATATCGACTTTTGGGTTTTCAGCTGTTCATCTTCCAGCCGCCACAGCGGCGCTATTAGACCTACATACTACTTCTGTACACCTGTGGTGGTGTTTTCGTATCTGTATTTATCAAATCAGATACACTGGGGATAATTCCACGACATCGAAATTTTCATCTTGAAAATGGTCATAGGGTGGACCATATCGACTTTTGGGTTTTCAGCTGTTCATCTTCCAGCCGCCACAGCGGCGCTATTAGACCTACATACGACTTCTGTACGCCTGTGGTGGTGTTTTCGTATCTGTATTTATCAAATCAGATACACTGGGGACAATTCCACGACATCGAAATTTTCATCTTGAAAATGTTCATAAGGGGAACAATATCGACTTTTGGGTTTTCAGCTGTTCTTACAACTGCCACAGCGGCACTATTAGACCTACATACGACTTCTGTACACCTGTGGTGGTGTTTTCGTATCTGTATTTATCAAATCAGATACTCTGGGGACAATTCCACGACATCGAAATTTTCATCTTGAAAATGTTCATAGGGGGGACCATATCGATTTTTGGGTTTTTAGCTGTTCTTACAACTGCCACAGCGGCACTATTAGACCTACATACGACTTCTGTACAACTGTGGTGGTGTTTTCGTATCTGTATTTATCAAATCAGATACACTGGGGACAATTCCACGACATCGAAATTTTCATCTTGAAAATGTTCATAGGGGGGACCATATCGACTTTTGGGTTTTCAGCTGTTCTTACAACTGCCACAGCGGCACTATTAGACCTACATACGACTTCTGTACACCTGTGGTGGTGTTTTCGTATCTGTATTTATCAAATCAGATACACTGGGGACAATTAAACGACATCGAAATTTTCATCTTGAAAATGTTCATAGGGGGGACCATATCGACTTTTGGGTTTTCAGCTGTTCATCTTCCAGCCGCCACAGCGGCGCTATTAGACCTACATACGACTTCTGTACAACTGTGGTGGTGTTTTCGTATCTGTATTTATCAATTCAGATACACTGGGGACAATTCCACGACATCGAAATTTTAATCTTGAAAATGTTCATAGGGGGGACCATATCGACTTTTGGGTTTTCAGCTGTTCTTACAACTGCCACAGCGGCACTATTAGACCTACATACGACTTCTGTACACCTGTGGTGGTGTTTTCGTGTCTGTATTTATCAAATCAGATACACTGGGGACAATTCCACGACATCGAAATTTTCATCTTGAAAATGTTCATAGGGGGGACCATATCGATTTTTGGGTTTTTAGCTGTTCATCTTCCAGCCGCCACAGCGGCGCTATTAGACCTACATACGACTTCTGAACACCTGTGGTGGTGTTTTCGTATCTGTATTTATCAAATCAGATACACTGGGGACAATTCCACGACATCGAAATTTTCATCTTGACAATGTTCATATCGACTTTTGGGTTTTCAGCTGTCCTTACAACTGCCACAGCGGCACTATTAGACCTACATACGACTTCTGTACACCTGTGGTGGTGTTTTCGTATCTGTATTTATCAAATCAGATACACTGGGGACAATTCCACGACATCGAAATTTTCATCTTGAAAATGTTTATAGGGGGGACCATATCGATTTTTGGGTTTTTAGCTGTTCTTACAACTGCCACAGCGGCACTATTAGACCCACATACGGCTTCTGAACACCTGTGGTGGTGTTTTCGTATCTGTATTTATCAAATCAGATACACTGGGGACAATTCCACGACATCGAAATTTTCATCTTGAAAATGTTCATAGGGGGGACCATATCGATTTTTGGGTTTTTAGCTGTTCTTACAACTGCCACAGCGGCACTATTAGACCTACATACGACTTCTGAACACCTGTGGTGGTGTTTTTTTTTTTCAATTCCACGACATCAAAATTTTCATCTTGAAAATGTTCATAGGGGGGACCATATCGATTTTTGGGTTTTTAGCTGTTCTTACAACTGCCACAGCGGCACTATTAGACCTACATACGACTTCTGTACAACTGTGGTGGTGTTTTCGTATCTGTATTTATCAAATCAGATACACTGGGGACAATTCCACGACATCGAAATTTTCATCTTGAAAATGTTCATATCGACTTTTGGGTTTTCAGCTGTTCTTACAACTGCCACAGCGGCACTATTAGACCTACATACGACTTCTGTACACCTGTGGTGGTGTTTTCGTATCTGTATTTATCAAATCAGATACACTGGGGACAATTCCACGATATCGAAATTTTCATCTTGAAAATGTTCATAGGGGGGACCATATCGATTTTTGGGTTTTTAGCTGTTCTTACAACTGCCACAGCGGCACTATTAGACCCACATACGACTTCTGAACACCTGTGGTAGTGTTTTCGTATCTGTATTTATCAAATCAGATACACTGGGGACAATTCCACGACATCGAAATTTTCATCTTGAAAATGTTCATAGGGGGGACCATATCGATTTTTGGGCTTTTAGCTGTTCTTACAACTGCCACAGCGGCACTATTAGACCTACATACGACTTCTGTACAACTGTGGTGGTGTTTTCGTATCTGTATTTATCAAATCAGATACACTGGGGACAATTCCACGACATCGAAAGTTCATCTTGAAAATGTTCATAGGGGGGACCATATCTATTTTTGGGTTTTTAGCTGTTCTTACAACTGCCACAGCGGCACTATTAGACCTACATACGACTTCTGAACACCTGTGGTGGTGTTTTCGTATCTGTATTTATCAAATCAGATACACTGGGGACAATTCCACGACATCAAAATTTTCATCTTGAAAATGTTCATAGGGGGGACCATGTCGACTTTTGGGTTTTCAGCTGTTCTTACAACTGCTACAGCGGCACTATTATACCTACATACGACTTCTGTACACCTGTGGTGGTGTTTTCGTATCTGTATTTATCAAATCAGATACACTGGGGACAATTCCACGCCATCGAAATTTTCATCTTGAAAATGTTCATAGGGGGGACCATATCGATTTTTGGGTTTTTAGCTGTTCTTACAACTGCCACAGCGGCACTATTAGACCTACATACGACTTCTGAACACCTGTGGTGGTGTTTTCGTATCTGTATTTATCAAATCAGATACACTTTGGACAATTCCACGACATCGAAATTTTCATCTTGAAAATGTTCATAGGGGGGACCATATCGACTTTTGGGTTTTCAGCTGTTCTTACAACTGCCACAGCGGCACTATTAGACCTACATACGACTTCTGAACACCTGTGGTGGTGTTTTCGTATCTGTATTTATCAAATCAGATACACTGGGGATAATTCCACGACATCGAAATTTTCATCTTGAAAATGTTCATAGGGGGGACCATATCGACTTTTGGGTTTTTAGCTGTTCTTACAACTGCCACAGCGGCACTATTAGACCTACATACGACTTCTGTACAACTGTGGTGGTGTTTTCGTATCTGTATTTATCAAATCAGATACACTGGGGACAATTCCACGACATCGAAATTTTCATCTTGAAAATGTTCATAGGGGGGACCGTATCGACTTTTGGGTTTTCAGCTGTTCTTACAACTGCCACAGCGGCATTATTAGACCTACATACGACTTCTGAACACCTGTGGTGGTGTTTTCGTATCTGTATTTATCAAATCAGATACACTGGGCACAATTCCACGACATCGAAATTTTCATCTTGAAAATGTTCATAGAGGGGACCATATCGACTTTTGGGTTTTCAGCTGTTCATCTTCCAGCCGCCACAGCGGCGCTATTAGACCTACATACGACTTCTGTACACCTGTGGTGGTGTTTTCGTATCTGTATTTATCAAATCAGATACACTGGGGACAATTCCACGACATCGAAATTTTCATCTTGAAAATGTTCATAGGGGGGACCATATCGATTTTTGGGTTTTTAGCTGTTCTTACAACTGCCACAGCGGCACTATTAGACCTACATACGACTTCTGAACACCTGTGGTGGTGTTTTCGTATCTGTATTTATCAAATCAGATACACTGGGGACAATTCCACGACATCGAAATTTTCATCTTGAAAATGTTCATAGGGGGGACCATATCGATTTTCGGGTTTTTAGCTGTTCTTACAACTGCCACAGCGGCACTATTAGACCTACATACGACTTCTGTACAACTGTGGTGGTGTTTTCGTATCTGTATTTATCAAATCAGATACACTGGGGACAATTCCACGACATCGAAATTTTCATCTTGAAAATGTTCATAGGGGGGACCATGTGGTGGTGTTTTCGTATCTGTATTTATCAAATCAGATACACTGGGGACAATTCCACGACATCGAAATTTTCATCTTGAAAATGTTCATAGGGGGGACCATATCGATTTTTGGGTTTTTAGCTGTTCTTACAACTGCCACAGCGGCACTATTAGACCTACATACGACTTCTGAACACCTGTGGTGGTGTTTTCGTATCTGTATTTATCAAATCAGATACACTGGGGACAATTCCACGACATCGAAATTTTCATCTTGAAAATGTTCATAGGGGGGACCATATCGATTTTCGGGTTTTTAGCTGTTCTTACAACTGCCACAGCGGCACTATTAGACCTACATACGACTTCTGTACAACTGTGGTGGTGTTTTCGTATCTGTATTTATCAAATCAGATACACTGGGGACAATTCCACGACATCGAAATTTTCATCTTGAAAATGTTCATAGGGGGGACCATATCGATTATTGGGTTTTTAGCTGTTCTTACAACTGCCACAGCGGCACTATTAGACCTACATACGACTTCTGAACACCTGTGGTGGTGTTTTCGTATCTGTATTTCTCAAATCAGATACACTGGGGACAATTCCACGACATCGAAATTTTCATCTTGAAAATGTTCATAGGGGGGACCATATCGATTTTTTGGTTTTTAGCTGTTCTTACAACTGCCACAGCGGCACTATTAGACCTACATACGACTTCTGTACAACTCTGGTGGTGTTTTCGTATCTGTATTTATCAAATCAGATACACTGGGGACAATTCCACGACATCGAAATTTTCATCTTGAAAATGTTCATAGGGGGGACCATATCGACTTTTGGGTTATCAGCTGTTCTTACAACTGCCACAGCGGCACTATTAGACCTACATACGCCTTCTGTACACCTGTGGTGGTGTTTTCGTATCTGTATTTATCAAATTAGATACACTGGGGACAATTCCACGACATCGAAATTTTCATCTTGAAAATGTTCATAGGGGGGACCATATCGATTTTTGGGTTTTTAGCTGTTCTTACAACTGCCACAGCGGCACTATTAGACCTACATACGACTTCTGAACACCTGTGGTGGTGTTTTCGTATCTGTATTTATCAAATCAGATACACTCGGGACAATTCCACGACATCGAAATTTTCATCTTGAAAATGTTCATAGGGGGGACCATATCGACTTTTGGGTTTTCAGCTGTTCATCTTCCAGCCGCCACAGCGGCGCTATTAGACCTACATACGACTTCTGTACACCTGTGGTGGTGTTTTCGTATCTGTATTTATCAAATCAGATACACTGGGGACAATTCCACGACATCGAAATTTTCATCTTGAAAATGTTCATAGGGGGGACCATATCGATTTTTGGGTTTTTAGCTGTTCTTACAACTGCCACAGCGGCACTATTAGACCTACATACGACTTCTGAACACCTGTGGTGGTGTTTTCGTATCTGTATTTATCAAATCAGATACACTGGGGACAATTCCACGACATCGAAATTTTCATCTTGAAAATGTTCATAGGGGGGACCATATCGACTTTTGGGTTTTCAGCTGTTCTTACAACTGCCACAGCGGCGCTATTAGACCTACATACGACTTCTGTACACCTGTGGTGGTGTTTTCGTATCTGTATTTATCAAATCAGATACACTGGGGACAATTCCACGACATCGAAATTTTCATCTTGAAAATGTTCATAGGGGGGACCATATCGATTTTTGGGTTTTTAGCTGTTCTTACAACTGCCACAGCGGCACTATTAGACCTACATACGACTTCTGAACACCTGTGGTGGTGTTTTCGTATCTGTATTTATCAAATCAGATACACTGGGGACAATTCCACGACATCGAAATTTTCATCTTGAAAATGTTCATAGGGGGGACCATATCGATTTTCGGGTTTTTAGCTGTTCTTACAACTGCCACAGCGGCACTATTAGACCTACATACGACTTCTGTACAACTGTGGTGGTGTTTTCGTATCTGTATTTATCAAATCAGATACACTGGAGACAATTCCACGACATCGAAATTTTCATCTTGAAAATGTTCATAGGGGGGACCATATCGATTTTTGGGTTTTTAGCTGTTCTTACAACTGCCACAGCGGCACTATTAGACCTACATACGACTTCTGAACACCTGTGGTGGTGTTTTCGTATCTGTATTTATCAAATCAGATACACTGGGGACAATTCCACGACATCGAAATTTTCATCTTGAAAATGTTCATAGGGGCGACCATATCGATTTTTGGGTTTTTAGCTGTTCTTACAACTGCCACAGCGGCACTATTAGACCTACATACGACTTCTGTACAACTGTGGTGGTGTTTTCGTATCTGTATTTATCAAATCAGATACACTGGGGACAATTCCACGCCATCGATATTTTCATCTTGAAAATGTTCATAGGGGGGACCATATCGATTTTTGGGTTTTTAGCTGTTCTTACAACTGCCACAGCGGCACTATTAGACCTACATACGACTTCTGAACACCTGTGGTGGTGTTTTCGTATCTGTATTTATCAAATCAGATACACTGGGGACAATTCCACGATATCGAAATTTTCATCTTGAAAATGTTCATAGGGGGGGGACCATATCGATTTTTGGGTTTTTAGCTGTTCTTACAACTGCCACAGCGGCACTATTAGACCCACATACGACTTCTGAACACCTGTGGTGGTGTTTTCGTATCTGTATTTATCAAATCAGATACACTGGGGACAATTCCACGACATCGAAATTTTCATCTTGAAAATGTTCATATCGACTTTTGGGTTTTCAGCTGTTCTTACAACTGCCACAGCGGCACTATTAGACCTACATACGACTTCTGTACACCTGTGGTGGTGTTTTCGTATCTGTATTTATCAAATCAGATACACTGGGGACAATTCCACGATATCGAAATTTTCATCTTGAAAATGTTCATAGGGGGGGGACCATATCGATTTTTGGGTTTTTAGCTGTTCTTACAACTGCCACAGCGGCACTATTAGACCTACATACGACTTCTGAACACCTGTGGTGGTGTTTTCGTATCTGTATTTATCAAATCAGATACACTGGAGACAATTCCACGACATCGAAATTTTCATCTTGAAAATGTTCATAGGGGGGACCATATCGATTTTTGGGCTTTTAGCTGTTCTTACAACTGCCACAGCGGCACTATTAGACCTACATACGACTTCTGTACAACTGTGGTGGTGTTTTCGTATCTGTATTTATCAAATCAGATACACTGGGGACAATTCCACGACATCGAAAGTTCATCTTGAAAATGTTCACAGGGGGGACCATATCGATTTTTGGGTTTTTAGCTGTTCTTACAACTGCCACAGCGGCACTATTATACCTACATACGACTTCTGTACACCTGTGGTGGTGTTTTCGTATCTGTATTTATCAAATCAGATACACTGGGGACAATTCCACGCCATCGAAATTTTCATCTTGAAAATGTTCATAGGGGGGACCATATCGATTTTTGGGTTTTTAGCTGTTCTTACAACTGCCACAGCGGCACTATTAGACCTACATACGACTTCTGAACACCTGTGGTGGTGTTTTCGTATCTGTATTTATCAAATCAGATACACTTTGGACAATTCCACGCCATCGAAATTTTCATCTTGAAAATGTTCATAGGGGGGACCATATCGACTTTTGGGTTTTCAGCTGTTCTTACAACTGCCACAGCGGCACTATTAGACCTACATACGACTTCTGAACACCTGTGGTGGTGTTTTCGTATCTGTATTTATCAAATCAGATACACTGGGGATAATTCCACGACATCGAAATTTTCATCTTGAAAATGTTCATAGGGGGGACCACATCGACTTTTGGGTTTTTAGCTGTTCTTACAACTGCCACAGCGGCACTATTAGACCTACATACGACTTCTGTACAACTGTGGTGGTGTTTTCGTATCTGTATTTATCAAATCAGATACACTGGGGACAATTCCACGACATCGAAATTTTCATCTTGAAAATGTTCATAGGGGGGACCATATCGATTATTGGGTTTTTAGCTGTTCTTACAACTGCCACAGCGGCACTATTAGACCTACATACGACTTCTGAACACCTGTGGTGGTGTTTTCGTATCTGTATTTCTCAAATCAGATACACTGGGGACAATTCCACGACATCGAAATTTTCATCTTGAAAATGTTCATAGGGGGGACCATATCGATTTTTTGGTTTTTAGCTGTTCTTACAACTGCCACAGCGGCACTATTAGACCTACATACGACTTCTGTACAACTCTGGTGGTGTTTTCGTATCTGTATTTATCAAATCAGATACACTGGGGACAATTCCACGACATCGAAATTTTCATCTTGAAAATGTTCATAGGGGGGACCATATCGACTTTTGGGTTATCAGCTGTTCTTACAACTGCCACAGCGGCACTATTAGACCTACATACGCCTTCTGTACACCTGTGGTGGTGTTTTCGTATCTGTATTTATCAAATTAGATACACTGGGGACAATTCCACGACATCGAAATTTTCATCTTGAAAATGTTCATAGGGGGGACCATATCGATTTTTGGGTTTTTAGCTGTTCTTACAACTGCCACAGCGGCACTATTAGACCTACATACGACTTCTGTACACCTGTGGTGGTGTTTTCGTATCTGTATTTATCAAATCAGATACACTGGGGACAATTCCACGACATCGAAATTTTCATCTTGAAAATGTTCGCCATATCGATTTTTGGGTTTTTAGCTGTTCTTACAACTGCCACAGCGGCGCTATTAGACCTACATACGACTTCTGTACACCTGTGGTGGTGTTTTCGTATCTGTATTTATCAAATCAGATACACTGGGGACAATTCCACGACATCGAAATTTTCATCTTGAAAATGTTCATAGGGGGGACCATATCGATTTTTGGGTTTTTAGCTGTTCTTACAACTGCCACAGCGGCACTATTAGACCTACATACGACTTCTGAACACCTGTGGTGGTGTTTTCGTATCTGTATTTATCAAATCAGATACACTGGGGACAATTCCACGACATCGAAATTTTCATCTTGAAAATGTTCATAGGGGGGACCATATCGACTTTTGGGTTTTCAGCTGTTCATCTTCCAGCCGCCACAGCGGCGCTATTAGACCTACATACGACTTCTGTACACCTGTGGTGGTGTTTTCGTATCTGTATTTATCAAATCAGATACACTGGGGACAATTCCACGACATCGAAATTTTCATCTTGAAAATGTTCATAGGGGGGACCATATCGATTTTTGGGTTTTTAGCTGTTCTTACAACTGCCACAGCGGCACTATTAGACCTACATACGACTTCTGAACACCTGTGGTGGTGTTTTCGTATCTGTATTTATCAAATCAGATACACTGGGGACAATTCCACGACATCGAAATTTTCATCTTGAAAATGTTCATAGGGGGGACCATATCGACTTTTGGGTTTTCAGCTGTTCTTACAACTGCCACAGCGGCGCTATTAGACCTACATACGACTTCTGTACACCTGTGGTGGTGTTTTCGTATCTGTATTTATCAAATCAGATACACTGGGGACAATTCCACGACATCGAAATTTTCATCTTGAAAATGTTCATAGGGGGGACCATATCGATTTTTGGGTTTTTAGCTGTTCTTACAACTGCCACAGCGGCACTATTAGACCTACATACGACTTCTGAACACCTGTGGTGGTGTTTTCGTATCTGTATTTATCAAATCAGATACACTGGGGACAATTCCACGACATCGAAATTTTCATCTTGAAAATGTTCATAGGGGGGACCATATCGATTCTCGGGTTTTTAGCTGTTCTTACAACTGCCACAGCGGCACTATTAGACCTACATACGACTTCTGTACAACTGTGGTGGTGTTTTCGTATCTGTATTTATCAAATCAGATACACTGGAGACAATTCCACGACATCGAAATTTTCATCTTGAAAATGTTCATAGGGGGGACCATATCGATTTTTGGGTTTTTAGCTGTTCTTACAACTGCCACAGCGGCACTATTAGACCTACATACGACTTCTGAACACCTGTGGTGGTGTTTTCGTATCTGTATTTATCAAATCAGATACACTGGGGACAATTCCACGACATCGAAATTTTCATCTTGAAAATGTTCATAGGGGCGACCATATCGATTTTTGGGTTTTTAGCTGTTCTTACAACTGCCACAGCGGCACTATTAGACCTACATACGACTTCTGTACAACTGTGGTGGTGTTTTCGTATCTGTATTTATCAAATCAGATACACTGGGGACAATTCCACGACATCGAAATTTTCATCTTGAAAATGTTCATATCGACTTTTGGGTTTTCAGCTGTTCTTACAACTGCCACAGCGGCACTATTAGACCTACATACGACTTCTGTACACCTGTGGTGGTGTTTTCGTATCTGTATTTATCAAATCAGATACACTGGGGACAATTCCACGATATCGAAATTTTCATCTTGAAAATGTTCATAGGGGGGGGACCATATCGATTTTTGGGTTTTTAGCTGTTCTTACAACTGCCACAGCGGCACTATTAGACCTACATACGACTTCTGAACACCTGTGGTGGTGTTTTCGTATCTGTATTTATCAAATCAGATACACTGGAGACAATTCCACGACATCGAAATTTTCATCTTGAAAATGTTCATAGGGGGGACCATATCGATTTTTGGGCTTTTAGCTGTTCTTACAACTGCCACAGCGGCACTATTAGACCTACATACGACTTCTGTACAACTGTGGTGGTGTTTTCGTATCTGTATTTATCAAATCAGATACACTGGGGACAATTCCACGACATCGAAAGTTCATCTTGAAAATGTTCACAGGGGGGACCATATCGATTTTTGGGTTTTTAGCTGTTCTTACAACTGCCACAGCGGCACTATTATACCTACATACGACTTCTGTACACCTGTGGTGGTGTTTTCGTGTCTGTATTTATCAAATCAGATACACTGGGGACAATTCCACGCCATCGAAATTTTCATCTTGAAAATGTTCATAGGGGGGACCATATCGATTTTTGGGTTTTTAGCTGTTCTTACAACTGCCACAGCGGCACTATTAGACCTACATACGACTTCTGAACACCTGTGGTGGTGTTTTCGTATCTGTATTTATCAAATCAGATACACTTTGGACAATTCCACGCCATCGAAATTTTCATCTTGAAAATGTTCATAGGGGGGACCATATCGACTTTTGGGTTTTCAGCTGTTCTTACAACTGCCACAGCGGCACTATTAGACCTACATACGACTTCTGAACACCTGTGGTGGTGTTTTCGTATCTGTATTTATCAAATCAGATACACTGGGGATAATTCCACGACATCGAAATTTTCATCTTGAAAATGTTCATAGGGGGGACCACATCGACTTTTGGGTTTTTAGCTGTTCTTACAACTGCCACAGCGGCACTATTAGACCTACATACGACTTCTGTACAACTGTGGTGGTGTTTTCGTATCTGTATTTATCAAATCAGATACACTGGGGACAATTCCACGACATCGAAATTTTCATCTTGAAAATGTTCATAGGGGGGACCGTATCGACTTTTGGGTTTTCAGCTGTTCTTACAACTGCCACAGCGGCATTATTAGACCTACATACGACTTCTGAACACCTGTGGTGGTGTTTTCGTATCTGTATTTATCAAATCAGATACACTGGGGACAATTCCATGACATCGAAATTTTCATCTTGAAAATGTTCATAGAGGGGACCATATCGACTTTTGGGTTTTCAGCTGTTCATCTTCCAGCCACCACAGCGGCGCTATTAGACCTACATACGACTTCTGTACGCCTGTGGTGGTGTTTTCGTATCTGTATTTATCAAATCAGATACACTGGGGACAATTCCACGACATCAGCGCCACAGCGGCGCTATTAGACCTACATACGACTTCTGTACACCTGTGGTGGTGTTTTCGTATCTGTATTTATCAAATCAGATACACTGGGGACAATTCCACGACATCGAAATTTTCATCTTGAAAATGTTCATAGGGGGGACCATATCGATTTTTGGGTTTTTAGCTGTTCTTACAACTGCCACAGCGGCACTATTAGACCTACATACGACTTCTGAACACCTGTGGTGGTGTTTTCGTATCTGTATTTATCAAATCAGATACACTGGGGACAATTCCACGACATCGAAATTTTCATCTTGAAAATGTTCATAGGGGGGACCATATCGATTTTCGGGTTTTTAGCTGTTCTTACAACTGCCACAGCGGCACTATTAGACCTACATACGACTTCTGTACAACTGTGGTGGTGTTTTCGTATCTGTATTTATCAAATCAGATACACTGGGGACAATTCCACGACATCGAAATTTTCATCTTGAAAATGTTCATAGGGGGGACCATATCGATTTTTGGGTTTTTAGCTGTTCTTACAACTGCCACAGCGGCACTATTAGACCTACATACGACTTCTGAACACCTGTGGTGGTGTTTTCGTATCTGTATTTATCAAATTAGATACACTGGGGACAATTCCACGACATCGAAATTTTCATCTTGAAAATGTTCATAGGGGGGACCATATCGATTTTTGGGTTTTTAGCTGTTCTTACAACTGCCACAGCGGCACTATTAGACCTACATACGACTTCTGAACACCTGTGGTGGTGTTTTCGTATCTGTATTTATCAAATCAGATACACTGGGGACAATTCCACGACATCGAAATTTTCATCTTGAAAATGTTCATAGGGGGGACCATATCGACTTTTGGGTTTTCAGCTGTTCATCTTCCAGCCGCCACAGCGGCGCTATTAGACCTACATACGACTTCTGTACACCTGTGGTGGTGTTTTCGTATCTGTATTTATCAAATCAGATACACTGGGGACAATTCCACGACATCGAAATTTTCATCTTGAAAATGTTCATAGGGGGGACCATATCGATTTTTGGGTTTTTAGCTGTTCTTACAACTGCCACAGCGGCACTATTAGACCTACATACGACTTCTGAACACCTGTGGTGGTGTTTTCGTATCTGTATTTATCAAATCAGATACACTGGGGACAATTCCACGACATCGAAATTTTCATCTTGAAAATGTTCATAGGGGGGACCATATCGACTTTTGGGTTATCAGCTGTTCTTACAACTGCCACAGCGGCACTATTAGACCTACATACGCCTTCTGTACACCTGTGGTGGTGTTTTCGTATCTGTATTTATCAAATTAGATACACTAGGGACAATTCCACGACATCGAAATTTTCATCTTGAAAATGTTCATAGGGGGGACCATATCGATTTTTGGGTTTTTAGCTGTTCTTACAACTGCCGCAGCGGCACTATTAGACCTACATACGACTTCTGAACACCTGTGGTGGTGTTTTCGTATCTGTATTTATCAAATCAGATACACTGGGGACAATTCCACGACATCGAAATTTTCATCTTGAAAATGTTCATAGGGGGGACCATATCGATTTTTGGGTTTTTAGCTGTTCTTACAACTGCCACAGCGGCGCTATTAGACCTACATACGACTTCTGTACACCTGTGGTGGTGTTTTCGTATCTGTATTTATCAAATCAGATACACTGGGGACAATTCCACGACATCGAAATTTTCATCTTGAAAATGTTCATAGGGGGGACCATATCGATTTTTGGGTTTTTAGCTGTTCTTACAACTGCCACAGCGGCGCTATTAGACCTACATACGACTTCTGTACACCTGTGGTGGTGTTTTCGTATCTGTATTTATCAAATCAGATACACTGGGGACAATTCCACGACATCGAAATTTTCATCTTGAAAATGTTCATAGGGGGGACCATATCGACTTTTGGGTTTTCAGCTGTTCATCTTCCAGCCGCCACAGCGGCGCTATTAGACCTACATACGACTTCTGTACACCTGTGGTGGTGTTTTCGTATCTGTATTTATCAAATCAGATACACTGGGGACAATTCCACGACATCGAAATTTTCATCTTGAAAATGTTCGCCATATCGATTTTTGGGTTTTTAGCTGTTCTTACAACTGCCACAGCGGCGCTATTAGACCTACATACGACTTCTGTACACCTGTGGTGGTGTTTTCGTATCTGTATTTATCAAATCAGATACACTGGGGACAATTCCACGACATCGAAATTTTCATCTTGAAAATGTTCATAGGGGGGACCATATCGATTTTTGGGTTTTTAGCTGTTCTTACAACTGCCACAGCGGCACTATTAGACCTACATACGACTTCTGAACACCTGTGGTGGTGTTTTCGTATCTGTATTTATCAAATCAGATACACTGGGGACAATTCCACGACATCGAAATTTTCATCTTGAAAATGTTCATAGGGGGGACCATATCGATTTTTGGGTTTTTAGCTGTTCTTACAACTGCCACAGCGGCACTATTAGACCTACATACGACTTCTGAACACCTGTGGTGGTGTTTTCGTATCTGTATTTCTCAAATCAGATACACTGGGGACAATTCCACGACATCGAAATTTTCATCTTGAAAATGTTCATAGGGGGGACCATATCGATTTTTGGGTTTTTAGCTGTTCTTACAACTGCCACAGCGGCACTATTAGACCTACATACGACTTCTGAACACCTGTGGTGGTGTTTTCGTATCTGTATTTATCAAATCAGATACACTGGGGACAATTCCACGACATCGAAATTTTCATCTTGAAAATGTTCATAGGGGGGACCATATCGATTTTTGGGTTTTTAGCTGTTCTTACAACTGCCACAGCGGCACTATTAGACCTACATACGACTTCTGAACACCTGTGGTGGTGTTTTCGTATCTGAATTTCTCAAATCAGATACACTGGGGACAATTCCACGACATCGAAATTTTCATCTTGAAAATGTTCATAAGGGGGACCATATCGATTTTTGGGTTTTTAGCTGTTCTTACAACTGCCACAGCGGCACTATTAGACCTACATACGACTTCTGAACACCTGTGGTGGTGTTTTCGTATATGTATTTATCAAATCAGATACACTGGGGACAATTCCACGACATCGAAATTTTCATCTTGAAAATGTTCATAGGGGGGACCATATCGATTTTCGGGTTTTTAGCTGTTCTTACAACTGCCACAGCGGCACTATTAGACCTACATACGACTTCTGAACACCTGTGGTGGTGTTTTCGTATCTGTATTTATCAAATCAGATACACTGGGGACAATTCCACGACATCGAAATTTTCATCTTGAAAATGTTCATAGGGGGGACCATATCGATTTTCGGGTTTTTAGCTGTTCTTACAACTGCCACAGCGGCACTATTAGACCTACATACGACTTCTGTACAACTGTGGTGGTGTTTTCGTATCTGTATTTATTAAATCAGATACACTGGGGACAATTCCACGACATCGAAATTTTCATCTTGAAAATGTTCATTGGGGGGACCATATCGATTTTTGGGTTTTTAGCTGTTCTTACAACTGCCACAGCGGCACTATTAGACCTACATACGACTTCTGAACACCTGTGGTGGTGTTTTCGTATCTGTATTTCTCAAATCAGATACACTGGGGACAATTCCACGACATCGAAATTTTCATCTTGAAAATGTTCATAGGGGGGACCATATCGACTTTTGGGTTATCAGCTGTTCTTACAACTGCCACAGCGGCACTATTAGACCTACATACGACTTCTGTACACCTGTGGTGGTGTTTTCGTATCTGTATTTATCAAATCAGATACACTGGGGACAATTCCACGACATCGAAATTTTCATCTTGAAAATGTTCATAGGGGGGACCATATCGATTTTTGGGTTTTTAGCTGTTCTTACAACTGCCACAGCGGCACTATTAGACCTACATACGACTTCTGAACACCTGTGGTGGTGTTTTCGTATCTGTATTTATCAAATCAGATACACTGGGGACAATTCCACGACATCGAAATTTTCATCTTGAAAATGTTCATAGGGGGGACCATATCGACTTTTGGGTTTTCAGCTGTTCATCTTCCAGCCGCCACAGCGGCGCTATTAGACCTACATACGACTTCTCTACACCTGTGGTGGTGTTTTCGTATCTGTATTTATCAAATCAGATACACTGGGGACAATTCCACGACATCGAAATTTTCATCTTGAAAATGTTCATAGGGGGGACCATATCGACTTTTGGGTTTTTAGCTGTTCTTACAACTGCCACAGCGGCACTATTAGACCTACATACGACTTCTGAACACCTGTGGTGGTGTTTTCGTATCTGTATTTATCAAATCAGATACACTGGGGACAATTCCACGACATCGAAATTTTCATCTTGAAAATGTTCATAGGGGGGACCATATCGACTTTTGGGTTATCAGCTGTTCTTACAACTGCCACACCGGCATTATTAGACCTACATACGCCTTCTGTACACCTGTGGTGGTGTTTTCGTATCTGTATTTATCAAATTAGATACACTGGGGACAATTCCACGACATCGAAATTTTCATCTTGAAAATGTTCATAGTGGGGACCATATCGATTTTTGGGTTTTTAGCTGTTCTTACAACTGCCGCAGCGGCACTATTAGACCTACATACGACTTCTGAACACCTGTGGTGGTGTTTTCGTATCTGTATTTATCAAATCAGATACACTGGGGACAATTCCACGACATCGAAATTTTCATCTTGAAAATGTTCATAGGGGGGACCATATCGACTTTTGGGTTTTCAGCTGTTCATCTTCCAGCCGCCACAGCGGCGCTATTAGACCTACATACGACTTCTGAACACCTGTGGTGGTGTTTTCGTATCTGTATTTATCAAATCAGATACACTGGGGACAATTCCACGACATCGAAATTTTCATCTTGAAAATGTTCATATGGGGGACCATATCGATTTTTGGGTTTTTAGCTGTTCTTACAACTGCCACAGCGGCGCTATTAGACCTACATACGACTTCTGTACACCTGTGGTGGTGTTTTCGTATCTGTATTTATCAAATCAGATACACTGGGGACAATTCCACGACATCGAAATTTTCATCTTGAAAATGTTAATAGGGGGGACCATATCGACTTTTGGGTTTTCAGCTGTTCATCTTCCAGCCGCCACAGCGGCGCTATTAGACCTACATACGACTTCTGTACACCTGTGGTGGTGTTTTCGTATCTGTATTTATCAAATCAGATACACTGGGGACAATTCCACGACATCGAAATTTTCATCTTGAAAATGTTCATATGGGGGACCATATCGATTTTTGGGTTTTTAGCTGTTCTTACAACTGCCACAGCGGCGCTATTAGACCTACATACGACTTCTGTACAACTGTGGTGGTGTTTTCGTATCTGTATTTATCAAATCAGATACACTGGGGACAATTCCACGACATCGAAATTTTCATCTTGAAAATGTTCATAGGGGGGACCATATCGACTTTTGGGTTTTCAGCTGTTCATCTTCCAGCCGCCACAGCGGCGCTATTAGACCTACATACGACTTCTGAACACCTGTGGTGGTGTTTTCGTATCTGTATTTATCAAATCAGATACACTGGGGACAATTCCACGACATCGAAATTTTCATCTTGAAAATGTTCATAGGGGGGACCATATCGATTTTTGGGTTTTTAGCTGTTCTTCCAACTGCCACAGCGGCGCTATTAGACCTACATACGACTTCTGTACACCTGTGGTGGTGTTTTCGTATCTGTATTTATCAAATCAGATACACTGGGGACAATTCCACGACATCGAAATTTTCATCTTGAAAATGTTCATAGGGGGGACCATATCGACTTTTGGGTTTTCAGCTGTTCATCTTCCAGCCGCCACAGCGGCGCTATTAGACCTACATACGACTTCTGAACACCTGTGGTGGTGTTTTCGTATCTGTATTTATCAAATCAGATACACTGGGGACAATTCCACGACATCGAAATTTTCATCTTGAAAATGTTCATAGGGGGGACCATATCGATTTTTGGGTTTTTAGCTGTTCTTACAACTGCCACAGCGGCGCTATTAGACCTACATACGACTTCTGTACACCTGTGGTGGTGTTTTCGTATCTGTATTTATCAAATCAGATACACTGGGGACAATTCCACGACATCGAAATTTTCATCTTGAAAATGTTCATAGGGGGGACCATATCGACTTTTGGGTTTTCAGCTGTTCATCTTCCAGCCGCCACAGCGGCACTATTAGACCTACATACGACTTCTGAACACCTGTGGTGGTGTTTTCGTATCTGTATTTATCAAATCAGATACACTGGGGACAATTCCACGACATCGAAATTTTCATCTTGAAAATGTTCATAGGGGGGACCATATCGACTTTTGGGTTATCAGCTGTTCTTACAACTGCCACACCGGCACTATTAGACCTACATACGCCTTCTGTACACCTGTGGTGGTGTTTTCGTATCTGTATTTATCAAATTAGATACACTGGGGACAATTCCACGACATCGAAATTTTCATCTTGAAAATGTTCACCATATCGATTTTTGGGTTTTTAGCTGTTCTTACAACTGCCACAGCGGCGCTATTAGACCTACATACGACTTCTGAACACCTGTGGTGGTGTTTTCGTATCTGTATTTATCAAAGCAGATACACTGGGGACAATTCCACGACATCGAAATTTTCATCTTGAAAATGTTCATAGGGGGGACCATATCGATTTTTGGGTTTTTAGCTGTTCTTACAACTGCCACAGCGGCGCTATTAGACCTACATACGACTTCTGTACACCTGTGGTGGTGTTTTCGTATCTGTATTTATCAAATCAGATACACTGGGGACAATTCCACGACATCGAAATTTTCATCTTGAAAATGTTCATAGGGGGGACCATATCGACTTTTGGGTTTTCAGCTGTTCATCTTCCAGCCGCCACAGCGGCGCTATTAGACCTACATACGACTTCTGAACACCTGTGGTGGTGTTTTCGTATCTGTATTTATCAAATCAGATACACTGGGGACAATTCCACGACATCGAAATTTTCATCTTGAAAATGTTCATATGGGGGACCATATCGATTTTTGGGTTTTTAGCTGTTCTTACAACTGCCACAGCGGCGCTATTAGACCTACATACGACTTCTGTACACCTGTGGTGGTGTTTTCGTATCTGTATTTATCAAATCAGATACACTGGGGACAATTCCACGACATCGAAATTTTCATCTTGAAAATGTTCATAGGGGGGACCATATCGACTTTTGGGTTTTCAGCTGTTCATCTTCCAGCCGCCACAGCGGCGCTATTAGACCTACATACGACTTCTGAACACCTGTGGTGGTGTTTTCGTATCTGTATTTATCAAATCAGATACACTGGGGACAATTCCACGACATCGAAATTTTCATCTTGAAAATGTTCATATGGGGGACCATATCGATTTTTGGGTTTTTAGCTGTTCTTACAACTGCCACAGCGGCGCTATTAGACCTACATACGACTTCTGTACACCTGTGGTGGTGTTTTCGTATCTGTATTTATCAAATCAGATACACTGGGGACAATTCCACGACATCGAAATTTTCATCTTGAAAATGTTCATAGGGGGGACCATATCGACTTTTGGGTTTTCAGCTGTTCATCTTCCAGCCGCCACAGCGGCACTATTAGACCTACATACGACTTCTGAACACCTGTGGTGGTGTTTTCGTATCTGTATTTATCAAATCAGATACACTGGGGACAATTCCACGACATCGAAATTTTCATCTTGAAAATGTTCATAGGGGGGACCATATCGACTTTTGGGTTATCAGCTGTTCTTACAACTGCCACACCGGCACTATTAGACCTACATACGCCTTCTGTACACCTGTGGTGGTGTTTTCGTATCTGTATTTATCAAATTAGATACACTGGGGACAATTCCACGACATCGAAATTTTCATCTTGAAAATGTTCACCATATCGATTTTTGGGTTTTTAGCTGTTCTTACAACTGCCACAGCGGCGCTATTAGACCTACATACGACTTCTGTACAACTGTGGTGGTGTTTTCGTATCTGTATTTATCAAATCAGATACACTGGGGACAATTCCACGACATCGAAATTTTCATCTTGAAAATGTTCATAGCGGGGACCATATCGATTTTTGGGTTTTTAGCTGTTCTTACAACTGCCACAGCGGCACTATTAGACCTACATACGACTTCTGAACACCTGTGGTGGTGTTTTCGTATCTGTATTTATCAAAGCAGATACACTGGGGACAATTCCACGACATCGAAATTTTCATCTTGAAAATGTTCATAGGGGGGACCATATCGACTTTTGGGTTTTCAGCTGTTCATCTTCCAGCCGCCACAGTGGCGCTATTAGACCTACATACGACTTCTGTACACCTGTGGTGGTGTTTTCGTATCTGTATTTATCAAATCAGATACACTGGGGACAATTCCACGACATCGAATTTTTCATCTTGAAAATGTTCATAGGGGGGACCATATCGATTTTTGGGTTTTTAGCTGTTCTTACAACTGCCACAGCGGCGCTATTAGACCTACATACGACTTCAGTACAACTGTGGTGGTGTTTTCGTATCTGTATTTATCAAATCAGATACACTGGGGACAATTCCACGACATCGAAATTTTCATCTTGAAAATGTTCATTGGGTTTTTAGCTGTTCTTACAACTGCCACAGCGGCACTATTAGACCTACATACGACTTCTGTACAACTGTGGTGGTGTTTTCGTATCTGTATTTATCAAATCAGATACACTGGGGACAATTCCACGACATCGAAATTTTCATCTTGAAAATGTTCATAGGGGGGACCATATCGATTTTTGGGTTTTTAGCTGTTCTTACAACTGCCACAGCGGCACTATTAGACCTACATACGACTTCTGAACACCTGTGGTGGTGTTTTCGTATCTCTATTTAACAAATCAGATACACTGGGGACAATTCCACGACATCGAAATTTTCATCTTGAAAATGTTCATAGGGGGGACCATATCGATTTTTGGGTTTTTAGCTGTTCTTACAACTGCCACAGCGGCGCTATTAGACCTACATACGACTTCTGTACACCTGTGGTGGTGTTTTCGTATCTGTATTTATCAAATCAGATACACTGGGGACAATTCCACGACATCGAAATTTTCATCTTGAAAATGTTCATAGGGGGGACCATATCGATTTTTGGGTTTTTAGCTGTTCTTACAACTGCCACAGCGGCGCTATTAGACCTACATACGACTTCTGTACAACTGTGGTGGTGTTTTCGTATCTGTATTTATCAAATCAGATACACTGGGGACAATTCCACGACATCGAAATTTTCATCTTGAAAATGTTCATAGCGGGGACCATATCGATTTTTGGGTTTTTAGCTGTTCTTACAACTGCCACAGCGGCACTATTAGACCTACATACGACTTCTGAACACCTGTGGTGGTGTTTTCGTATCTGTATTTATCAAAGCAGATACACTGGGGACAATTCCACGACATCGAAATTTTCATCTTGAAAATGTTCATAGGGGGGACCATATCGACTTTTGGGTTTTCAGCTGTTCATCTTCCAGCCGCCACAGCGGCGCTATTAGACCTACATACGACTTCTGTACACCTGTGGTGGTGTTTTCGTATCTGTATTTATCAAATCAGATACACTGGGGACAATTCCACGACATCGAATTTTTCATCTTGAAAATGTTCATAGGGGGGACCATATCGATTTTTGGGTTTTTAGCTGTTCTTACAACTGCCACAGCGGCGCTATTAGACCTACATACGACTTCTGTACAACTGTGGTGGTGTTTTCGTATCTGTATTTATCAAATCAGATACACTGGGGACAATTCCACGACATCGAAATTTTCATCTTGAAAATGTTCATTGGGTTTTTAGCTGTTCTTACAACTGCCACAGCGGCACTATTAGACCTACATACGACTTCTGTACAACTGTGGTGGTGTTTTCGTATCTGTATTTATCAAATCAGATACACTGGGGACAATTCCACGACATCGAAATTTTCATCTTGAAAATGTTCATAGGGGGGACCATATCGATTTTTGGGTTTTTAGCTGTTCTTACAACTGCCACAGCGGCACTATTAGACCTACATACGACTTCTGAACACCTGTGGTGGTGTTTTCGTATCTGTATTTATCAAATCAGATACACTGGGGACAATTCCACGACATCGAAATTTTCATCTTGAAAATGTTCATAGGGGGAACCATATCGATTTTTGGGTTTTTAGCTGTTCTTACAACTGCCACAGCGGCACTATTAGACCTACATACGACTTCTGTACACCTGTGGTGGTGTTTTCGTATCTGTATTTATCAAATCAGATACACTGGGGACAATTCCACGACATCGAAATTTTCATCTTGAAAAGTTTCTTAGGGGGGACCATATCGATTTTTGGGTTTTTAGCTGTTCTTACAACTGCCACAGCGGCACTATTAGACCTACATACGACTTCTGTACAACTGTGGTGGTGTTTTCGTATCTGTATTTATCAAATCAGATACACTGGGGACAATTCCACTACATCGAAATTTTCATCTTGAAAATGTTCATAGGGGGGACCATATCGACTTTTGGGTTTTCAGCTGTTCATCTTCCAGCCGCCACAGCGGCGCTATTAGACCTACATACGACTTCTGTACACCTGTGGTGGTGTTTTCGTATCTGTATTTATCAAATCAGATA
Source organism: Eristalis pertinax (assembly GCA_907269125.1). Lineage (NCBI taxonomy): Eukaryota > Metazoa > Arthropoda > Insecta > Diptera > Syrphidae > Eristalis > Eristalis pertinax. Next base: position 482,503 of record CAJSMF010000059.1, read on the forward strand.
CACTGGGGACAATTCCACGACATCGAAATTTTCATCTTGAAAAAGTTCATATTGTGGACCATATCGACTTTTGGGTTTTCAGCTGTTCATCTTCCAGCCGCCACAGCGGCGCTATTAGACCTACATACGACTTCTGTACACCTGTGGTGCTGTTTTCGTATCTGTATTTATCAAATCAGATACACTGGGACAATTCCACGACATCGAAATTTTCATCTTGAAAATGTTCATAGGGGGGACCATATCGATTTTTGGGTTTTTAGCTGTTCTTACAACTGCCACAGCGGCACTATTAGACCTACATACGACTTCTGTACAACTGTGGTGGTGTTTTAGTATCTGTATTTATCAAATCAGATACACTGGGGACAATTCCACGACATCGAAATTTTCATCTTGAAAATGTTCATAGGGGGGACCATATCGACTTTTGGGTTTTCAGCTGTTCATCTTCCAGCCGCCACAGCGGCGCTATTAGACCTACATACGACTTCTGTACACCTATGGAGGTGTTTTCGTATCTGTATTTATCAAATCAGATACACTGGGGACAATTCCACGACATCGAAATTTTCATCTTGAAAATGTTCATAGGGGGGACCATATCGATTTTTGGGTTTTTAGCTGTTCTTACAACTGCCACAGCGGCACTATTAGACCTACATACGACTTCTGTACAACTGTGGTGGTGTTTTCGTATCTGTATTTATCAAATCAGATACACTGGGGACAATTCCACGACATCGAAATTTTCATCTTGAAAATGTTCATAGGGGGGACCATATCGATTTTTGGGTTTTTAGCTGTTCTTACAACTGCCACAGCGGCACTATTAGACCTACATACGACTTCTGTACAACTGTGGTGGTGTTTTCGTATCTGTATTTATCAAATCAGATACACTGGGGACAATTCCACGACATCGAAATTTTCATCTTGAAAATGTTCATAGGGGGGACCATATCGATTTTTGGGTTTTTAGCTGTTCTTACAACTGCCACAGCGGCACTATTAGACCTACATACGACTTCTGAACACCTGTGGTGGTGTTTTCGTATCTGTATTTATCAAATCAGATACACTGGGGACAATTCCACGACATCGAAATTTTCATCTTGAAAATGTTCGTAGGGGGGACCATATCGATTTTTGGGTTTTTAGCTGTTCTTACAACTGCCACAGCGGCACTATTAGACCTACATACGACTTCTGTACACCTGTGGTGGTGTTTTCGTATCTGTATTTATCAAATCAGATACACTGGGGACAATTCCACGACATCGAAATTTTCATCTTGAAAATGTTCATAGGGGGGACCATATCGATTTTTGGGTTTTTAGCTGTTCTTACAACTGCCACAGCGGCGCTATTAGACCTACATACGACTTCTGTACACCTGTGGTGGTGTTTTCGTATCTGTATTTATCAAATCAGATACACTGGGGACAATTCCACGACATCGAAATTTTCATCTTGAAAATGTTCATTGGGGGGACCATATCGATTTTCGGGTTTTTAGCTGTTCTTACAACTGCCACAGCGGCACTATTAGACCTACATACGACTTCTGTACAATTGTGGTGGTGTTTTCGTATCTGTATTTATCAAATCAGATACACTGGGGACAATTCCACGACATCGAAATTTTCATCTTGAAAATGTTCATAGGGGGGACCATATCGATTTTTGGGTTTTTAGCTGTTCTTATAACTGCCACAGCGGCACTATTAGACCTACATACGACTTCTGAACACCTGTGGTGGTGTTTTCGTATCTGTATTTATCAATTCAGATACACTGGGGACAATTTCACGACATCGAAATTTTCATCTTGAAAATGTTCATAGGGGGGACCATATCGATTTTTGGGTTTTTAGCTGTTCTTACAACTGCCACAGCGGCACTATTAGACCTACATACGACTTCTGAACACCTGTGGTGGTGTTTTCGTATCTGTATTTATCAAATCAGATACACTGGGGACAATTCCACGACATCGAAATTTTCATCTTGAAAATGTTCATAGGGGGGACCATATCGATTTTTGGGTTTTTAGCTGTTCTTACAACTGCCACAGCGGCACTATTAGACCTACATACGACTTCTGTACACCTGTGGTGGTGTTTTCGTATCTGTATTTATCAAATCAGATACACTGGGGACAATTCCACGACATCGAAATTTTCATCTTGAAAATGTTCATAGGGGGGACCATATCGATTTTTGGGTTTTTAGCTGTTCTTACAACTGCCACAGCGGCACTATTAGACCTACATACGACTTCTGAACACCTGTGGTGGTGTTTTCGTATCTGTATTTATCAAATCAGATACACTGGGGACAATTCCACGACATCGAAATTTTCATCTTGAAAATGTTCATAGGGGGAACCATATCGATTTTTGGGTTCATAGCTGTTCTTACAACTGCCACAGCGGCACTATTAGACCTACATACGACTTCTGTACACCTGTGGTGGTGTTTTCGTATCTGTATTTATCAAATCAGATACACTGGGGACAATTCCACGACATCGAAATTTTCATCTTGAAAATGTTCATAGGGGGGACCATATCGATTTTTGGGTTTTTAGCTGTTCTTACAACTGCCACAGCGGCGCTATTAGACCTACATACGACTTCTGTACACCTGTGGTGGTGTTTTCGTATCTGTATTTATCAAATCAGATACACTGGGGACAATTCCACGACATCGAAATTTTCATCTTGAAAATGTTCATAGGGGGGACCATATCGATTTTTGGGTTTTTAGCTGTTCTTACAACTGCCACAGCGGCACTATTAGACCTACATACGACTTCTGAACACCTGTGGTGGTGTTTTCGTATCTGTATTTATCAAATCAGATACACTGGGGACAATTCCACGACATCGAAATTTTCATCTTGAAAATGTTCATAGGGGGGACCATATCGATTTTTGGGTTTTTAGCTGTTCTTACAACTGCCACAGCGGCGCCATTAGACCTACATACGACTTCTGTACACCTGTGGTGGTGTTTTCGTATCTGTATTTATCACATCAGATACACTGGGGACAATTCCACGACATCGAAATTTTCATCTTGAAAATGTTCATAGGGGGGACCATATCGATTTTTGGGTTTTTAGCTGTTCTTACAACTGCCACAGCGGCACTATTAGACCTACATACGACTTCTGTACACCTGTGGTGGTGTTTTCGTATCTGTATTTATCAAATCAGATACACTGGGGACAATTCCACGACATCGAAATTTTCATCTTGAAAATGTTCATAGGGGGGACCATATCGATTTTTGGGTTTTTAGCTGTTCTTACAAATGCCACAGCGGCACTATTAGACCTACATACGACTTCTGAACACCTGTGGTGGTGTTTTCGTATCTGTATTTATCAAATCAGATACACTGGGGACAATTCCACGACATCGAAATTTTCATCTTGAAAATGTTCATAGGGGGGACCATATCGATTTTTGGGTTTTTAGCTGTTCTTACAACTGCCACAGCGGCACTATTAGACCTACATACGACTTCTGTACACCTGTGGTGGTGTTTTCGTATCTGTATTTATCAACGACCACGACATCGAAATTTTCATCTTGAAAATGTTCATAGGGGGGACCATATCGATTTTTGGGTGTTTAGCTGTTCTTACAACTGCCACAGCGGCGCTATTAGACCTACATACGACTTCTGTACACCTGTGGTGGTGTTTTCGTATCTGTATTTATCAAATCAGATACACTGGGGACAATTCCACGACATCCAAATTTTCATCTTGAAAATGTTCATAGGGGGGACCATATCGATTTTTGGGTTTTTAGCTGTTCTTACAACTGCCACAGCGGCACTATTAGACCTACATACGACTTCTGTACAACTGTGGTGGTGTTTTCGTATCTGTATTTATCAAATCAGATACACTGGGGACAATTCCACGACATCGAAATTTTCATCTTGAAAATGTTCATAGGGGGGACCATATCGATTTTTGGGTTTTTAGCTGTTCTTACAACTGCCACAGCGGCACTATTAGACCTACATACGACTTCTGAACACCTGTGGTGGTGTTTTCGCATCTGTATTTATCAAATCAGATACACTGGGGACAATTCCACGACATCGAAATTTTCATCTTGAAAATGTTCATAGGGGGGACCATATCGATTTTTGGGTTTTTAGCTGTTCTTACAACTGCCACAGCGGCACTATTAGACCTACATACGACTTCTGAACACCTGTGGTGGTGTTTTCGTATCTGTATTTATCATATCAGATACCCTGGGGACAATTCCACGACATCGAAATTTTCATCTTGAAAATGTTCATAGGGGGGACCATATCGATTTTTGGGTTTTTAGCTGTTCTTACAACTGCCACAGCGGCACTATTAGACCTACATACGACTTCTGAACACCTGTGGTGGTGTTTTCGTATCTGTATTTATCAAATCAGATACACTGGGGACAATTCCACGACATCGAAATTTTCATCTTGAAAATGTTCATAGGGGGGACCATATCGATTTTTGGGTTTTTAGCTGTTCTTACAACTGCCGCAGCGGCACTATTAGACCTACATACGACTTCTGAACACCTGTGGTGGTGTTTTCGTATCTGTATTTATCAAATCAGATACACTGGGGACAATTCCACGACATCGAAATTTTCATCTTGAAAATGTTCATAGGGGGGACCATATCGATTTTTGGGTTTTTAGCTGTTCTTACAACTGCCACAGCGGCGCTATTAGACCTACATACCACTTCTGTACACCTGTGGTGGTGTTTTCGTATCTGTATTTATCAAATCAGATACACTGGAGACAATTCCACGACATCGAAATTTTCATCTTGCAAATGTTCATAGGGGGGACCATATCGATTTTTGGGTTTTTAGCTGTTCTTACAACTGCCACAGCGGCGCCATTAGACCTACATACGACTTCTGTACACCTGTGGTGGTGTTTTCGTATCTGTATTTATCAAATCAGATACACTGGGGACAATTCCACGACATCGAAATTTTCATCTTGAAAATGTTCATAGGGTTGACCATATCGATTTTTGGGTTTTTAGCTGTTCTTACAACTGCCACAGCGGCACTATTAGACCTACATACGACTTCTGAACACCTGTGGTGGTGTTTTCGTATCTGTATTTATCAAATCAGATACACTGGGGACAATTCCACGACATCGAAATTTTCATCTTGATAATGTTCATAGGAGGGACCATATCGATTTTTGGGTTTTTAGCTGTTCTTACAACTGCCACAGCGGCACTATTAGACCTACATACGACTTCTGTACAACTGTGGTGGTGTTTTCGTATCTGTATTTATCAAATCAGATACACTGGGGACAATTCCACGACATCGAAATTTTCATCTTGAAAATGTTCATAGGGGGGACCATATCGATTTTTGGGTTTTTAGCTGTTCTTACAACTGCCGCAGCGGCACTATTAGACCTACATACGACTTCTGAACACCTGTGGTGGTGTTTTCGTATCTGTATTTATCAAATCAGATACACTGGGGACAATTCCACGACATCGAAATTTTCATCTTGAAAATGTTCATAGGGGGGACCATATCGATTTTTGGGTTTTTAGCTGTTCTTACAACTGCCACAGCGGCGCTATTAGACCTACATACCACTTCTGTACACCTGTGGTGGTGTTTTCGTATCTGTATTTATCAAATCAGATACACTGGAGACAATTCCACGACATCGAAATTTTCATCTTGCAAATGTTCATAGGGGGGACCATATCGATTTTTGGGTTTTTAGCTGTTCTTACAACTGCCACAGCGGCGCCATTAGACCTACATACGACTTCTGTACACCTGTGGTGGTGTTTTCGTATCTGTATTTATCAAATCAGATACACAGGGGACAATTCCACGACATCGAAATTTTCATCTTGAAAATGTTCATAGGGGGGACCATATCGATTTTTGGGTTTTTAGCTGTTCTTACAACTGCCACAGCGGCACTATTAGACCTACATACGACTTCTGAACACCTGTGGTGGTGTTTTCGTATCTGTATTTATCAAATCAGATACACTGGGGACAATTCCACGACATCGAAATTTTCATCTTGATAATGTTCATAGGGGGGACCATATCGATTTTTGGGTTTTTAGCTGTTCTTACAACTGCCACAGCGGCACTATTAGACCTACATACGACTTCTGTACAACTGTGGTGGTGTTTTCGTATCTGTATTTATCAAATCAGATACACTGGGGACAATTCCACGACATCGAAATTTTCATCTTGAAAATGTTCATAGGGGGGACCATATCGATTTTTGGGTTTTTAGCTGTTCTTACAACTGCCACAGCGGCACTATTAGACCTACATACGACTTCTGAACACCTGTGGTGGTGTTTTCGTATCTGTATTTATCAAAACAGATACACTGGGGACAATGCCACGACATCGAAATTTTCATCTTGAAAATGTTCATAGGGGGGACCATATCGATTTTTGGGTTTTTAGCTGTTCTTACAACTGCCACAGCGGCACTATTAGACCTACATACGACTTCTGTACACCTGTGGTGGTGTTTTCGTATCTGTATTTATCAAATCAGATACACTGGGGACAATTCCACGACATCGAAATTTTCATCTTGAAAATGTTCATAGGGGGGACCATATCGATTTTTGGGTTTTTAGCTGTTCTTACAACTGCCACAGCGGCGCTATTAGACCTACATACGACTTCTGTACACCTGTGGTGGTGTTTTCGTATCTGTATTTATCAAATCAGATACACTGGGGACAATTCCACGACATCGAAATTTTCATCTTGAAAATGTTCATAGGGGGACCATATCGATTTTTGGGTTTTTAGCTGTTCTTACAACTGCCACAGCGGCGCTATTAGACCTACATACGACTTCTGTACACCTGTGGTGGTGTTTTCGTATCTGTATTTATCAAATCAGATACACTGGGGACAATTCCACGACATCGAAATTTTCATCTTGAAAATGTTCATAGGGGGGACCATATCGATTTTCGGGTTTTTAGCTGTTCTTACAACTGCCATAGCGGCACTATTAGACCTACATACGACTTCTGAACACCTGTGGTGGTGTTTTCGTATCTGTATTTATCAAATCAGATACACTGGGGACAATTCCACGACATCAAAATTTTCATCTTGAAAATGTTCATAGGGGGGACCATATCGATTTTTGGGTTTTTAGCTGTTCTTACAACTGCCACAGCGGCACTATTAGACCTACATACGACTTCTGAACACCTGTGGTGGTGTTTTCGTATCTGTATTTATCAAATCAGATACACTGGGGACAATTCCACGACATCAAAATTTTCATCTTGAAAATGTTCATAGGGGGGACCATATCGATTTTTGGGTTTTTAGCTGTTCTTACAACTGCCACAGCGGCACTATTAGACCTACATACGACTTCTGAACACCTGTGGTGGTGTTTTCGTATCTGTATCTATCAAATCAGATACACTGGGAACAATTCCACGACATCGAAATTTCCATCTTGAAAATGTTCATAGGGGGACCATATCGATTTTTGGGTTTTTAGCTGTTCTTACAACTGCCACAGCGGCGCTATTAGACCTACATACGACTTCTGTACACCTGTGGTGGTGTTTTCGTATCTGTATTTATCATATCAGATACCCTGGGGACAATTCCACGACATCGAAATTTTCATCTTGAAAATGTTCATAGGGGGGACCATATCGATTTTTGGGTTTTTAGCTGTTCTTACAACTGCCACAGCGGCACTATTAGACCTACATACGACTTCTGAACACCTGTGGTGGTGTTTTCGTATCTGTATTTATCAAATCAGATACACTGGGGACAATTCCACGACATCGAAATTTTCATCTTGAAAATGTTCATAGGGGGGACCATATCGATTTTTGGGTTTTTAGCTGTTCTTACAACTGCCGCAGCGGCACTATTAGACCTACATACGACTTCTGAACACCTGTGGTGGTGTTTTCGTATCTGTATTTATCAAATCAGATACACTGGGGACAATTCCACGACATCGAAATTTTCATCTTGAAAATGTTCATAGGGGGGACCATATCGATTTTTGGGTTTTTAGCTGTTCTTACAACTGCCACAGCGGCGCTATTAGACCTACATACCACTTCTGTACACCTGTGGTGGTGTTTTCGTATCTGTATTTATCAAATCAGATACACTGGAGACAATTCCACGACATCGAAATTTTCATCTTGCAAATGTTCATAGGGGGGACCATATCGATTTTTGGGTTTTTAGCTGTTCTTACAACTGCCACAGCGGCGCCATTAGACCTACATACGACTTCTGTACACCTGTGGTGGTGTTTTCGTATCTGTATTTATCAAATCAGATACACTGGGGACAATTCCACGACATCGAAATTTTCATCTTGAAAATGTTCATAGGGGGGACCATATCGATTTTTGGGTTTTTAGCTGTTCTTACAACTGCCACAGCGGCACTATTAGACCTACATACGACTTCTGTACACCTGTGGTGGTGTTTTCGTATCTGTATTTATCAAATCAGATACACTGGGGACAATTCCACGACATCGAAATTTCCATCTTGAAAATGTTCATAGGGGGGACCATATCGATTTTTGGGTTTTTAGCTGTTCTTACAACTGCCACAGCGGCGCTATTAGACCTACATACGACTTCTGTACACCTGTGGTGGTGTTTTCGTATCTGTATTTATCAAATCAGATACACTGGGGACAATTCCAGGACATCGAAATTTTCATCTTGAAAATGTTCATAGGGGGGACCATATCGATTTTCGGGTTTTTAGCTGTTCTTACAACTGCCACAGCGGCACTATAGACCTACATACGACTTCTGAACACCTGTGGTGGTGTTTTCGTATCTGTATTTATCAAATCAGATACACTGGGGACAATTCCACGACATCTTTCATCTTGAAAATGTTCATAGGGGGGACCATATCGATTTTTGGGTTTTTAGCTGTTCTTACAACTGCCACAGTGGCACTATTAGACCTACATACGACTTCTGAACACCTGTGGTGGTGTTTTCGTATCTGTATTTATCAAATCAGATACACTGGGAACAATTCCACGACATCGAAATTTTCATCTTGAAAATGTTCATAGGGGGGACCATATCGATTTTTGGGTTTTTAGCTGTTCTTACAACTGCCACAGCGGCACTATTAGACCTACATACGACTTCTGAACACCTGTGGTGGTGTTTTCGTATCTGTATTTATCAAATCAGATACACTGGGGACAATTCCACGACATCGAAATTTTCATCTTGATAATGTTCATAGGGGGGACCATATCGATTTTCGGGTTTTTAGCTGTTCTTACAACTGCCACAGCGGCACTATTAGACCTACATACGACTTCTGTACAACTGTGGTGGTGTTTTCGTATCTGTATTTATCAAATCAGATACACTGGGGACAATTCCACGACATCGAAATTTTCATCTTGAAAATGTTCATAGGACCATATCGATTTTTGGGTTTTTAGCTGTTCTTACAACTGCCACAGCGGCACTATTAGACCTACATACGACTTCTGAACACCTGTGGTGGTGTTTTCGTATCTGTATTTATCAAATCAGATACACTGGGGACAATGCCACGACATCGAAATTTTCATCTTGAAAATGTTCATAGGGGGGACCATATCGATTTTTGGGTTTTTAGCTGTTCTTACAACTGCCACAGCGGCACTATTAGACCTACATACGACTTCTGTACACCTGTGGTGGTGTTTTCGTTTTTAGCTGTTCTTACAACTGCCACAGCGGCGCTATTAGACCTACATACGACTTCTGTACACCTGTGGTGGTGTTTTCGTATCTGTATTTATCAAATCAGATACACTGGGGACAATTCCACGACATCGAAATTTTCATCTTGAAAATGTTCATAGGGGGGACCGTATCGATTTTTGGGTTTTTAGCTGTTCTTACAACTGCCACAGCGGCACTATTAGACCTACATACGACTTCTGTACACCTGTGGTGGTGTTTTCGTATCTGTATTTATCAAATCAGATACACTGGGGACAATTCCACGACATCGAAATTTTCATCTTGAAAATGTTCATAGGGGGACCATATCGATTTTTGGGTTTTTAGCTGTTCTTACAACTGCCACAGCGGCGCTATTAGACCTACATACGACTTCTGTACACCTGTGGTGGTGTTTTCGTATCTGTATTTATCAAATCAGATACACTGGGGACAATTCCACGACATCGAAATTTTCATCTTGAAAATGTTCATAGGGGGGACCATATCGATTTTCGGGTTTTTAGCTGTTCTTACAACTGCCACAGCGGCACTATTAGACCTACATACGACTTCTGAACACCTGTGGTGGTGTTTTCGTATCTGTATTTATCAAATCAGATACACTGGGGACAATTCCACGACATCAAAATTTTCATCTTGAAAATGTTCATAGGGGGGACCATATCGATTTTTGCGTTTTTAGCTGTTCTTACAACTGCCACAGTGGCACTATTAGACCTACATACGACTTCTGAACACCTGTGGTGGTGTTTTCGTATCTGTATTTATCAAATCAGATACACTGGGAACAATTCCACGACATCGAAATTTTCATCTTGAAAATGTTCATAGGGGGGACCATATCGATTTTTGGGTTTTTAGCTGTTCTTACAACTGCCACAGCGGCACTATTAGACCTACATACGACTTCTGAACACCTGTGGTGGTGTTTTCGTATCTGTATTTATCAAATCAGATACACTGGGGACAATTCCACGACCTCGAAATTTTCATCTTGATAATGTTCATAGGGGGGACCATATCGATTTTTGGGTTTTTAGCTGTTCTTACAACTGCCACAGCGGCACTATTAGACCTACATACGACTTCTGTACAACTGTGGTGGTGTTTTCGTATCTGTATTTATCAAATCAGATACACTGGGGACAATTCCACGACATCGAAATTTTCATCTTGAAAATGTTCATAGGGGGGACCATATCGATTTTTGGGTTTTTAGCTGTTCTTACAACTGCCACAGCGGCACTATTAGACCTACATACGACTTCTGAACACCTGTGGTGGTGTTTTCGTATCTGTATTTATCAAATCAGATACACTGGGGACAATTCCACGGCATCGAAATTTTCATCTTGAAAATGTTCATAGGGGGGACCATATCGATTTTTGGGTTTTTAGCTGTTCTTACAACTGCCACAGCGGCACTATTAGACCTACATACGACTTCTGTACACCTGTGGTGGTGTTTTCGTATCTGTATTTATCAAATCAGATACACTGGGGACAATTCCACGACATCGAAATTTTCATCTTGAAAATGTTCATAGGGGGGACCATATCGATTTTTGAGTTTTTAGCTGTTCTTACAACTGCCACAGCGGCGCTATTAGACCTACATACGACTTCTGTACACCTGTGGTGGTGTTTTCGTATCTGTATTTATCAAATCAGATACACTGGGGACAATTCCACGACATCAAAATTTTCATCTTGAAAATGTTCATAGGGGGGACCATATCGATTTTTGGGTTTTTAGCTGTTCTTACAACTGCCACAGCGGCACTATTAGACCTACATACGACTTCTGTACACCTGTGGTGGTGTTTTCGTATCTGTATTTATCAAATCAGATACACTGGGGACAATTCCACGACATCGAAATTTTCATCTTGAAAATGTTCATAGGGGGACCATATCGACTTTTGGGTTTTTAGCTGTTCTTACAACTGCCACAGCGGCGCTATTAGACCTACATACGACTTCTGTACACCTGTGGTGGTGTTTTCGTATCTGTATTTATCAAATCAGATACACTGGGGACAATTCCACGACATCGAAATTTTCATCTTGAAAATGTTCATAGGGGGGACCATATCGATTTTCGGGTTTTTAGCTGTTCTTACAACTGCCACAGCGGCACTAGTAGACCTACATACGACTTCTGAACACCTGTGGTGGTGTTTTCGTATCTGTATTTATCAAATCAGATACACTGGGGACAATTCCACGACATCAAAATTTTCATCTTGAAAATGTTCATAGGGGGGACCATATCGATTTTTGGGTTTTTAGCTGTTCTTACAACTGCCACAGCGGCACTATTAGACCTACATACGACTTCTGAACACCTGTGGTGGTGTTTTCGTATCTGTATTTATCAAATCAGATACACTGGGGACAATTCCACGACATCAAAATTTTCATCTTGAAAATGTTCATAGGGGGGACCATATCGATTTTTGGGTTTTTAGCTGTTCTTACAACTGCCACAGCGGCGCTATTAGACCTACATACGACTTCTGAACACCTGTGGTGGTGTTTTCGTATCTGTATCTATCAAATCAGATACACTGGGGACAATTCCACGACATCGAAATTTTCATCTTGAAAATGTTCATAGGGGGGACCATATCGATTTTTGGATTTTTAGCTGTTCTTACAACTGCCACAGCGGCGCTATTAGACCTACATACGACTTCTGTACACCTGTGGTGGTGTTTTCGTATCTGTATTTATCAAATCAGATACACTGGGGACAATTCCACGACATCGAAATTTTCATCTTGAAAATGTTCATAGGGGGGACCATATCGATTTTCGGGTTTTTAGCTGTTCTTACAACTGCCACAGCGGCACTATTAGACCTACATACGACTTCTGAACACCTGTGGTAGTGTTTTCGTATCTGTATTTATCAAATCAGATACACTGGGGACAATTCCACGACATCAAAATTTTCATCTTGAAAATGTTCATAGGGGGGACCATATCGATTTTTGGGTTTTTAGCTGTTCTTACAACTGCCACAGCGGCACTATTAGACCTACATACGACTTCTGTACACCTGTGGTGGTGTTTTCGTATCTGTATTTATCAAATCAGATACACTGGGGACAATTCCACGACATCGAAATTTTCATCTTGAAAATGTTCATAGGGGGGACCATATCGATTTTCGGGTTTTTAGCTGTTCTTACAACTGCCACAGCGGCACTATTAGACCTACATACGACTTCTGAACACCTGTGGTGGTGTTTTCGTATCTGTATTTATCAAATCAGATACACTGGGGACAATTCCACGACATCAAAATTTTCATCTTGAAAATGTTCATAGGGGGGACCATATCGATTTTTGAGTTTTTAGCTGTTCTTACAACTGCCACAGCGGCGCTATTAGACCTACATACGACTTCTGTACACCTGTGGTGGTGTTTTCGTATCTGTATTTATCAAATCAGATACACTGGGGACAATTCCACGACATCAAAATTTTCATCTTGAAAATGTTCATAGGGGGGACCATATCGATTTTTGGGTTTTTAGCTGTTCTTACAACTGCCACAGCGGCACTATTAGACCTACATACGACTTCTGTACACCTGTGGTGGTGTTTTCGTATCTGTATTTATCAAATCAGATACACTGGGGACAATTCCACGACATCGAAATTTTCATCTTGAAAATGTTCATAGGGGGACCATATCGATTTTTGGGTTTTTAGCTGTTCTTACAACTGCCACAGCGGCGCTATTAGACCTACATACGACTTCTGTACACCTGTGGTGGTGTTTTCGTATCTGTATTTATCAAATCAGATACACTGGGGACAATTCCACGACATCGAAATTTTCATCTTGAAAATGTTCATAGGGGGGACCATATCGATTTTCGGGTTTTTAGCTGTTCTTACAACTGCCACAGCGGCACTAGTAGACCTACATACGACTTCTGAACACCTGTGGTGGTGTTTTCGTATCTGTATTTATCAAATCAGATACACTGGGGACAATTCCACGACATCAAAATTTTCATCTTGAAAATGTTCATAGGGGGGACCATATCGATTTTTGGGTTTTTGGCTGTTCTTACAACTGCCACAGCGGCACTATTAGACCTACATACGACTTCTGAACACCTGTGGTGGTGTTTTCGTATCTGTATTTATCAAATCAGATACACTGGGGACAATTCCACGACATCAAAATTTTCATCTTGAAAATGTTCATAGGGGGGACCATATCGATTTTTGGGTTTTTAGCTGTTCTTACAACTGCCACAGCGGCGCTATTAGACCTACATACGACTTCTGAACACCTGTGGTGGTGTTTTCGTATCTGTATCTATCAAATCAGATACACTGGGAACAATTCCACGACATCGAAATTTTCATCTTGAAAATGTTCATAGGGGGGACCATATCGATTTTTGGATTTTTAGCTGTTCTTACAACTGCCACAGCGGCGCTATTAGACCTACATACGACTTCTGTACACCTGTGGTGGTGTTTTCGTATCTGTATTTATCAAATCAGATACACTGGGGACAATTCCACGACATCGAAATTTTCATCTTGAAAATGTTCATAGGGGGGACCATATCGATTTTCGGGTTTTTAGCTGTTCTAACAACTGCCACAGCGGCACTATTAGACCTACATACGACTTCTGAACACCTGTGGTGGTGTTTTCGTATCTGTATTTATCAAATCAGATACACTGGGGACAATTCCACGACATCAAAATTTTCATCTTGAAAATGTTCATAGGGGGGACCATATCGATTTTTGGGTTTTTAGCTGTTCTTACAACTGCCACAGCGGCACTATTAGACCTACATACGACTTCTGTACACCTGTGGTGGTGTTTTCGTATCTGTATTTATCAAATCAGATACACTGGGGACAATTCCACGACATCGAAATTTTCATCTTGAAAATGTTCATAGGGGGGACCATATCGATTTTCGGGTTTTTAGCTGTTCTTACAACTGCCACAGCGGCACTATTAGACCTACATACGACTTCTGAACACCTGTGGTGGTGTTTTCGTATCTGTATTTATCAAATCAGATACACTGGGGACAATTCCACGACATCAAAATTTTCATCTTGAAAATGTTCATAGGGGGGACCATATCGATTTTTGGGTTTTTAGCTGTTCTTACAACTGCCACAGTGGCACTATTAGACCTACATACGACTTCTGAACACCTGTGGTGGTGTTTTCGTATCTGTATTTATCAAATCAGATACACTGGGAACAATTCCACGACATCGAAATTTTCATCTTGAAAATGTTCATAGGGGGGACCGTATCGATTTTTGGGTTTTTAGCTGTTCTTACAACTGCCACAGCGGCACTATTAGACCTACATACGACTTCTGTACACCTGTGGTGGTGTTTTCGTATCTGTATTTATCAAATCAGATACACTGGGGACAATTCCACGACATCGAAATTTTCATCTTGAAAATGTTCATAGGGGGGACCATATCGATTTTTGGGTTTTTAGCTGTTCTTACAACTGCCACAGCGGCACTATTAGACCTACATACGACTTCTGAACACCTGTGGTGGTGTTTTCGTATCTGTATTTATCAAATCAGATACACTGGGGACAATTCCACGACATCAAAATTTTCATCTTGAAAATGTTCATAGGGGGGACCATATCGATTTTTGGGTTTTTAGCTGTTCTTACAACTGCCACAGTGGCACTATTAGACCTACATACGACTTCTGAACACCTGTGGTGGTGTTTTCGTATCTGTATTTATCAAATCAGATACACTGGGAACAATTCCACGACATCGAAATTTTCATCTTGAAAATGTTCATAGGGGGGACCATATCGATTTTTGGGTTTTTAGCTGTTCTTACAACTGCCACAGCGGCACTATTAGACCTACATACGACTTCTGAACACCTGTGGTGGTGTTTTCGTATCTGTATTTATCAAATCAGATACACTGGGGACAATTCCACGACATCGAAATTTTCATCTTGATAATGTTCATAGGGGGGACCATATCGATTTTTGGGTTTTTAGCTGTTCTTACAACTGCCACAGCGGCACTATTAGACCTACATACGACTTCTGTACAACTGTGGTGGTGTTTTCGTATCTGTATTTATCAAATCAGATACACTGGGGACAATTCCACGACATCGAAATTTTCATCTTGAAAATGTTCATAGGGGGGACCATATCGATTTTTGGGTTTTTAGCTGTTCTTACAACTGCCACAGCGGCACTATTAGACCTACATACGACTTCTGAACACCTGTGGTGGTGTTTTCGTATCTGTATTTATCAAATCAGATACACTGGGGACAATTCCACGGCATCGAAATTTTCATCTTGAAAATGTTCATAGGGGGGACCATATCGATTTTTGGGTTTTTAGCTGTTCTTACAACTGCCACAGCGGCACTATTAGACCTACATACGACTTCTGTACACCTGTGGTGGTGTTTTCGTATCTGTATTTATCAAATCAGATACACTGGGGACAATTCCACGACATCGAAATTTTCATCTTGAAAATGTTCATAGGGGGGACCATATCGATTTTTGAGTTTTTAGCTGTTCTTACAACTGCCACAGCGGCGCTATTAGACCTACATACGACTTCTGTACACCTGTGGTGGTGTTTTCGTATCTGTATTTATCAAATCAGATACACTGGGGACAATTCCACGACATCGAAATTTTCATCTTGAAAATGTTCATAGGGGGGACCATATCGATTTTTGGGTTTTTAGCTGTTCTTACAACTGCCACAGCGGCACTATTAGACCTACATACGACTTCTGTACACCTGTGGTGGTGTTTTCGTATCTGTATTTATCAAATCAGATACACTGGGGACAATTCCACGACATCGAAATTTTCATCTTGAAAATGTTCATAGGGGGACCATATCGATTTTTGGGTTTTTAGCTGTTCTTACAACTGCCACAGCGGCGCTATTAGACCTACATACGACTTCTGTACACCTGTGGTGGTGTTTTCGTATCTGTATTTATCAAATCAGATACACTGGGGACAATTCCACGACATCGAAATTTTCATCTTGAAAATGTTCATAGGGGGGACCATATCGATTTTCGGGTTTTTAGCTGTTCTTACAACTGCCACAGCGGCACTATTAGACCTACATACGACTTCTGAACACCTGTGGTGGTGTTTTCGTATCTGTATTTATCAAATCAGATACACTGGGGACAATTCCACGACATCAAAATTTTCATCTTGAAAATGTTCATAGGGGGGACCATATCGATTTTTGGGTTTTTAGCTGTTCTTACAACTGCCACAGCGGCACTATTAGACCTACATACGACTTCTGAACACCTGTGGTGGTGTTTTCGTATCTGTATTTTTCAAATCAGATACACTGGGGACAATTCCACGACATCAAAATTTTCATCTTGAAAATGTTCATAGGGGGGACCATATCGATTTTTGGGTTTTTAGCTGTTCTTACAACTGCCACAGCGGCACTATTAGACCTACATACGACTTCTGAACACCTGTGGTGGTGTTTTCGTATCTGTATCTATCAAATCAGATACACTGGGAACAATTCCACGACATCGAAATTTTCATCTTGAAAATGTTCATAGGGGGGACCATATCGATTTTTGGATTTTTAGCTG